>JANVCC010000048.1:10481584-10772576 GCA_025345505.1 Todiramphus chloris collaris
AGCATCCCTCTCAGGTACAGCAAAATCTCACAGATTTGTTCTGCACAACTACATTAAAAGACAGCCCTTCCTATCTTGTCACATTGCTTAAATTCACCTAAACATACATCAAAATCATGTCTTCATTACTTCAAACATTATTTTCCTTGAGGTTGACAAATGCAAATTTTTTCCTCATTCATCATGCTGCTGTAAAGGTCACTTTACTAATCTATCTCTCTGGATCATGTCTCCTGTTCTTCAAATACCTCCCACAGTTCCCTGCAAGAAACAAAGTCTTTGTTTTCACTTTCAAGGTCTGCGTTGGCCTATTCCCAATCTTAGCTCTAATCTTGCACTCGGCACTAAACTTTTGAGTTCTGTACTAACTCAGGAAAAAAACAAAACAGCACAACATAAAACTGAACACCAGCCTTCAACATCTACGTGCTGAATTTTCAGAGAGTAATTTCATATCCTCCCCCATATTATCTCACAACCCTTCTCCCAAGAATAAAAAAATCTTTACATAAACCTCATTGTTCTCCTTAAAATATACAAAACCAAAGAACCCTCTTGGCATTAATATACTAGTGTGCTGGTATCTCAAAATATTACACTAATAAATGTTTTATTTATTCACTATTTCCTAGGATTCCAAGTCTGTGCATCCACATCCTGCTGTTGACTTTGGCCATAATGAGAAAATTATGAACAGCTTATTGGAGAACGAGGCCGTGCATGCGTTACAACACAACACTCCTGACAACCTGGCCCTGCTGCAGCAAACCCTGGGATAAACTCTGCCTGGGTCCAGAACGTGTGGCCTTCCCTGGGCTTGGCCCCGAGTGCCATCGATTCTCATGGTAGAGAAGGGTGGGCTCCAGCGCTGGCTCAGAGGTGCACCTGAAATCTCACACTGGCAGATTTTTAAGATCATGACTTAAAATTCTGATCTGTAGCTTTTAGCAGTAACACATCTGGTAAGTATGATGAAATATTTTGCAATCTAAGAGTAAGCGAGGAAGACAACAGACAGGCACTACTAATTTCAGCTCACTTGTCAAACTGACAAATGCAGGTAAGTTGCCATCACAAGGTGTAAGAGAATGATCTCAGTCTCTACCTGGACCCTCTATCTGTTGGTTCTGGGTAAGTTCAGGGCACTGGTTGAAACGTAACATTATACCAATCTTCTAGAAAGAATGACTCAAGCAACAATAGATATGTCAGGCTGACACTGATTCTCAGCAAAAATAATTTAACATCTCTTACATCACTTAACTAACAATGACTTAGGAGAAAAGCAATGATTTTCCCACAAAATGTACATTTACAGGAAAGATATTTTGCCAAATTCTTATGGTTTTTACAAAAATGAAAAAAAGCCATGTAATAGGTTCCTGAAAGGCACAAGAACCAATAGTACATGTGTTGGTTAGGGCAGAACTATATAAAAATCAGCATGCTGAACATTATGGGGATGAAAATATGACTTTCTGATGAGTCTAGAACTTTAATCCAATACTTCACAGAATGTAAAATGGAGTCTGAATGAGAAATTACATGGTTGCATTTCTAAAAAGTATCTTCAATAAGAGAACCACTTTTTGATAATAGAAAGGTCTTAAGAACCATTGTTACCAGCTAATTATTCAAAACATTTTCCAGTTACTGTTAGAATAGACAGTTCTATGAGAACTATCTTTTTTCATTGAATATTATAATCAATTTAATAAATACAATATCATATATGTAATACAATATTTAATATCATATTAAGGTATATCAAATACATTAAAGGTATCTTTGACATCAGTAGTCTTCAAATAAAACAGCTTTAAATAAAAAATTACCTCTTAAAAATGGTTCTTACAGAGGTAACTGTAGTTACCCATCAAGATTCTGACCCTCTTTTCTCCAATTTTTGTGGAAGAATATAGCAACAAACTTAAAAAAACTAAAGAATCCAAAAACATTCACACTGCAACTCAAAAATACAAAGCATCTACATAAAGACCACATTATCTAGGCAATTTCACAAATACTGTACAGTATTGTATTTTGTAATCCCCCAGGAAATAGTACAAAAAATGTACACATAGTCTCTTTCACAGTCATATTTTTGTATTTGTACTAAGTTTCCACAATATTTATTTTATTTACGGAACCACAGTGCTCAGTTTTATAATGTCAAAATTACTACGAAGGAAGAAGAGGGACTGTGTCCTGAGTGGTGAGGATAAAACAAACAACAGCAGAAGAAAAATGTGTTCCAAGCACAGATAAAATGCACACTTCTCTACCTGCATAGCAACACCGAAAAGCATTTATCTGGGGCAAGATCACAGGGCAAATCCAGCTCAAACTGAAATTTACCTTGATTTTCCAGTTCTGGTTCGGGGTTTTCTTGTGTGTATAGCTGAACAATCATTTCTGTTCTAGTCACAGAAGTGAAGTCTCTTTAAGAGCACAAGCTAACTACTGACTTTAAACACAGAAAACCTGTTGACGTGATAGCAGGTCATGGCTACACAGTGTAGGGAAAGTCAGTTTTACAGCTGCTTCTGTGCACAGACCAGCTCCAACTCAGAGGAAATGGGGCAATTTCAGCACATGGGAAAAGCAGGATTTGATAACTTTTCTCATTATTTTAAAGAATTCTAACCTGGGATTACTTTGTCTTCCAGGCCTTTCAAACTTATTCCCACAACCAGAAGTGCCTGAAACTTTATTCTAAAAATCAGATAAGTCTTCCATAAACAAACCAGATCCTTATATATTTTTTTAAAATTATTAAATATCTCTGTCATGTGGAGAATCATGAATACCCATCCTGTCATATTCAATATGTTTTGCTTCTTTGAGTGTATTTCTTCCACAAGAACTTCATGCAAGAACAAGACCTTTGTAAAAAAAAAAAAAATCTTCCAGTTACTTTCAATTCTGGAAAACAATTTTTTTTAATTTTTTTTCACAATGAACTCAATATGTTAGTGTGATTTTCATATTAAAATTAGCTGTCTTATCTGTGTTCCGTGCAGCAGCTGGCTGCACAATTAGGTAGCTAAAAATAAAGGGCTGAATCGTGACATGCAGACATTGGCCAGTAAAAGCAGCGACGTGGGGCAGTCTTTCTCAACCTCTACGGTAGCTCTGCCTAACAGAACAGCCATAGAAGGACCCAAAGTCTCTGCACCCCAGTATATGGTCCTCAATGGTAACAATCTCAGAACCCAGCCTAACTGCGGGCCTATGGTGTACCATCCTTTACCCCAGCTAATTTTAATAGAACCAACTCTGGCACTGTGAACAAGCCTGCTTATACAAAAAGTTTGCTGACAGGAACGTTCTCACTGGTTTTCAGCAGAACATCTTAAACAAATAAAGTTACGTATGCATGCAAGTGTTTACAAGATGAAAACTGTAGCTTGTTTTATTAGTCAGATGTGTGAAGTTCTTTTAAAACTGGCTGACTTGCCAGAGACAAGAAACACAACACATGCACTTATGTTCTACAGCTTCTTAAAATACCTTGCAGACAATGTGAAACCTTAAAAAAATCCCAATGCAAGCCCTACTAATGCAATCTCATAAAGAACTATTTCATCAACTAAGTCTTAATAAAGCAAAGAAAGACTCTGCTTTCCAACTCTGACGTGAAAGTACATTGTGCAACCTTTATTCATCCCATATAATCAAACAAAATATGGGAATCACACGAGGCATTAGGAACATGCATAGCAGTTTCCTGATAATTAACAGATTCATATACAATTATTCATTATTACAAACAGATGAGATCAATGTTGCTTAGTAAAGTCCTTTAATTTTAATGAGGTTCTGCCTCAACACATGAAAAGCATGCACTCATAAGACTCAATCCACTAATACGACAAGCAGAAGGCATGGTTTATCCCTATAGGCAAAATGCTATCATCTGGAAGAGGGAATATAAAACAGTTAAAATAAACAATTATCTATGACCAGGGAACTGATCTTCAGGAAAAGTCTTAAAATGCCATTTACCAGTAACCACTCGAATGATATTTTACATCAAAGCAGAGAAAATCAGTATACACAGAGTTGAGTTTGAACCTTTGCTAATTATAATGGGTAAAATAACACCACAATTGAGACTGATATCATGGTTAGTGGCAAAAACAAACCCTTAAAAACTATTCTACTTGGTCTCATTCAAAGAATAAAAGACAGAAACAGAAGATTAAGGCAGCAGAGTCACTAATGTGGAGTCAGGTCTTGAAACAGAAATAATGATGCAGGGAAGGAACTAGAAAGAACAAAACCAGAAAACGAAAATTCACAGCTGGAATGAGGTTTCACCATCTCATATGAACAAATGATCAATTACAAGGATCAAAAGAATAACTAAAGGTAATGATGAGTGACCCCTTGAAGGATTAGAGAATTGTTAGAAAAGTAAGAAATTAAAGAGTGCATGTACTAAGCATTTTTCTTTCTGACAGAGCTTTAAAATGCCCATGTCCCAGGTAAAGAAAAGCATTCCAGTACAGTACAGAATATGCACATCCAGCTCCATTCACCTCTTAGAAAAAGAAGTAATTGCCTCTTTAATCAATTCTTTACAACAAGGTAATAGAATATTCCTGTAGGTCAGACCTCCTGAGATGTTTGTGGTCAATGGCCAGGCTTGCCACCACTCGAAAACAAAACCTTCCAGGGTGGCATAACCTCCACTCAACACAAACTGCATGTTTTTGGATACAAAGGATCAGCTACAAAGAGAGACATGAGTATTTCTGATCTCTGCACCACAAATATATTAATCTCACAACTGAGGGGTGGTCAGTCTTCTAACAGAACAGCCAAGGGCTGGAAGACATACGTAGACCTTGGTGACAAACCTCCCATCACTCCACAGCTCCATTTCATGATGGGAACAGGGGCAATATATGACATAGCAATATATTCTGGATAGCATCTATCTCAGGGACTACATGGTACACAGGTTTTCACCCTACATGATTAACACCACTGCAGTGCTGTGATAGGTACTCAGCCCTGTGATGTACCTTCAGTGAGGAAGCTGCCTGAGGAACACAGACTCATGTTCCTATAGCAGAGAAGAATCCCAAGGTTACATCTCAAAACCTGAATTTCTTCAAACACCAAGACTTCCCTTCAGGAATCCCATCAAAGTGAGGATCTCCATATACAGTCATCAGGTTCACACAAGCTACAATGATGAGTCTGCTAAATCCACTCCACAATATTTTTATAAAATCTTCCACCTACACCAAAAAAAAAAAAAAAAAAGCGTCCAAACAACAACAAAACAACCAAAACCACAAATAATTTCTTTCTCCAAACGTGCCTACATAAACAAAAAAAAAAACCCCAAACAAACAAAAAACCCACACCAAAACAAAACAAACAAAAAGACCCAAACCACATTTGATAGATAGTTCATTTTCCCCTATAAAGAAAAAGGAAAACCCTATTTCTGCTGAGAAATCTGTAACAGGGTTAAATCTTTCATGGTCTTTTCTGCCAGCCTGTGATAAAGCCTTGCCAGTAGTGCAGCTAGAAATAGCCCAAATGTCACCAGTTCCTACACTTCTAAGCCACTGCTCTCATCCTGGCCTCAGACCAAGTCACCTGGTGGTTTCTACGCGCCAGACAAGAAGTAGGGGATTTGGCCTGCTCTCCTCCTCCCCAGTAACTTGGGAACCTGCCTCGGTGTAAATCTGCTGCACATCTCTCCATAACACCAGTGATGAAGATATCCGCTCCCAGCTCAGCAAAACAGGAGCACGCAAGAGCAGAAGGTGTCAAAGCTCGTGCCCAAACCCCGCTGTGCCTCCTGCAGCCTTGTAAGACTGGCAAATACACTTGTAGGCCACATGCCTGCTCCTCCCCACCTGCTCTCCATGGATTTCCGTATTCCTCTTACACAAGCAAGCAAAAAAAAAAAGAGATCCGAGTATGACAGAAAGATATTTGCAGGGAACAACCTCCAGCTACGGGGAAGTTTCCCTCTGCTAAAGGTCTGCTGCCCTGCTGACAGAGGCTAAGGCAAGCCTTTGGAGAGCAGGGAGGGTGATTTTGGTTGCTTTGTGTTATTTTGAAACTCTTCTATCCTGGCATAGGAAAGAACTGAGTAAAAGAAGCAGAAGGAAAGTAACTGAGACTCCAAAGAAGCCAGTCTTGGAAGAATACAGCAACTTTTCGTCCATAACAGTTTGAAATTATAAACCTGGAGACAAAACAAAACAAAAACATAGACTGCCTCTACCAGATAAATAAATTAGGACTGAAACTGCTGAATTGTTTCAGAAAAATTTTACACTCTATGAAAATTATTATAGCCCCTACATGATAATGATGTGTAATACCCAAGTGGTAAATAAATGTCTCTGGAAGAAATGAGCGTGCAAGATGACCTATAACTGATAGAGTTTAGGAGAATGCAAAATAAACCCAAAGAACAAAGGAGAATCATCAGAACAGTAACGAAGGGCTTTCTTCAGTGAAGGACTATTAAAATTCATTTTTGTCAGTAACAGAGTACAACACTGAAAGGAGGTTACCACACCAGGAGAGAAAACACTACCTCTTGCTGAGGACCATGAGAAAATCTAATGAATGGAGTTGGACTTCATCCCTTCTTCATTTGTATATACTCCACTGAGCTGCTGCCACACTGGGTCTGGCCTCAAGGGATGCTGCCAGAGGAAAGTAAAATCTTCCATGCCTCTATAATGAATGGTTATTGTTATTATTTAAGCAAGCAAAGGGATATAAATTTTGGTTGCTTATGGCTCACAAAGTATTCTTCCAAGTCAGTACTGGGAAATATGTTGTTGCAAAATGTTTATTTGAAGAATAGGTAAACACGGTATGAATTTTGATAAATCAATTCAGCTGAAAGAGAGCAGCAGAGGGCAGTGTGATTAATCTGCTGAGAATAAATCTCTGGCTATTCTTGCCATTCCTCATTACCACAAAACAGGCAGTGAAGGAATGGCACTATGAAACTGAAAAGATAGCTGGACATCCATGAAGGACAGCAGGCAGTGCTATGGCCAAATATCTAGGCTGACATTCTGGAGTCACCACATGCACATTACTCTAAAAATTATATTAACACCAATCACAGTCAACACAGAAAGAAAACTGAACAAGCCTGTCCTTAACCCCATGCCTGCAGTTAAACTTCAGCAATACAACCAGACCAGCTGGAGTCAAGTGCTCCTGGGGTGATGAAGCCTTTAGACTTGGAAGACGGAAGCACTTAACAGTATCAGGGCACAGAGGAAATCTAAATGCAAGTGAAAGAGATGAAGAAAACAATGAAGAAGAGAATTGTCTCATTTAAAATATGTCAGGTTGTTAGGACCCACATTGACAGATGACGCATAAGAAAGCAAGAAAAACAACAGCAGCAAAATAATAATTGGAAATAGGAAAGAATCCACCCCGAGTAAGATGCCTTCTCCCTCCACAAGGTAATCTGTAGTTGCTTGGTACAAGGTTTCATTATATTTTCTTTGAAACATCTCAAATAATTTACTGATCTGATTTGCTATGACTGTTCCTATGACACAACACAGGAAGCTGTATGATGAGGAAAATAGCAGTAGAAATAGTATCTAATGATTTCTGGGGACTGAGGGACTTTGAAGTAGAGTCAGAAAACAATTACATGGGAGGAAGGAAAAAGAGAAGCAGTGAGGCCAGGAGTTACCATGAAAGACATTAATATGCTATGTTATAATATATTATAAACAAATCAGGATAGCATCTGGGTTAATTCAAATTATTAAATTGAATATTCTACTAATTCAACTTCCTCAAATTAAGGGTTTCTTGAAATACAGAATTGAAAAGAGGACTGGAGCTGATTTAAAAAAAAAAAAAACCATACTGATCATCAAACACTGAAACATTTGAACAAAGTTTGCTTGGTTTGTGATTTCAGAAAATCCAATATTGATTTTATTACAAAAGGGTCACACCTAAAACTACCACTTTTCACTGCCATATACCTGGTCACTGTGAATACTCCACAACTGTTAGCATGTGCATTCATCTGGATAAAACTGGACATCTGAAAATATACCGCAACCACATCTGGGCTAGGATCAGAGTGAGTACCTAGAACTATGCTTTTACAGTAATATGGGCCTAAAAGCCACATCGTTTTAGGTAATACAAAGTAACACACAGATACCTTGTCCCCATTGCAAAGAACTTCCCAGGGAGAGTACAGTGAAACTGTTACGATCTTATTAATGAGAATAAGAAATAGATTTTACACAGAGGCTGCCTAGAAATATTTCACGTAGTTAACTACCTTTTAAGAGAAATTACACCCAGACTGTTAACCACATTCACTCCTCTGCTAAGTGGTGACAAGTTTGGCCAAAACAGATGGACAGGCATGATCCAAGATATTCACCATGATGTACAGCCAGCTTAAAAGAAACCCTTGGCTTTGCAAAAGCAAAATTCTTGGATAAAAGAAATTTCGAGGCTTCTTACAACTTCATAAAAGGCTTTTCAACTATTTTTCACTAAATCGTAATTCCCATAAGTAGCACTTCAGAAAGAATACTTTCAGGAGTGGTATCACTTCATAAGCTTGCATTTTGCGTTGTTTTCTTTTCCTGACACATTACTTGGCATGAAATGTTTCTTGGATTGATACTCCTTACTGAAAAAGATAGCAGTAGGCATAACTGAAGTACCTGTAGGCAATCTACCTGATGATTCACATGTTCTCATTACGCCTCTCCTTCTCACTGTTAGTATGCTCTAAAGCATCGAGATCTTACAGTATTGGGTTTTTGAAAATTGTGCAAAAATTCAAATCATAATAATTGTCTCTAAGTGCAGTGCATGCTAAGGAATTAACTAACATTATTATTCAGACAAAGGGCTTATTGGCTTCTAAAATCTTATTTCCTCCGTACTGAAGGTTTCTGTACTACTAGAATACGTATATACAGAGAAGATGGTTGCCTAATGGCTTTGGTGACAAGAACTGAAAAATATTCCCTGAACTTAAAAGCTACATTATTACTGTCTTAAAAAGTGGATCTTCTTGGCTGTGAGTGTTCAGAAATTGATTCTATAAACCAGAGTCTAGGTACTTTACCTGTAACATAATTAACACGGCTGTTAGCAAACTATCCTTCCTAAACAGAGGTTCTTTATGACTAGTTACAAAGAAGGGTGAAAATCAATTTTATGATCAGTATTTGACATTTGTCCACAGCAGAGAGGCACCATATGATTTGATAGATGCTGACGATATGCTTAAGGCTGAAAAGATAATAAAAAGGGGGAAGGGAGGGGGAAGTGATTCAGTGATTCGAAAGTCAGAAATTAGTTCCCTTGCCACTGCTTTTGGAGAAGCTGGCAAAGCATATGGCCATCCTGAAATGACTGTTCTGCACTTGGAGACTGCAGACAAATTCACATCCAAAGAAACACTTTTTCTCTTTTAACTTAACCTAGTCTGCATTTCTGTGCCTGGAGTTTGTTCTGCTGTCACTAGTCCCCAGTAAATAAAGATCAATTAGCAAGTCTTTTGACAGACTGATAGCATTTTCCTTGGGCAACTTCTGTGATGAAACTGGACCACTTTCTCAAACAAAATCAGAGATAGCTTTGGCAACAGCAATAAAAACTGCCATCCCACAAGGAGAAAAAACCAACAACTCTGTCCTAACAAGAACAAGGATGTTTATAATTTAAAACATACGCAATCAGTATTTTACCACCCTTTAACTGGGTTTAAAAATAGCACCGTAAATCTTTGTAGCCAACTATTGCAAACTCAGATGTTATGCAATATTCATATATTAAATGGAAACCACCTTTCAAACTATGAAGTCTTCATCAAGTGTGCAAACATCCATACTCTGCTTCCCCCTCTACATCCACCTGAGCACAGTGCACATGGACCGAGTTGTTAAAATTTCAGAGACGACTCTACAACCACCTTCTGCACGGCAATCAAGCAGCTCAAATCTGCAGCACGCACTCAACACCTTCTGCCTCCCCAAAATTCCTGCTCAGCAGCCACCTTCCCCATCAACACTGGCTGTTACCAGATGAAGAAGGTTCCAGCAGTGTGTGGTAAGCATCAGGTACAGATACAACAGGTTACTACCGCAGGGAAAAATGGGCATAATCTGTAATGCACACACAGAGGAGTACCTTTATAGCAACGTATTCTTATATATCCACTCTCCAGATAACTGCAACGTTCTTTTGGCTTACGAGGCTTCTATTGCACAAAGCATCCCAGTGTGCGTGTTAATTAAAAGGCATTTTGGGCTGGGGGCGAGGACAGGGGGTATCAGGCGTCTTAGAAGAGCCGTCAAACTTTCCTGACGGCGAGGAGCCGAAGTTGAGGGACAGGGGCTCCGGCAGCCCCGCCGCTGCCCTCCACATCTCCCCAAGCCTGACGCCCACCGCCCTCCGAGCCCGGTCCGGCCCGGCCCCGCCGCCCCCCACCCCGCTCCCCGCCGCGGCCCCGGGCCGCCGGCCGAGCCCCTTCCACCCCCGCGGTACCTGCGCTGCCGCCGCCGCGGGCAGAGGGTTGTCCAGCAGCTCCATCTGCACCTCCTGCGCCGGGCTGGGAGGCGATTTGGACATGTCGCTCTGGACCATTGGCGAGCAGAGAGGACGGCTGGGCGCCGAACCCCTCGGCGGGGCAGAGCCGTGCCGAGCCGAGCCGGGGCGGCGGGGCGCCCCTCAGCGCCCGGCCATGCCGGGGAGGAGAAGGGAAGGGGCGGGCGGACGCGGGCCGGGGCGCAGCCCTGCCCTGCCCTGCTGCCGGCGGGGAGCGCTCAGCGCAACGCTGCGCAGCGCCGGGGGACGGGGCACGGCCGCCGCCGGGCGCCGGGGGAGGGCAGGGGGCGGCGCCGGGGGAAGAGGGAAAGTGACAACGAGCATCTCCCTCCCGGCAGCTACCGGGCGGCGGGCGCGGGGCGGTGCCTGCCCGCCCGCTGGGCACGGCGGGGCGGGGGCGGCGGAGGGGCGAGCAAGAAACTTGGGGCTGCGGTTGCAGGGGTGGGGTCCAGGCCGTGCATTTCTCCGCCGCTCAGTCGGGCCGCGGGAGCGTGGATCGGGTCGGCCCCGGCCGAGGGCGGGAGGGGCTCGCACGCGTCCGCTGTCAGTAAGTTATTTTGTAAAACGACGCTTCCCAGCGGTCCCAGGACTCTCGTGGCTTGTGGAGCGACGACTCCCGGGGGCAGGTTGGGTAGGAGCGGTGGGAGAAGCGCCCCGCTCTCCCTCGGGCGGCCCTCCCTCCCCGTCCAGCCAGGTACACCCGGGAGAGCGGAGGGAAGCGGATTGTGCACCCCTGTCAGCCTGCGGTGCTGCTCGCCCCTCACCGTGGGCATCGCCCGCCTCAACCCCTATGAAAGCCCGATTCGTGGGGTATGGTTGGTTTTAGTGAGCAAACCTGCACTGCACAGAAAGTTCCATGGGTCCATCTTGATGATATGGTTTCTTCTTGTACTTCTTGGATGTTCCCATGCACGTATCAACAGGGGATGAGTAATTGTTACCTAGCAGGTGAAACAAAGCCCCTAGTCTAATTTTATATAGTCTACAGCAGCACAGTTTCAGTCATACGATGAGGTATCCCACAGGAGGCTTTTGAAAGACATGTTCAAAACCTGACCGAGGAAAATCACCCCTCCACCCATGAGATCTGTCATGGACTTCTTGGAAAAAACAAGCAAACAAAACATACAAAGAAACAAAAAACACACACACAGGAAAAAAAAAGTTTACGACTGTCCTGACAGAGACTAAACCATTGAACCACAGAAGCACACAACGGACTGATACCGACAGCGAGAGATTTTGCAGAGAAGACTTGTTACCCCTTGTTGTCTTCAGATTGGATTTAGCTGTTCTCCATGCAGCACAAGAGGGAAACTTGTGTTTTCAGTATCACTTAGTGATTGTGAAATCTCTTACCAGTTGATTGTAAATAGTGAAAAATCAGTACAGAAACTCTTCTTGGCCTAATGTCATGTACTTAAAATCATAACCATTCCTAAATAGTCACATAGAGGGAAAGTGGCCAGCAAACCAAAACCAGAACAAAAGCCAGTTCAATTTCAAAAAGTACTTTCAAGCTTTCTCCCAATTACATGGTTGATTTATCACATTTTTCATAACAGCTAATTTCCTCTCTGAATTAGCTTACCCCTACGTATTTTCTCACATGAATAGTGTAAATATCCTGCAAGAATTACCCTCTTTTTTTTTGTGAAAGAATTGTCTTTCTCTGCAAATCAAAGTGCAAGTTTGAAGAACCTTGAGAAGTTTCACTTATTGAAGTTTCACATTCCATTTTGAAAAGCTGTCATAGTGTTCTTCAAAAATAATCTATATAATTCTGTCAAAGTTGTTGTCTCTGGCAAAACAGAACCTTAAGTGAAAATAATATCTTTTACATGCTTACATTTCATTCAAAGACTTCAATAGATGTGCTGAATAATCTTGACACTACAAAGAAGCCAGAGCCTGAACTACCTCCAAATATCCTTTTAGTGGCTCTAACCAAAAAGATATTTTCTCTTTACACATTTGGTGGGAAGAATGCATACTTCACCTTCTAATATAGCCCCTGAAGTAGTTTCCTTGTCAATTCCAAATTAGATTGTGTTAATGGAATTACTTTTTTGACCATCATAATAATTAATGAAGGATAATAAGTAACGGTTTAGTAAAGAACCTAAACACAGAATTCCTGTTAATCATTGCTAAGTGGGGTGTTGTTGATAAAAGATATTGGCTTTGACTTGAAACACCTTTGTAGCTTTGGAACCATTTATCCTTCTGTTTCAAACCATTCTCTATAAAAGGCACTGGAACTGCCATGATTGAGTACATTTACTAGGTAAATATTCAGACATCTGCCAGAGATTTACTCTTTTCTCATACAGAGAAGGGAATGGAAGTTATTTAATCATGTAACAGTGGTCCTTCATATCACCCTCTGGATTTTTGACTTTGTAAAAAGTATATAAATAACAGGCTTTTGGTGTTTTGTTTTGAGCATTTTAAGTAGACCATTCTTTAAGAGCAGTAGAGATATTTTGGAAGCAAAAATTTGGAAGCAAAAATTAGAGTTTCTAAAACCATAAATTGTGCATCTGTGTTGAAAGGATATTTCTACCCCATGTAAATTAGAGCTTGAATATATCAAATGAAGTTCTTCTTCTGTTTGTTTGGGGTTGGGTTTTTTTTCCGAGTTTACATCTTTTATGTTTATTTTGTCATCTTTTATTTCCTTTATAAAAAAGATAATGATTTTGCTTGTTTATGTACACACATACAAGGGCTGTAGAAAGCAGGGGCTCACAAAAGGTTTTATTAAGGCAAAGATAAACTAAAGGGAACTCACTGACTTATATATATATAAAAATAGTTGTGTTGCACAGTTTTCTCAAGAAACAAACAAACACACAAAAAACCAACAACAAAACTAAATACTCACCTCCAGATTTCTAAGAAGTTTTTCTCGTTTTTATTCCTGAGGAGAAAAACGTTTTGCCTAAGTGCTCTTTAGTAGCAATTATGATTTCTTGCCTTGATGTAACAAGTGGCTAGAAGATTAGACTAGAAAGAAAAATCTCTTACTCTGGTTTACTGCTTTTTAGCAGCTGAACGGGGTTCTTTAACACATACTCATGCAGTCATCCCTCTTCATGCTCTTGTTGGCCACATCTGCTCCAGGATAAGAGTCAATGTATAAAAACAATATGCAGATATTGCAAATTGCTCATTCTTTTTCAAGGGGAAAACAACCTGCTATGCCTTACCACTTCTCAGCAGAAAATCACTCTGCTGCATTTTTTCTACACTTTTATCTGCAATAGAGAGGTGTTGTGCATGCTTATTTTGATTTTTTCTAAACATGTAAATGCTAGAAGACCAGGGAGGAAAAGATGAACTGTTTGTTGTTTTGTTGGTTTTTGTTTTTTTTTTTTTTTTTTCGGGGTGGGGGGATTAAAAACCAACACAAACAACCAAACTTTAGACTAATAAATAAAATAACCTGATTTGGGTGATAAAAATTAGCATTTTTTTTAATTGTAGGAGAGATTAGATTTTCTTTTAGAGCAGAGAACACTGTATTAGTTTGCATGTTTAATTGTCCTTTACCACCAATATAGGAATATGGTGTCAGGACTATGTCCTAACTTTTGCACACATGTATAGTGAGTGCAGGATTGATTTAGACTATAGCCATCATCTGAGTGTGCAAAAATAGGCCTAGGATGGTTGGTTGATATTTGTGCAAATAAATGCAGCTAAAAGCTAATAACATTGGCCCAAGAGAGATCATTAAAAACTTGCATAAATACAGGCTGGTGAGCTTACAATGACTCTTCTGAAACTATGCTTCTAATTAGCATATGTTTAATGCCCTGATACAGTGAATTTCTTTAGGAATATCAGTTAAAAAGAAGTGCTGCCCATCTATCACCATGTGCCACCTCCTGCTTTGAATGCATTGTAGCTAGAAATTCAATATTGTGAAAACAAGAATTCAGTCGTTTACCTGGATTTAATATCTTGGAACAGTCACAGTTCATCTTCTTCTTCAGTGATAAACTGGAAGCTGGCTGTCAGAAGCGCAAACTAAAGAGACTCCTCTTATTTTTGTACTTTATCTTCCGTACAACAAGTCTGAACAAAACCACTCCAGACAGGCTCACTTATGAATTTATTATCAGTCTGTATCAGAGCACAACACTGCCTGGCTGGATTTAATGAACTGATCTGTTCTTAAAGCTTGCATTTATTGTGCTTTATTCTTTATGATATAGGTGCCATGCAGTGAAACCGTGACTGATATTGTCATGTTATACTCCGGGGGGGGGGGGGGGGGGGGGGGTGACCAGGATTAGAAGGAGAGATGGAAGATATGAGCAAGATACGAACACTGCCAAAAATTCTCCTAATGCACAGAAAGCTCACAATACTTGCAAAAGCCACAACACCTACTAAGCACATATTTTCATCCCTGTGCAAAACGTGACCAAAAAAGGCACGCTCCCGCTTGCAAGCTGTTCACTTGGTGAGACGCAATTTTGTTGTCAATGGGTTGTATACAAAGTTCATGTTTGGTTAAGCACTTCTGCAGGAGTTGCTGGTTTCCGCTGGTATTTTCTTTCCTCTTTCTTTGCCCTCCTGTCATAACTGAGACCACATATCTCCTTTTGTATCCCCAGTCCTTACCAACTATGGTGTTTCTATTTATAGCATTATTGCTCTCTTCTTATTAAATACTTGAATCACAAGAGCACAAAAAAGCTTTATAGCACTCTGACCCACAAATATGCTCAGCCCGTGTGAGTTACTGACATGAGAGACAGCTTTTAATAGACCATGCGGCCTGGATCCAAGGACATCACCCGAGCTCTTCACAGCTTCTTGAGGTTGGCCTTTTTTCTATCCTTCTCTAAGCCCTATGCTCAGCTTGGGCTTTTCTGCTTTAGGGAAGACATATTTTCTTTCCACCAAAAAAATCACGTATTTGTGGCACCTAAGCAAAACTTCATTCACAATAAATGGTGTGAGAAAATACAATGACAGCCTCCAATCTATATGACAATCGCAAAACCATCAACACGGTTGACAGTTAACTCATCGTTGCCAAGGTCGTTGGCAGATTTAATACGCCTAAGAGTTTACAGATTCTTTGCTAATTTTTACAGGCACAGATCTGAAGCACAGATCACTGATGGCACAGCTCCACATTACCGTCAAGTCAATTTTAACAGTGAGCATTTTCCAGAAGTTGTTTCCCTCCCTCCCTCCCTCCCTGCCTTGGCTGCACTAACCTGACCCTCCATTGCACACCACTCATGCCTTTCTGAGCATGAGGGACTCCATTCAAGAATTAAAAGTAAAATGTCGAAGAAAATTAATTACCTTTCCATAGGGTGAATTCTCTGGTGCTTTATCTCCATAAACCATCTTACCACGAGTCTGGTAAGTGCAACTGCCAGGGTGAAAGGGGAGGCAGGGGTCAGCAGGAATACAGAGCTTAGAGCAGGGTTTGCAGGAATTCCTTCCTGGCAGCACACCAGTCCTGAGAGCAGTTTAGCTGTAAACATCTAGCTGCAATCAGGGTCCATTTTGAAAACATTACTGCAGAATAACGTTGGTTTGGCTTCTAAAAATATAGGTTTTGGTAAGTACTTTGAGTTTATGCAGCAAAAGGAGGGCAAGGAAAAGCAAGTCTTCAAGCATTTGTTTGTTCTTCCTTTTTTTTCCCTTAATGCTAAGCCTCTTTCACTCAACTGCCCCCCAGTCTTTACCAAAATTGAAATTCTCATTTTGTAAGAAAGCCGTTTTAAATAAAGCTTTAGCATCCTTCAAGTTTCATTAAGAAAAATTATTCTGAAAAATAAGATACCAGCAGCCACATTAATATCATAATGTAAATTCAGCATTAGCCACAGTCAATTAATTACCATCAAAACACTATTTATTTCCAGAATCAAATTTTGAGAGAAACATTTGTCCACCTGAAACATGAAACGGTGCGTGACATCACCATCTTCCCCTTTGATTCTGTGCTGCCCTGCATTATATTAAAATAACTGTCCTTGAAGTGTCCTTCAAAAACCTAAGAACCAAGTTTGTGCAAATGATAGTTTTTTTTATTGTAACATCACAATGGTATCCCATATGACTTCTGTAGAAAGCCTAATAGCAACATTTTGTTCCTAGTCATGTGCAAATTAGAAAACTGTGGTAAGCATCAGTCAGATTTAGTCTACATTTTGTAGCTCAATATGAACTTTAACGTTGTTTTGAAACCAAGTATTTTAAAATACACTCTCAAGTACTTTCTATGAGATGTTTCTCAAATATGGATGGTTTCTGTATATCATTGGACGCTAAGAAAATAATTTTCCCTTCAATTTCACCCAGGTTCATTTAGGAAAAATATCTTGACATGGACATGATGTCTTTGTGTTTGTTTGGGGTTTTTTTCTGTTTGTTTTGTTTTTTGTGGTTTGTTTTGGGGTTTTTTTTGTTTGTTTATTTGTTTGTTGGTTTGTTTATTTGTTTCACGATGGAATTACACTGATAACAGTAAACGTATTGAAGTCCAAGCCTGTGGCACCCAGGACCTTAAAAATCAGACAATGCCATAGTATCCCTGCTGGGTAGCACAGGAGCTGCTGTTCCTGGTGAAAGCCATGGTGAAATATGTTCACGTTTGCTCTAGGGTTAGTTTCCTAAATGGCTATTTCTGAAAAAGGCAGCAAAACCCAATAATGACGAAGCATTGTTCTTTCAAGGAGGGAATGTCAGGCCACCAATGATCTCACAAAGCAGCCCATAAAAAAAAAACCCAAACCTTTTATTTTACTTGAAACAATCCCTTAATAGGAAATCTGAACAGGACTTGCTTTTCCTTATGGCCTTTGTGAAATTCTGTGGTCACTGAAGACATGTGTTAGTGACAGACTGAATCGACTTCAGTGTGCCATCTGAAGTCTGCCCAGGTGAATTCAATAGGCAGAGGCAGCTCCATGGCAACAAATACTAAAGAAGCAGCCTGTTAGCCAGAGCCCTAATTCTACAAAGCTATGTAGAGCATAATCTAGCACAACAGGAAGAAAAACACATTTCAGACAGTGATAATGAGCAAAGCCTTAAAAAAATTTCATCCTCAGAATGGAAGTGGATCATGGTCTTGGCTAATTAGTCATTTTTAGTCATTCATTAAATGATTTTTTCCTGAGAGCAAAATAAATTCAGGAGGAGATTTTACAGCTCTTGTTTTGGCAATATTGATACCAAATTCACCCAGCTGTATTGTTTTCTTTTTTTTTTTTTTTTTTAATTATAGTCAGTGTGCATCTTTTTATTCCCTCACAGCTAAAGAAGTCCAAGAAGTCACTGTAAGAACAAGAATATTGAAGCTCTTTATTGCTAGACGAATGCCTATGGACTCCTTCTGTATGAGGAGTCAAGGAGGACAGAAAAAAAGTATATATGAATATAATATTAACCAATTACAACATTAAAAAAGAATCTGTAAAATAAGTCTTTTTTTTTTTGATACTCAGATTACCCTACCATGTAAATAAATGTCTTCTAAATCTCCTGTTGCAGTTTTCACAGTAACGTACATTAATCTATGTTCCTCCATGAGTGAATCACTGTAGAGCTCACGAAAGCAGAGAAACTCCATCATCAAAGTCTCTTATTTTCTCCTCACAATGTGGTTTTAGTGAAATAGATATATTTCAGACCGTCAAAATAACTACTCGGACACAATTTGAAAGCATAGCTTGCTTAACTAGTACTTGGCAATGATATTATGTTAAATGAACTTAGAGTAACATAAAGACATATGTGAAGGTTGCTGAAGTCATATGGTTATTTCCAAATTAATTTTTAATCTTATTGGCTTCCTAGATGAGCCTTCTCTCAGCAGGATTACCTGTTCATTGCTGACATCCAGATTCGGCTAGAGAAGTTGGAGGACAGTTTAGTCATGTTCTAGTGGTAAGAAAAGCAAATGAGGATGCAACCCTGAAGCCCAGCCCTTGCTACTAGTCCTACTGACTGCACTGCAAGTTTTCATGCCCACCTGTAGACGGAAGCAACAAAATAAGAGAAAAATTCATGTTTATCTACTACTTAAGCCCTGCTTTTCCTAGATTTGTGAATGAGCTGTACATAAAGACACCAAAAGGAGTCCTGTATATTATTTATGGAGGTGACATCACTAGCCTCATAGAATCTTTCATGAGTTACAAAGTGCTCCATGCTAGTTTTTAACTGGATGCCAGAATCCCAAACAATAACTTTAATTTTGCATTAGATATATTTTAGTATGGCTTATAAATGCTAACACAATTCTTACTTCATGTAAGTGTTCCAAAGCGCTTTATAAAACTAATTCAGTATTTACTGCAGTAAATATTTTGATGTCTTCCAAATGTTCATCTACTATTCAACACATAGCAAAAAACATGTTTCCATTTCTACAGGGTGACACAAAACATTTAGAATAGATAAAACACATGAAAAAAAGCCAACACTATATTAGAGTAAATCTCCTAACAACAAAATAATACATTGGTGAGTGGCTACTTGCATAAGTAATATGGCCAATGTCATAAAAATCACTTAGCAGTGTAAATCTCACTATTAACTGCTCAGGGATTTGCAGTTTGATTCACTGTGAGATTGTTTTCTTTGAGAAAAAACTCTACTTCATGCTTTTACCAAAAACAATACTGTTTTATTCAGTTTTACTATATATGTCTCCCAACATAAAGGAAACAATGACAGTAAACACAGTGAGATAGTCAGGACTGAAATTTTAGCTGTTTGCAGCCAAACTATTGTTCATTAATCATCTCCTAAACTCTTGGTGTTTCAAATTCAGTGTGTTAATTTAAAACAAGATTAATTCTTGATTCTCACTCATATGTTAAGTGCAATAGTTCTCCAGCCAGTGGGAGGTGGCATTTGGCCATCCTTCTTGGTAAGGCAGCAATGTCCTAAAGCAGCAAAGCAGCCAGCTGAGGATATTCACCCATTCAGCAAGTCGAGCTTCATTTGTTGTGTAGTTCCTTCTGGAAGAAGCATTAGTTTGACTACAGTGTTTGTTCAGCCACTAGTGTAAACTGTAAGGGCTTTTACTAGGAATTTTTGCCAGTTGTAAGTGTACCAGATCATTTTTCTTTCTTTTTTTTTTTTCTTTTTTTTTCTTCTCCCCTATATAAAGGAGGTTAAAGTTGTAATAGAAGCTTTTACAAGCCCTTCTTACCAATTAGCAATGCAGAGTGCACACCAAAGGATCAAGCAGAACATGAAGATCATGTAGAAGAAGGAAACTTCTTAAATCCTTCTTTCTCTGAGACTTAAGAAAGAGAAAATTAGGTGCTGCTCATAAGTGTTCCTCATAAAGTGCTGCTGCCAAAACGCATGCTACTTCACACTGCACCCTCAGTTCACTCTGCAGATGATTCTCTGTTCTGTTTCTCTTGGATTGCACATATGCTGTTGTGCAATAACAGTCTATAAACACTAATTAGAATTCATGTTGATGTTTGCAACTGCAATAGACGTTTATTTACCACAATCTAGTATAGTGTTTATCTATAATGTCTTCATTTGCATAGCTACATTCTGTGTGTTGTAAGAAAACTGACCAGTCTTCTACATTTATTGCCATGCTTCAACTAGAAGGGAAAGCCAAGATAGATTTCTTTCACGTACAGCAAGTATCTGTTCAACTATCTGTTTGCTCCAGTACCTTTAATGCTTCAGTGATTCTGAAAGTCTGATAGGATTTGGAATTTTGTTAATAGTCTTGTGTTGTATAATTTAAATGCCTTTTTGAGCATTTTTATATATAATGTTGATTAGAAATAATAGTATAATAAGCCAGTGAAATTATAACTTACAGATCAGGAAAGAGAAGTACAGTTAAATGTTTCCAAGGTGAGACTGTTCTGCCTTTTGAACCAAAATAGGCATTGGATAAATTAAAATGTCCTTTAAGAATAGGAATCAAATCTCAGGATATTCCCATCTTCTTGGAATATTCAACCATTACATAAAAAAATAATATTTATTCTTCCCCTCATTCCTACTCCCAAAAAAACTTATTTACTGAATAGACCACTTGTGACGGTTACAGGAACCTTCTGACAGATAAATAATGTGTGTCTAAGAATCCCTAGAGGTCTTTCTTTTTTTTTTGGGGGGGGGGCGGGGGGGGATTGGATCTTTGTTCACAGTTGCAACTCAAAAAAGAAATATGATGTTTGCTTAGTTGAGTGCCTCTCAGATCACATGGCATGCTAGCAGGGCTTTTCAGGTTTGCTCCTTAATGCTGCAGAACTTCAGATCACATTTTATGAGAGTAATCCTATTTTTAGATCAGACATTACATTTTAGAAGAAGCTTAAATTTCAGCGATACTACACAACATATTTTAGAGGAAATACAGTCTGATTGTTAAACAATAAAGTCCAACTCCAAACAGGAAAGTATGATAAAAAGTATGAAAACACAGTGGTCAAAAAAGCTGATATTACCTGCCTAAATATGTCCTTTTGTGGGTTTTGAGCAATAAACCATGTATCAGATAATAAACAAAATATCCTTAAAAGTGGAAACCTAAACTCTTTCAGCACAGTTGCTATATGTTCAGTTTGTCTATGCACATATGTATTTTTAATGATGAGCAACACAAATATTAAAAAGATCAATTGTTTGTAAATGTAACATACAAGTACAAAAACTATAAATGCAAAATGTCAAAATAATTCATTTTAAAATTTTAAAAAGAAAATTCTTTGTCCACAAAATGAAATCATGTACCTTATCCCATCAGTGCAAAAGAACATAGAGAATTCAGTAACATTTCTATTTCTTCCTTACTAAGACTATGCTTCAGTGAGGAAAGACTTAAGAATAAACTTAGGTAACACTATTATGAAAAGGTAGTCCGATTATGTTACATTCAAAGTTGATCAGATTGGGAGCCATGTGAAACAAGTGTATAGGATCAGTCTACTACAAAGACAAACTTCCTTCCATCCAAAACCAAGTCTTTCTAGGTTTAGTATCTTAAAAATGTTTCATGCCTAACCACTATCATCACCCAAACAAGTGGAATCAAACAACTTTAAAATAATTCATTGCAATTACTTGATAACTGGGTTTTTCATGTGTACAAAAAAGGAGGACTAGGTTTGACTGGCCAAAAGCATATAGTAAACCCTACTTGTAACTCAGCCCAGGTTCATCTGTCTGTGAACCAGGGCCAAGTTTTGTGGGGGAAAAAAAAAACAAACCAAAAGCAAACCAAACCAACCAATCAACCAAAAAACACAAAACCCAAACCAAAACCAAACCAACCAACAAAACAAAACAAAAAACAAACATACAAAACAAAACAAAAAAAAAAGGGGGAGACATTTTTTTGCAAAGTACAAATAATAAATGCCTACAAGACTGGAAAAGTGAAAGCACAGACAGCAGTGTTATTTGATGAAAAGCTATTGTTTTCTACAGACTATAAAATCTTTTCCAAACACGTTTAGTCTTCACTCCGCCATCCAGGCTAATAATAGGAAAACTGTGTTGTTAACATGGACAGGCTGTGGGCTCCACCAATCTGTCTCATTTCCCTGGTATCACAGCAGTACTGTAAGTCCTAGGAAAGTGTGAAACCCTGAGGTTTCAGGGTACACCTGCCACAGATGTACAATCAGCACCCTTCATTGTTTGTTAGGTGTTTTGTACAAGGGCCACATGATCTTTGAAACTTCTTTGTATCTTTGTCAGCAAGAAATTACAGTTATCTGTGGGCCCTATGATTAACAAGTACCAGCCTTGTCAAGAGGCATTTTCATAATCTCTATATCAACTTACATTGCTCTCTGTAAAAACATCCCAAGATGTTGTTAACAGTGTGAGTAATTACATCTGCAGATAGATTGCATCTTCAAATTTCTAGCAAAAAACATATGAATTGTTAAATATTTGTCAGTGAGTGGCTTCGCTGACAGCAAATTGCTGCAAACTGGAAATCCAAATTATTTCATCACCTTCTCCCCTACTTCAAAATTATTTTGAAACACCACTCTGATCCACAAAGATTTATGAAGCCAAGCGTAAATGAAAACCTGCTGTGGAACAACAATCAGTCTGTGACAATGTGGTTTAGCAAAGTGTGTAAAGGTGTCTCACAGCAACGTCCCTGGGCAGCCAGAACTCTGTACTGAAAATGGCCAAAGTGAGCCAGCACAGATAATAGGAAAGCAACAGGGTTTAGCAAGGGGTGTAAATTCATCCTGAGCAAGCTGGTTGTTCTCAGGTGGCTGGCACATACTGCACTCTGTCCTGCTGCAAATGTGCTGCTTCTGTGCTGGCCAGCTGTTGTAAAACTATCTCTGATTTATGGCTGCAGCCTGTGTGATCCTTGGCTATAGTGGGATACATGCTAGAACTCACAGGTAAACTAAGCACAGGGTTTACACCATGTTTCTGGTGTTTATTTTCCTTATTGTTTTAGAGGGGAGACGGTTTAATTGAGGATTGCTCCATGTGGCTATGACTACATACATGGAAACTATGAGGCCAAAATGCCTTAAGATAAACACAGCAGGATTTCATGAATGGGAAGTGATGCTTGGCTTGTCTCTGGATACTGTGAGTGAGTCTCACATGCAATGTCTATTAGCACTAATCCCCATGCATTTAGAGCAAAGACAGATTAGGCTCCTGTGGTGGTACATTCCAGATTGCACTATAATAAAGAGAAACCATACAGACTTCTCATATTTCCTGTAGCCTAAAAATGTGTGCAATAAAATCAGTTTATGCAAAAAGCCGTGTAACTACAGCCCTTGAAGCCCTCCAGGAAATAACATAGAGTGCCAAAAAGGCAACTACCACATATACAACAAAGCAAGGACATCAAGACTGACTGGACTGTTGATAAAGTTCCTGGAACATCTGGTAATTAATCTTAGTTTGGAAGGATTTTCAAATGTTGACTTGTAAGACTAATTTCCTCTCACACTAGTGAGAGTGCATACGCCAAGAGACCTTTGCTTCTACAGCTCCTCAGTTGCTACTCATGAATTTATAAGAAAAAAAATGTTTAGAGCTGTACATCTCACTTAGAAAAAAAGTCAAAATGTCAAAAAGCTACACTGTGCTGATAGGTATCATGGAAAAAGTTTTAGCTATAAAAGGAGCAAAATCAAAAAACAAGGTTCATTGACACAGAATAAATATGATTCTCCATTTCAGAGTGAAATTTATCCGGTGGCTGCTTATATGTACCTATTAGGTTGGCAGCGTATTGAGTACCAACCAATGAAATATCTGTGGTTTTGAAACACTGATTCAGTAGCCACTGAAGCCATCATACAGAATGAAAATATAAATTGTTGCCTAATAAGTCTGATCACTTTCCTAAGGCTAAAGTTCCACAGTCTGATCTCTGGTGGCTACTACCTTTTCATCAAAGCAGCAGTTGCTTTATTGCTCCATGTTGTTCTATGCTGTTACATGCTCTTGTGCTCTGGTATTCTGACTTTAATTTGAGTTTTCAATGCATTTCTATGTGGGGACTTTATTACTAGAGTCTTAAAGAACTTGCATCATGGTTATTTTAAGCATATATGAGTTGTAGCAGTCATGGAAACTTCTCAGATTAACTGTGATTCTGTGAACACACTTCTAACAGCACTAGTTTCACATGTGAGAATACCGCTAGCAAAACCACTGTATGATAGTATTTCCAAAAATAATAGTTCATTAGTGTTACTTGTGAGCAATAAAACTCTCCTGAGAGATCTGTAGACACCATACCCATGTTACCAGTGGTGCTGATGGACAATCACACCATGATGTATCAGTTATAGGAATAACTTCTTGAAAAGGCAATATTCTATTTCAGCTCCATAAATGCAAATCAAGTCTAATAAAGGATAACTTATCAAGAAGGCTAGTATAAATGTAACTATAATATAAAAAAAACTTTCTGTGACATCATCTGTCCTCAGATGACTACATCTTTACCAGTAGGCCAGTCAAATAACATCCAGTTGGGATAACTTATTTGCTAATTTGATTGATAAACTTCTATGGAAGAGCTCTGAATTGAGGCAGAGACCGTGAAAGCTCTAGGTATTTTAATAATCATTTAAAACAATCAATTATTCCTGACAAAACTCTTACGTATTTTGTATGGATGAACTATTTTGGAACAATCATCATAAATCTTAAGAGAAAGGGAAAACATTAACAATATAAATATACATGCTTATTTATGGTCATCACCTTTACAGGCCATAAGGAATATTTCAAGCTAGTATAGAATGTATGCTTTAAATCTGTGCTAGCACTGTAATTGTCTTTAAAGTGATGAGTCATTTGGATTCCAGTTAAGACAGCTCAGTTTGTAGAGCTGCCTGCTGGGGTAATGAGATAGGATGCAAACACAAGCCACCCTTTGGCCCTACAATTTTATCAGGAATAGTTTTTAAGTGCTCTTGTCACATTTCATATTAGCATGAGTGCAAGATGGGTTGCTGAAATTAGGTCAGGTTCTCCGAGCATTGCCAGATTAAGTCACTCCAGAGAGGAGATCATATTTTTCTAGTTTGATTGTTCCAGTACTCTGGGCTTCTATCAAGTATTAAAACTGCCATAAGATGAAGCTGGTTTATTGCAGTTCTCTACATTTCCTAGAACTGTTGTTCTTCAGAGAATTTATATCACTGACAGCTATCAGATAGCCCTTTTTGCATAGCAGCCTGAAAACCAGATTGGAATATCGAGTGTACATCTCTTCCCTATATGGGTTCAATAATGTTATACTGTAATACTAAAGAATCAAAACTTGTCTCATAATCAACAAACCTGAGCAACACATTTATCTAATTCCCATCCCAACACAACTCACCTGTACAGTGACAGCTGGTGGAAAATTGAAACCTGGGCAAGTAAGAGAGCAGTGCACTACCTAGTCCTGAGTTGGACACTCCAGGCAAATCCACTGGTTATTCTTACTCTACAGGCTGCTGAAGAAAGCAGGAAACACTATAGCTACATTTCCTGCCATCTTTCCCATTTCTCACTAATAACTTGACTTGAATGCAACTGAGCTTACTCTGCTTTCGATCCTCTTTAATAAATAATAAAAAAATCTCATTTCAAGATTTTGTACCAGCTACAGTTTAAAATACCCAAACCCTTAAAATGAAATCTATTTGGATAGATATTATTATTACATCCTTACAAAATATACTCACTGAAGAGACCTGAAATATCCACATAAGCTTCTGAACCACTATAAAATCTTCAATAGAAAACAACTTCACAGGATAATAATGTGTTTTCCACAGCAGCTTCCAGATTTTTTCTGTTATCTTAAAAGCCTCTGATAATTTGATGTTGCTAGAAATTCCCAAATGAGAAGTACAAATACAGTTAAAAGAAAGGAACACTTTAAAATGAGAAATGCTAGATACTACTTCAACATTTTTAAAGATTTAAAGTCTTTTTCTCATTTGGTCTTGGCACGATGCTTTATATAAAACAATAAATGTAAATATTTATTGCAAAGTCTGGTTTTGTATATCTAAAAATATTAAGGAAGACAGCCAAATGTCTTGTCAATTCAATGGGAAAGCCCAAATAGAAACAGCCCTTCTTTGTTGTGATATCCAGTGCATAATAATGGAGTAAACTCTCCTGCCAAAAAATAGCTATTACTTTTCTTTTCTACTACCTTGGATCTGACCCACACCATAAATAAGTGGTTAGTATGAAGTGTAAAGTATTCCTAAGAATACATTTACTACTACTTTCATTATCTTGAGATTTTCTTCAGACCGTAAATGTGTTCTAAGGGCAAACATGCAATATACAGGTAGGGGTCACTTCACTTCAAATGTTAGTATTTTCATATGATTTCTGATAAGAACTGTTATTTGCTATGATTTTATGAAAAATATGTATCTGACCTAGAAAGAATTACAACATCTAGAAAATAGAAACTAGTTTCTCTAGAGAAATCATATCATCTACTTCTGATTTATATTGTTTATAGATAAAAATTGTCAAGAAACAATAACAAAAAATCCATGGTGAAATCAGACTGGATTACAAATCAGTGAGCTTATAATAAAGGTTATGCTAAACCCACTAACCTCCGACATGAAAAGGATAGGAAATATACTTCTTAAGGAAATAGGATTTTAAAGATTTCACATTAAATAAATCCCTTGATAAATTTACTTGGGATTCAATATTATTGAAAAATAACATTCCTTTGGTGAATTGGAGTTGCAATTCCATAATTGCTTACAGTACAAGAGAGAGATTGTCTTTCATTTTACCACAGTAAAATATGAGTCTTAAGGTGAATAAAAGATCTTTTTCTGGAGCAACTGAATTGTCTTGGAATTTTCTAGACCAAAGCAAAACATCTTTCTTTTTCCTGCCTGTATAATTATAAGGTTAACTAGAAACATAGAGGTCAGCTGACAGGAGGGGAGACTAGCAGCAATTTGTAAAGCAAAAGCAATCTAAACTTACTCATTGTTGCTCCTCCATCTACAAAAAGCAAAAACTTAGAGCACAAATACAGTGCAAACTTTCACCAGAGGTTCAGCAAAATCTTGACCTTGCTATGCTATTTTACATACCATTTCCCCTTTAGCCAGAACAGATGGGCCCAATTTCATTTTGTTAATTTTTATTTGAACTTGACTTTCGAGAATTCAAGTGTTGGATTGGATGTTGACAGGTTTGAATAGCATTGTAGAAGCTTGACTTGCCTTTAAACAAACTTCCCTCAGTTTCCTCAGGGAGGATGTAGCTTGGAGTTGTGTGTTGAAACTCAATCTGCTGTTAAGCATTGAACATCAGGGTGAACTACATCCTACAGCAATTCTTTTAGCTTACTTTTCAGGAGCTGCCTCCCCTCTCAACTAAATTTGCTAGAGTTAGGGATATCGAAGTTGTAACACTCTTTGTGAAAAGACTGGGTGAGGTAGAGGAGCACTACCCCAGCGTTTGCCTTCACACAGAACACTGCTGTTACAACAGCTGTTACAACATGGGTTGAAGAAAACAGTGGGTTAAAACCTGAGGACACTTCTCTCTCTCAGCTTGCGGAGGTGAGAGAGTCAGTGTGTATTCTGGAGACAGAGAAGCTGTTTCTTGTGAGACAACCATTTTCTTATGTACAGTCTATCTTGTTTAACACCTTCTAGTTTCCTCATGTACCATATTTTGCTTGATTACTGTTTATCTCCTGTTCTGATGAAATACCATATAAGACAACAATCCTGGTTTTATTCTACTACAAATGTATGTGGTCTCCTGAAGGAAACAGTTCTGCATATTATCCATTTGTACTACACCAATTATCTTAGGTGAGTACAGATTTTTCTTCTTATATTTGAACCCTTGAGGATATCAGAGCAGCCCTGAAGTCTGGCAGCTGTTTTTTGTTAATATGACCCCTTTGAGTCCCTGTAGGGAGGCAAAACTGTCACATGTAGATGAATTTCATTGACTTCAAGCTGGAGTCAGGTCTGAAACTGCTATAGAAATGAAGCAGGGTCTCTGAAAATTATCCTAATCAAAGGGTCTGTGAATTATAAAATTTGTATTAAATTAAATGATACAGTTAAAATAATTCGAGATCACCTTTGAGATAAATTCAGTTTATTACTATAGTTCACTCATGTTTACCTTTAATTTCTTCCTGTTTTCTTTCAAGGCAACCTCTGAAATGCAAGGGACTATTTCTTTAACTGAGAGTGCATTCACTCAAATAAAGAGATATCTTAGTAACTTGGCATTTTAAAGCTTATGTTTCAGAGTTATGAAGGACTTTGGAGAGACAAGAAGTGCTATCCAAACAGAAAATTTTATCTGATGGGCACATTTCGGCATTAACAAAAGCATAGAAAGCTCATAGTACAGTCAGAACTGTGCAGGAAACTGAAGGAGGTTGTTCATAGCAATTAAACTGTTAACTTATGAAAATAAGACATTATTCTTTGAATTTCAGATTTTCAAATGAGATTATTAATGAAACAATGTTGGGTACTTTATGTATTTGCATAGCTTTGGCAGAAATAGAGATGGCTGGAGATGATAGGTAATCATTTGCTGTTTTGTTTTGGTTTTCCCCCAAAAATGTTTACTTCTTTAAACTTTAAACATAATGCACTTTGTACAGCATGAACTTTACTAATTTGCAGGGATGAGAACTGTCTGGGAGTGTTAGACAGGATGAAATAACTATGCAATATTTGTCTCATCTGTCATTCTCCTTCTTTCTCCTGAGTCTGTAGCAGTAGTTTGACAGTGAATATTGTGCACTGTGGAAGCTTTATAAAGCTGGATGGAAACAACAAAGTCAGGGTAAAGTTGGACCAAAAGCTTGTGACATTTGTTTTCCCTCTGTAAGTCCTTCTAGAGCCCATAGATGTTTCAAGCAGGAGGTAAGTAGAACCCAAAGCACCTGCTTTAAAGGTTGCAATCCTGGAACATCCACTCATTTAATGCATAATTTTTAAAGGTACATAAGCACAGTGAGCAACTCCCATTTGATTTGTCAGCTCCCTAAAATTCCATTTCTGTTACAACTCAAGCAAATCAGAATGCTCCAAAGTTGCCTCATGTTTGAAGTGGCTTCTGAAAAAAAGTATGGTCACTGCCTTTCCAGAGATGGTTGAGAGAGAAACACAAATTCAATTCCTATACTTACAATAGATATCTATCGCATTGAGAACGTTGCTGGGGATATTGGCTTGTTGCTTTCATCAGGAGGAGGTTGAAATCCCTGTCTCCTACTCCCCAAAGGACTATGCTTACATCATGCTTATTGGCCATTCTGAGGAGTGCCACTCCTCTGTTCCCATTAGCACTCTAACGTAATTAACTTAAGGTAGTAAGTCAGAGAGAAAGCAAAGAAGGAATATGACTTGCAGGTGGTACAAAACTCGGAGGAGTAACTGATATACCTGGGAGTTGTGCTGCCATTCAGAGGGACCTTGACAGGGTGGAGAAATGGAAGAACAGAAGTCTCGTGAAGGTCAACAAATGGAAATGCCAAGTCCGGCCCCCGGGGAAGAATAACCTCATGCACCAGTATAGGTTGAGGACCAGCTGGAAAGCAGCTTTGCAGAAAAGGCTCTGGAGATGATAGTGGACAAGTTAGATGTAAGGCAGCAATGTGTCCTTACAGCACATAAGATCCAAAGCCTCCTGGGCTTAATGAGCAGAGCATTGCCAGCAGGCTGAGGGAGGGGGTCCTTCTTTTCTGCTCAGCCCTTGTTAACAGCTCTGGAGTGCTGGGCCCAGTGCTGTGCTCCTCAGGACAAGAGAGACATGGACATGTAAGGCCAGTGAAGATCCATAAAGATAGCTAGGGGTTTGTAGCATTTGCTGCACAAGGAGAAGCTGAGAGAACTGTGACCATTGAGCCTGCAGAAGAGGCTTGGGGGCATCTTACCCATAACTATGAATACCTGAAGTAAAACAGCAATGAAGATGAAGCCAGACTCTTCTCAGTGGTATCTAGTGATATGACAAGAAGTGATATGCACAAATTGAAATACAAGAAATTTTACTTTAACATAAGAAAAAAAATATTTTTTCCCTTCCGTGAGGGTGACCAAGCACTGACACAGATTGCCTGGAGACGTTGCGCAGTCTCCATCCATGGAGATTCCCAAAGCCTAGCTGGATGTGGCCATGGGCAACCTTCTCTAGCTGATCCTTTTCAAGGTGGCTGGACTAGACAATCACCAGAGGTGCCTTCCCACCTCAACTCTGCGATTCTGTTACTTTCCAGGCTGAATACCAGTTTATCACTTGTGGGCTCTAGTTTTTGCTCCAAGGACTGTTTCTGTATTTACATTTCAAAATCCCTGGAGAAAATGCATATGCAGTCTCTGGAATTTGGACTAGTGAGGTTTGGACTAGCTTTTGAGTATTGTGATTTGCTATGCTGTTTTATAAAATTTGTCAGAACAGCTTCCTTCAGACAGTCTCTAAAAGGGAAGTGACCAGGTTCAGATCTTTAAAAGGTAAGGTGTGTGTTCTCAGGAGAAGATTAGATCCAGTGTGCTAGATCCGGACCGATTAAAAGATTCTCCCTGCAGTCTCAAAGGCCTCTGAACTGTAGAGAGAAAGGTTAGATTAAGATATTTCGCTACTTTTTGCAGTAGCCATCCCTCGAAATGGCTGGTTTCTGTACTAGGTATTTTCACTGACAATTCTATTCTGTTCTACTGTCCTCATGCTCTCTTCCAAAGTCTAGTACAGAGATAAGACCATGCACCCAAGGAAATGTCTTTTGTTGTATCTAACTACTGATAGACTAATTGAAAAATTCACCAAGCCCTAGATATTACTTAAGTACCCACAGATGCTGCTTAAAACTGTTAGGAAATCCCTGGGGTTTGAATTTTCCATTGAACTTCTGAGAAAATTTTTTCCTTCTTCTTACATTTCTGCAGAGTTCAACTGATGGGATGATGTGATAGACAAAGCATGGAGAAATCTAATTTGAGAAGAAATTCTCTTCTTTATTACAGTTTCCCTGAGAGAACTTGATCAATTATTTTCTCATTTAATATGTAACACTGTATAATTAGAGATAAAATTGTAGATGTAGCCAGGCAGAGTTAAAGAGAAGCAGCCTAGTGCCAAAACTCTTATTGTCATTGATGTTTATTATCTAGCAGCCACAGAGATTTCAAATACTGTATCTTCCCTATCATTGCATGGGGTTTTGTTCTGTCTTATTTGTCTTATCTTCAGAAAGCTGAAACTCACAAGGGCCCATTCACACTGTAAGGTGAAGTACCATATCACTTAGAAGTTTACTTCCTCCCACCCCCCCCACCTTGGAGCAGTTTAATTATGGTAGAATAATTTGCAGCAGCCTATCTGTCACCAGAAAATAATAACATAAGGCAGCCAGAACTGTAGTGGTAGACTTACTGGAAGGGTATTATGTGATCAGGTTAAACTTAACAAATTGAATTTGCTTCTATTTTGTTAAAAATCAGTTCCACGATGGATTAGCTAATGAAATGTCATTGCAATGACTGAAGGATGTAAACCAGATACAGGTTTGTTGAGTATGTTTGCAGAAGAGATGTTTATATCTCACATTTTAAATAGACATAGGGGATAAATGAACATGCAATGTGTTTTTCATCAAACATGCTGCCTAGGAACTTTCAGTTCTTGTGAAACAGTGCTGTTTGCCGTCTGTATTTCAGCTGATCTCCTTATCATGTGGATCTCAGCAACAGAGGCACTGTGCAGACCTGGGCTTTTTTGTTACTAAGAATGCAAAAGCCTGTTTTCTTTTGTTTAAAATAGTATAAAGCAGAAAATGTTGCTTTTAGTAAAATTTCAGAGGTATAAACCTGAGAATTCAGAACGGGTTTATCCATTTACATGCTATGAAATAAGTCTCATTGGTTATAGAAAACATTAGAGAGCAAAGTCTGAATCTGACTCTATTGTAACCATGAATATAGTGAACATGAACATCTCTTCTGCCATGACTGTCTGTTTCATATCACCCAAGCCACCAGCTTCACTGGGGAACAAGCCTGACAATTCTATGTCAAAGGGGGTAATTTCTGAAGTAAGTAAGAAGCCAGTGCAGAAGAGATAAAAAGGCCTTTTTATTATTCAAATAGCCATTCTGAACATATGAAAAGTTAAGTCTTGAGAAAGCTAGGGACCAGAAGGTTTGTTCTTGCTGTCTAGAAACTGAGATATCTTTTGAGTTGTGAATTCTGGAGAAAGAGGAGTTGAAATATCTCCTATATGACATAGACATGAGAGAATCAAAAGCAACTCTTGTTGATGCTATGGCTTATATTTATACCAGAACTGTAAACCACAAGAGCATACTACAAGTTCATTAGGATCTACTTCAAGTCGTTGGGAATTTTCAGTTTATATTGCCTAAATGAAATAACCATCCGTTATTAGAAACTGTTTTTCTATGTCTTTGTCAGTAATACTAGTAGGCTGTAAAAGTGAAAGCTGTTAGCAACAGTTTTACTGAGAATTTGCAATAGATTAGGCACATGCCAGTGTCAGCTAATACATCTCAGCTGGGAAGCTGTAACTTTAAAAAAGAGTGATTGAAGAAGGGCAGGATATCTGATCACTTGCAGCCTAATGTAAAATGACCGGTGAATACCAATGTTAGTATTTGGACCATGGAATTTAAATCTTTTGTCTTGCGGTTGATTGTTTGTGGGGTGGTTTGTTTTTTGTTTGCTTGTTTGTTTTGCTTTAAAGCTTGAGTATGCTTTTTGATACCAACAAAAAAAATGGGTAGGAGCTTCACTCAAGTGAAGTACGTTACAACTACTTCTAAAAAACCACTGCTCCATGAAGGAGAACTGAGGTAGAGAATGGAGGGTTAAATGAGTGGAATCCAACCTAAGAATTTTGATGGCGTATTAAAATATTACGTGCTAGAAAAGAATTTACAACAAATAGTCATGTGCTTTCTTAGTCCACCCTAATAATGCCAGAAATGCTGTGCCAGACAGTCAGCTACTCTGCTGTCTAGACAAATGGCGTATTCTTGCTAATTGCAAGTACTAAATGCCAAATTAAAAATTAGGGTTTATGGTAGCAGGAAATGGTAGAAAATGGACTATGCTTTCACAAGCTTTTTTCCTTGAGATGGAATAGAAATCCTGCACATGAAAATGTACTGATTTCATCAACTATGAATATGTATTTTCCAAAATACATGGCTGCGAACATATGGATTGTGTTTTCAATGTATGTCTCAAGTTTAAGACTTATTAAAAGTTGTCTGTTTTCTAATATTGAAGCTATTTCCAGTGTTAAAGCTTGGCTTCTTAGACGTGATATTTTCCAGCAACATTTGCAGAGGATTGTGTGGGGTTTGTGTTTACCAATAAGAATGAGCTACAATGATGAGGGGGGTAATAATCTTTACATATTTGTTGTTTATTTTGGAATTTACCCAGTCACCTACAAAAACTTTCTCTCGGACACTTCCTTGTTCTGGCTTTCCTGTTATGTATCTGTTTTGCCCTGTTTGTCTTGAAGTGAAAACGGGGAGGCTTTGCATTTGTGCAGGATGATGCAATTTAGAGTGCACTGTCACTTGTATTAATTTCTTTACTAAATTACAGAAGAGGCCTTATTTTCCATTGCATCTTTTCCTCTGAAGCCTTGAGCAAAGTGCACAAAAAATTATCATCAGAGAAGTCCTGGAGTATGACAGAATGATTCTCATACTAATGGGACTCTTCATTTGGATAGTATCTGTAAAAAGAATCGTGTTCATGGCTATAGGTTGGTTGTGGGTGTCGTGTTTTCTGAATGCTGCTATGCTGTCCTGGGCAAACTAATCCACCAGATGTATATCATCCACTTACACCTTTGTAAACTTGACGATAGTTAACAGCAACTTGCTACTGAGCTGCTGCACCGTGTATATAGATGACTTGCTTGTATACTTAAGTGCAATACCCACCCACTTCTGGACTGGGATGGCAGCCATGAAGTAGTTGTACTGTTGCTCAAGAGCTCTTACTAGACCTTTGCATAGGAGTATGAAGATAGACTTTGACGTCCTGAAATTAGGGCACGCTACCAGTTGCTACCGCCCACGTCACCAATACAACACCAACACACTTCAGCGAGGAATACAAAAGATTGACTTACTTGTATTTGTGTTCAGTACTTACAGCAGTGTCTCTCAAATAAGAGTCAAATTGCTGGTACCACAATGTAGATGATTGTATCTCCTTCTGTGTCGTCCTCAGTGAAATTTCCTGTGCCCTTTCTGAATATCAGAAGTCACAAACAGTTGCAACACATTGCTCCACAACCATCAGTATGGATGGTAGAAGAGAACAGGGAAGAGACCGTATCATATAGGTTGTGATATTTGCATAGTGCAGGTGGTAGGACAAATGCTAGAAAATCCTTGTTAGATTAGCCTAAAGGAGTTCTTGTGGGAGGTAGCGTGCTGGTGGAGGCCATATCTGGTATGCAATTGCAGGGACACCTGGAATACTCCGAGACAATTGTCAGGCCTGAGATATGGCTGCTGCTCACCTACCATGTAGCCTGTCAAGGATGGTCTGGGCAGCTACCCAATAGATCAGTGCTGGCAATGTCCTGGTGCCTTCCCTGCAGTACAAGAGTCCATGGAGAGATAGCAGATTTTGGCATGGTCTTAAATTAAGACCAGAATGTGTCATAATAATTGACTGGCCTGTTCCTCTGTGCGTATCTCTTGCCATCTCTCTGGGATAGGTCAAGCTAGTTTCTGCTGGCCTCTGGGAAAAGGATGAGGGAAGGTTCCCCAGCCAGCTGCAATGGGACAAAATTATGTCACATATGATAAGTCTATAGCACTGGATAGTGGTTAGACAGCATTATTTTGGTCCAGTATGTAAATGGTTGCTAGGCAGATTTAGGTTGCCATGTAATCCTGTGTTTACTGCTATCTGGCAATGTCAGAAGTGAGATGCTAGGGAAGAAGGAATGCCACATGGCACTCCAGTTGGAAGCCCTGCAGCTCTAATGTGGAAGTGGACCACCCCGGTCATGACTACAGGACTTGTCCTTTATTTGTAAGAGTTTCATGGGAGCATCCTCTGCAGAGAAGTGGCATTCGCTTGGGTCACTCTGACCGCTGGGGTCTTGTGGATTATTGCACTGCAGGAGCCTGCACTCACTGGGCTATCAGCCAGATCACTTCCATAATATCCATCACCTCCAAAGCCAAGGCAATGTGAACTGTCTGAGAACCTGCCCTGAAAAGAGCTCCTGCCGGATAATACAGAGAGAGCTACAAAACCTTTGATCCTCCTGCTAGAGCTGTTGAAGTGCTGCACTGAAGTATGCCCCTCTGGAGTCCCCCTGCCTGCTCTGTCTCCTGTCATCTCTGCAAAAGGAAGCAGCACCAGACCTCTGTGATTCCTGCACTCCTGCACCAGGATGCTGTTCTGTGCTGCTGCTGCTGCCGAGGAGAGCTTGGCAGTGACTTCAATGAAACCAGACGTCTACGCAGGGTCTCCCATTGTGCTTGGTCCTGTTATCAGAGACATAAAAGGAAGAAGGCACTTCTTACATTCCCCTACGTGACTCAGAGCAACAGCTCCGCATGTGGATTTTTTGTTCTTTTGGGGAGAAGGGAATGGAGGTGGGTCTAGTAAAATAAATTGCAGGACTTTTTGTTTTGATTAAAGCCATTGTGTAACTATTGTTTGTATTTTCTGTAGTCACATTCCTACAGCTACACTCACAATAGAAGACAGCTTATTTTTAAGACGAGAGGAAGACTTGACAAAAGGTTACAGTAAAGCAAGAAAAGCTAACAACATATCCTTATAAAACTATCAGCCCTAATCCTTACTTTGGTAAAAACCTGGTTTCTAGCTGCAGGCTAAAAAACGTAACAGTGATAACATGCTTTTTCAAATGCAATGGGAAGGTGAAAGAAAAATAATCCAAATATATATAACAAAACTAACCATGTTTTCTTACATGAAAAAGGTATTTTTTGTCTCTGGAGAAATGCCACATTTATGCCAAAAGCATAAAATACAGTGAAGGAATAGATGGCAGTATTTAAAACATGCAGATGAGCTCCAGAAACTTCTAAGGGCATTAGCATAGCTGGCTGCAAAGAAGGTACTATTTATCTTAGGAGTCACTGGGTAATGCGTAACATATACAGAAAAGAGAGGTACAAGGTCAGCTCTCTTATGCTTCAGAGCCCTGGTAGTTTGGAATTGGAAGTATTTTTTATGAGGCCCTCTGCCATTTAACTTCTAGGAAAAAATACTGTAGCAATTCTTCAACCTTTCCTTTTCTCACTCATTTTCTGTGTAGGAAAGATATTTTCTATTTTTTTTTTCTCTTGAGATGGTAGGAAAACTAAGAATAGATGAAAGAGAGAAATACTAACTGGCTTCTTCCAGAAAAAATCCTGTATCTATAGATTCATATATTTTAGCATTTCAAAGGAACATTATGATTATCTAGTTAGAACTGCCTGACAGGCTGTAAAGCCTCACCAAGTAATCTCTCCACCAAGCACATAACATTTGAGTAATCGCATACCTCTTAGAAGGAGATACCTAGTCATGATTTAAGGGCTGCAAGTGATGAAGTTCTGCAGTCCTTACTCAGGATGTGACTCAATGAAAACATTGGCATATTATGCTCTCTGCTAAGTCTGGAGGAGCAGAAAGAAATACCTGGCTTTAAATAGAGTCTTGTTTGAAATCTGTATGAATAAACTCTACAGAATTTAAAACAAACAAAAAAGGAATGCATCAGAAGAATATTGGTGCATCATCTTCTCTTTTGTAAGGACACAAACCCATATTCTTCTTCCATTTTTTTTTTTAATTTTCAGAGAATGTTGACAAAAAAAGATGAGTCTTGCAGTTGGATCTCTTTGGGTTTAAACTGATCTATTTTTCTAATTCAATGACCTATAGGAACAGTTTCCAGCCCTCTGTACAATGCATTGTTCCTAACGTGTAGTTTAGTCTTGTTTACCATCAGGGAATGCTGCACCTTCAGTATCTTTTTAAAGACACTGATGTCAAGAGAATTGCAGCAGAGGCACCAGCTTTAAGTAGTGAGATAAGTTCTTTCACAAGTGCCACATGAATTCAAACTTTCTAATGCTAATGGGACTCCAGGTGGTCAGACTTGACACCAGGGCAAAACGGTCTCACTTACTGACAAATACAACAAAAGCAGACGAGCTCTGTGGCAGAAGTAAGGACTAACTGTCATTCTGAATAACATATTTGTGCCATCAGTGGAAGCTGTATAAATGCACTTGGTTGTTAAATGTGATCACGAAACTTGATAAATATATGCAGCCAAAAGATGGCATTTTCTGAGCACATGTAGATACAGTATGTTCACAGATCACATCAGGATGTGAACCTATGCTCTTATGCAGCTTTAAAGTACACACTGCCAGAAATTACTTGACCTCTTTCAAGCACATTAATAAATAGCAGAAAAATATTTCAGAATACAATAACATTTCCAAAAATACGATCATATTGGTAATCTTATTTTCTGTGGTAGTGAATATACATAAACATTCAAACTGTGGTAGCTCTTCACTTTGTAATAACAAATGTTTCCAATATTCATTTGCACCATCTGATACAAGAATAGATTTTGCTTACGTCCAGTGGTGTCCTGCTATTGCTTGAATTGACTGTCACAGCTGAAGGTCATGGAGTGACTCAGTGCCAATACAAACAGATGAAATAATGGGAAACCACTTTGAAGAAAAAATAAAATAAAATCTTACCTTACTAAAAGCTAGCACAAACTCCTGAAAAAATGTAAACTTCGACAAGAGAAACATCAGTCAAGGATTCCCAGCTCATCTTTCAAAGTTAAATCAACAGAAAAAGCAGTCATAATATTTGCACACCTAAATGAAACACGCTAGGATTTTACTTTGGGGCTTAAACCAGCTCAGTTAATTTCCCTTCTTAGACAGACACTTCCTGTGTGACCCTGGATAAATTGTTTCGGATGAGGTTTTTGAAAGTATGTAAATGCCTAGATGTACATTTAGATGTGTATTGGGGCATTTGCCACAGCTTCTCATAACTAACAGGGACTAAAAATGAGTGCATATCTACCTTTAAAACTATCTTTAAGACTTTTTCCCAACGGTAAGTCTGTGGATGACTAGGGATTCACAAGCCCATGAATCTAGGCTGTTATAAACAATGACATATGGAATTCTTTTCATTTTACATTTTGTTGATAAGGTAGTATGCTGCCCATGGAGGCTTTGGAACTGACACTTCTGACAGACTACTCTAGGAGAGTAGACTCTTCCCCTCTCTAATAGGAGAATAATTGTACCCTCACTACGAGCTGTCAAATAAACAGAGGACACACACAGGCAGTCATATCATGTCATAAGGTAGACATATTTGAAGTTTGAGTTAAGACAAGGAAATATTCACTTGCTGCATAAAGAATATATATGTTTGTTCTGTAACTTGCTCTCCCTGTATCCACCATTCATCACTGGAGCAAGAAAGAATGCATCTCTGTTCTCATACAAAAATATAAATTGGGCAGGGGTGAGACCTTACACCAAAAACTGATAGCATGTAAGCAGCAGAAATCTCACAGCTGCATGATGCTAAGTACCTCTGATGATGCTTAGCACCTCAGAATCAGAGCAGAATTTGTATAGTTGTTTCAGGCTTGATTCTCCAATACTAAATGGAATGAGTCACCTCAACTTACGCAGAATTCCCTTGAAATCAAGAGGACTCATTAAACAAAAATCATTCAGGATAGAAGGAGTTGCAGTGAGGCTCTAAGTGAGCACAGCTACATGCACTTTAGACAAGTGAAAAAGCTCTTTCCACAATGCACATTGCATATGTATGAATAATCTAATTGCTGATGGGAAGGCACTATTGGTGTTTATTAATCATGATGGCTCAAAAGCAACATAGGGCTTAAGGAATCCCTTATTTTGAGGAGCCTGGAAGGGATATCAGAAAAAAACAAAACAAAACAAAAGTAAAATTAAACATATTTCTTACAATCCTTTATAAGCATTTGCTATGAGCAACCATCAGAGGTGGGATAACGCAGAAGGCTATTACTCTGATAGTTATTATAGTTCAGTGCTTGACTGTCACAGATTGTATCACAAGCATGAGAAACTACATTACAGTCAGAAAAGGGCATTCTCAGATTTCTAGACCATAAACTTCAACATTTACACTTGTAATTTTTTACCTGCCACAGTGGACCAACAAGATATGACTACTGAGAATCTTTATGTTGACAAAGTAGATGGTGTAGATATTATGAGATTGCTGTATGCCATTTAACAGTTTAGTTTTGCTATACTTTTTAGTTTTATAGAAATACATTTATTCTTTGTACTAAGAGGCAAAAAAACCATTTCTGTTTCAAATTATCCAACTATTAGTCCACTTTAATTATTGCATATAAAAGTGTTTTATTCTTTTCTTCAATCAGACTGGCAGAGATCACTTAGAGCATTCAACTAGAACAGTCTCAATACAAACTAATCAAAAGCTCCTGTGAGTTTGAGCATGGGATCTGGTAAACTTAGTAACAAATAAAACATAATTCTAAACATTCTTGTTTACATAAAAAATTACAAGATCTGAACAATAAGTTAATAAAGTGAAATAGTTATATACTGTTCAGATATAAAATCCCAGCAACTTAATTTATATATCACTATAGCAGACATGACAAAATTGTGAATAATGCTATCCACTCTCATAAGTGGTACTTCAAGATTTCCAACAGAAAACTTATATTTTAATTTTCTGTTCATATATAGCCAGAAGTAAGAGGCAAAGCCAGCCTAATAGTAATCCAAGGTTCTGTAGGAGAAACATCAACCAGGGTCGCCGTGTCTGAATATGAGTCATTTCAGGAAGCTAAAAAAAGAATAAGACACCAGAATGAGAGCCAGATATATTCATCTCTGGGAAAAAAAGTCTTATGGGAAAACAAGGCAAACTTCATTAAAAAAAAAAACAACTAAAAATGCTGAGTTTCTGAATATAGCTATTAATCTGTAGCATGTTCTGTACGTTGTTACAGTGCTTATCTTAACAGTGAAATGTTTAAATTAATAAAATTCTACCCATTTTGGTTCTTTTACTAGCACCAAGAAGAATTATAAATGGGATTCCAATATTTCTTAATGTCTCAATGGTTTTTAGAAATTTCGTACAGCTGTCTGTAAGGAAATGCTTATTTAGTAAAATTAGTGATTCCCTTTTGTGGGAATAAACTAGTTTGAGATTTTGGTATTTTTCTTCAGTACTACATATAGGGTTAATTCTGCTCTTACTGCAACACTCCTAATTAATTGAGCTTCAGTAAACACAGAAGTAGAAAATAAAAATCTATTTTTTTAAGATGCTGGAAAAAAAAAAGTGTAATATTTTTCTCAGTGAGTTTCAAATCAAATAAATGAGCAGCAGTTTATAATCATATTAAAAGCTACTTACTTTGACTTCCACCCTAACATGGTCTCTTTTATCAAAGTTTTCCAAAAATATGTGTCTTAACACAGCCTGTAAAAATGACGTCTCAGGGTCCCTTAGTATTTATGCTTTATGTATTACAGACAGGGGAAGAGACACTAATGACTGATGATAATTTCACATCAACTTTGGAAATAAATATAGATCAATGGCCTGTTACTGACCTTTGGTTTTGGTCGGGGTTGTTTTGTCAATTTGCTATGAACTTCAAAATAAGAATGAGTGGTCCTGGCACTCTCCCATCATCCCTTCCTGCTCCATTCACAGCCTGGGCTTGAATGAAGCTACTGATTTCCTCTGCTCTTTAGAGCATCCTCACAGGAGCTGTAACAGCATCAGCCACTGGGAGACAGTGGAGTTGTGCTGACCAAGGAGGATAACTGCATAGATTTACATCTATTTGCTACTCTTGTCCTTCCCTCTCTCAGAGGTGGGTGTCTGGGTCTGCTGCTTCTGCACTGTTCTTTTTCAGGAAGTTGGCATGGACCCAAAATAAAACTGAAGTGAAAAATCTGCCTCCACTTTAAAGTTTTCCATTAAAATAACAGGTAGACCCAAATGTCCTGGATCTTTGTAACAACTAGGCAGTGGTTTACATTATAGTACAAATTTGCATCTTAGAAACTCATGTATTTATATTTAATTTGTATTTAAGGATCATCAGAAACTTTTAATCTAAATCAAATGTAAACACCTCAAATGTTTGGAGCATGTGGCTTTTGTTGTGTATATAAGTAAAACCTGCTAATTAAGACCTAGGTCTGATTCCAGGGTTCCAGTCTAGACCTTTGGTCTTTCTTATTTATCCTTACAATGAGTCTATTTTGTCCTCTTCTGAGAACCTGAGTGAACAAGTTCTCTAAATCAGAAACTTCTTCCCCTCACACTGCAAAAGACAGTAATTTCTCTTATTGCTGCCAGTGCTAATGTACAAATTAAACATCTGCACAGTAGGTTCCTAAGAAAGTTTTAAAAGAGAATTCTCAGCAGGTAGTACCCTTCCCATGTCCAATGCAGGTGTCTGCTCCCTCCACCTACCCTACGTGCACTTCCATAGCCTTACCTAGCATTACATCCCTGCTTATCTCTGAAAGTGAAAGCTGACTGCTGACACAATGTCAGCTACAGTTCCCCAACTCTCTCTGAACACAAATGGTGTGGTACAGCAAAGAAAAGCTTGTTGTTTAGGAAGCACAGACCTATTCAACTGGCAGACAGAAACCACTTCACAAATTAAGGGAAGATAGCACCACATCCAAGATGTTTGATGCCATTATACTTGCTAATGTTTGAAGTCTGTTGGAGGCAAAAGACTTACTGTTAATCAAGGGACTATTCTACTCCCACTCCAGCTCACCTTACCATAAGCACACAAAAGATGAGAAGACTTAGGAAGCAGGATGCTGAAAGAAGGCATGAAGGGCTCTCAACCACGCGCTAGCTAAATGAGTTCTACCAAGCCTGGCCATATATGGCAAGACTGCTGTGCTGCAACAGCCCAGTAAGTCACTTTAAAAAATACTCCTTTACCTCCAAAATCTAAAAGATTTTCAAGGTTAGTCAAAGAAAATGTCACTTAGTTGCCTGAGGGAGTGGTTGACCTGCTCCTATTTCTTTATATCCTTACTGTCTTTCTTGCTTCTGTGTTCCTTCTTTAAAATGAGACAGTAAGTCTTTCTGGTCAGGAACCATATAAACCAATATGATCCATACAGTCATTCAGAAATGGCATCCCAGTCCTTGGGGTTTAATACAATGCACGTGATTTCATAAATATTTATCCATAATGATTACTTCACAGATACTGGTTTAAGAGGATGACAGAGGATTTTCAAGTTTGTTTCTCAAGAGGAAAGGGGGATGTGTTTTGCCAAAGAAACAATTAATTAGGAGTGAGTTGGTCTGTTCCATTCCATATATTTGCATTTCAAGTTTCAATTCAGTTTAAAGGTATGTTAAAGGTTGTTATTAATTGAAAGATCTCTGTAAATACTGCAAAGCTATGAACTCTAAACAGATATCAAGTACAAAAAATCTCAGTATACTGCTCATAAAAACCTGGTTTTCAGGGGATTTAAATTTGGTTAAACAACAGCTAAACCCACAATGCTATAGGTGTTTACTCACATGCATATCTTGAAGCAACAATTTATGTTGCAATAATACACCTGTGTATGCACATTTGCAAGAGAAAATACTCCTCCCTTCCAGTTACTGGGAAGATGAAGTTTTTTCTTGGTGAACAATGATGAAGGATATAAATAACTTTATCTTTTGTCCTTTTCCTCAGATTTCTAAAAATATTACTCTACCCTGCTTGTTAATGAGACAGAATGCCATTTGTAGAAATGAAAAACCTTTAATTAACCACAAGAATAGTTTTGTGCAACCTTGACTGTGGCAGCTGTCTCACAGTGCTGTTCTGTCTATGAGCTTCTACCTCATATCCCTCAATGTTCGTCAGTGCAGAAACCAGCGTAGCTGTTCAGTTTAATAGAAGTGCTGCTCCCTTACGTAAGTGTTGGTCTGACAAGCACATGAATATGTGAAAGCCCTTAAAACAAATACTGAAAATTACAAATCAGCTTTGTACACCATTATTTGTACACCACTGGTGGGAACACTGATGATTGCTGTTTGTAGAGGAGAATGCAGCAGAGAATTGAGTTACTCCTGTGCAGAAAATTGAAAAATACATCAAGCATGGCTAATTTTCTTTCGAGATGTACTATAGAAACATGTGGAACTTTTCAGATCTATAGACTCCTGCAGTGCTACAGGAACATTTTTTTTGAATAAAATAATTTATGTGACATTCAACACTTACACTTCTGATAAACATAGGTGGGCAACCCAGTGGCAGTTCTTTTGACAGAATTCAGAGAAAGGCTGACTGGAATCCTATTAATAAGAGGCAGGTGAGAGAAGTAAGATCCTCCCCCACCCGTCTCTCTCTCCCTTCTTTCTCCTCTTCACATCAAGAACAAGACTATGGTGACAAGCTGAGAACAAGGGGAAACATGTCCCTGTCTTTGGCTGGAACTGTGTCATCTCTTGGGATTTACAGCTGGTACATTGCTTTGAAGACTCAGGGAAAAACATGGTGTTGTTCTAGAAGCCTGTGGATCGCTGATGGATGTTGGTCCTACTACAGTGAAGGAAAAATATGCCTAAATCTTAGACACACTAGTAAAACTACGCCTATTGAGCAGGTAGGCAGCCTCACTTCCAAATTTCTTTGTGTCAGAACAAGATGCAATTTGGTACACAGTGTTCTTGCCTGCTATTTACCACCTCAGTCAGGACTGTTGACGCATCCACAATCCTTAGGCAGATCCCTCATAAGCCCTTAGGAACACTTTATGTTCACTTTACTTTTGTTATAGTAGCAAAAATAGACTAAAATACACCCAAGTTCTAAGGTCAGTTATTACAAGTAGATTTTTAAACGGGTTACAATACCAGCATGGCATATCAGTTTGAAAGTATAATGTTTGAACCTGGTAAATAATACCTCAGGCATGAGGTGGACCATCATAGTATACACAACAGAGAAACAGCCAGGCTTGGGAAAACCTCAGTGATAACTTATTAAGAGACAGCCCTCTTCTTTTTCCCTTCTTTCTCTACTCACTCAAAATATTCTGTCTTTGTTCAGAAGCTTGCAAGCACCTTTATATTAACACTCATTGGTTAAAGAACCATGTAGCAAAGCTGGAAAATTCTGCATTGTTACAACTGTAGCAGTTGGCCAGCTCTTCAATAAACGATGTGGCCTGAGGCATCTGCATGAGTTATGGTGCCACCACATTCTTCCACGGTCCTTAGACCTTCCTCCTACTGTATAGCTTCAGACTTTACTTTTCTATAGTGAGATCATTGTTATTGAACTGGGAGTATGAAAAATGTTGGGAAAATATGAAAAATTTGAGGCAATCTGGTAAGTTTTTATCCAAACCTCTCAGACATAGAAAGGTTGGTTAGAGAGTGCACAGGAGAATCATCTTGCATTTTAGTTCAAAACCAGCAAATTCATGTTGAAACAATGGATGAAAAATATATAAAGAAAAAGGCAGTAAAAAGAAAAAGAAGTAATCAACTACTTCAAGATTTTTAAAAACCCTTCAGGTTTGAATGTTTATGTTGTACCAAGTAACTCTACCAGGCATTAAAAATATACTGTTTGCCTTTCCCCTCTTTGAAAGTCCTTTGTCATATATTACCCTTTTAATGCCCTTTATTTCACCTTTTTGTTACAAATTACATCTATCATGGCAGTGACACAAAACCAAATCAGACTATTGTTCTAAGCACTGTGCACACACATGATCTTCCCAAGAAGCCTCTGAACTCCTTTTCCCTCCAGCTTCATCCACCTGCATTTGCCTGACACTCATCTGTAGTATGACTATGTTAAAAGAAAAATATAATGATAGACTGAAGTTCTCACCATTTCTGCTAAAGATAAATACAAGAACATTCCAGCTGTAACAGTAAAAATCCAGTTCTGAATGCATGGGTCAGTTGATACAGAAAGGCCAATATAAAGTCCTAAGAATGCTGTTAGTGCACTTATAAAATTCATCAAAATTGCAATCTTCGTGGGGAGCCCTGTACTTAGCAGCACAGCAAAATCTCCTGCAAAAAGACAGAACATTTATTATTTAGCTGATTAATGTATTTGTAAGATTCTTGGTAATATAACATGAAGGAAAATAATTAAGATATGCACAAAGACAGTGAATTACAGACTTTTAGATTTCTGTAAAATTAGTTATAAGCTCATCATATGTAAAAAAAACAAAATCAAAAAGCCCATACTGAACTGTATTTGTTTATCTGTTCCTAAAGATAGCATACAGTATACAGGAGTGGCTTTCTGTTAGGTCTCGATGTTCAGTAACATTTCCAGCTTGGATACATGCAAAAGTGAGGTCACATGCTTTTCCAGAGTTTCTAAATCTTTCTTGACGGAACTTGCCAGTTGAAATCATGTGAGTACATTTGCAGCATGGACTTTGAGTGTTTTTCACATGCTCTAAGTCAGAAAACCCTGTGCTAGTCTGATTCTGGTTTGAATTTACTTCCACTGATTCCAGACCTAATTAACTTTGTTAAATTGTACAACAGAATCCCATCAGAGATTTTTCTTCTAAAATAAGTGATTTCATCACAACTCCATAGTAAAATACTTTAACAGTTCTGTGAGTGTAGAATGTTGCTTTGACCCTGGGGCCGTACTGTCCCAGAAATAAGAAGGTCTGCTTTTGGAGTTAACTGGTCAGTATTTTGGTAATTTCTTTGCTATGCAAACAAGAATTACCAGTTTTGCAGCAGTTCCCCATCCCACCTTTTTGTTTGGGGAAGTTTTCTGATAGACAGCATATGAAGTTTTTATTCATTTAAGAAAAGAAATGAGAAGCTGCAGACTTGTCAGCTTATATATGTTCATCAACACAATGTCAGGATCAACTTCAGCCATACTGAAAAGTTTACCACAAGCAGATATTTGAGGGCAGTGTTCAACGGAACAATCTTCCTGTCCTATCCACTAGTAAAATGGGTTATATATTTTCTTTTATGATCTTATTATTCTTGATTATCAGCAAGAATGAGTGTAGTATGAGGAACACATTGTCTCTGATGCATGTTAAAACTCTAGAATAGCCTGTTTGTCAGGCATGTCTTTTATGCACACATGGCTCTTGCTCACAGCTTACTATTTTTTGTGTCTGTACACATGAGAATAATGGGTCACTCTTGACCTGATGGCACATACATTTGGGATGTAAATGGGATGGCATCCAATAACAAGGTCAGAAGTCTCCCCTCCCTTTTGTGTATGGGAAAAAGAGAAGGAAACAGCCTCTTTATATATCCATGTCACACATTAATGTCATAGTTCATGATGCTACAAGCAAGAATAATTTCCACTAATGTCATATAGGAGAGAATTCTTTGGGGAAACCTGGAACTACAAAGCCAATCAGGACAAATACACATATATATCTCTTACCCATTTCATGAGGAATTTCATGGCATAAAATAGCAATAGTCGTTGTCACACCTGTTTCTGTTGAGGATGAGAATGCTGCTCCTATTACCAAGCCATCTGCAAAATTGTGAAGACTGTCACCCACCAGGACCATTATTGCTAACAAGCTAATTTTCTTACCTAGAAACAAACAAAAAAAAAAAAAACAACAAAAAAAGCTGAGGTTTTAACACAACCAGATATTGTAATTTTTCCTGTTACAAATTATTTGGGGTTTTTTCACATACAACCTTATGAAAAGTCATAATAATCAGAGGACAAAAGAATTAATTGTTTTGTCCTTGTTATTATACTTCTTTCAATACACTTGATATGAAAAAATAGGTTGTAGAATAATTCAGAGATGCAAACACCAGGAAGTAGCTTCTTTACTTTTACTGGGTCAACTTTTAGTCAAAAACTAAAACTCAGTTTGACTCCAGTCTCATGATATGTCTTAAATGTTTCCATTAATCTTTCCTTGTTTGCTGAAATTCACACAAGTTTTCTTGCACTCTAGATTTTTTTTTTTCTTAAAAGGTGGGAGTTTTTCCACCATCACTCACGGAATCGCACAGCTAGAATAAAGATGAATATTTAGCCTCATGCAGCTGTTCATTTTAATATTGTAAAATATGTTACTATTGAGTAATATTTTCAGGGTCTGGTTTTTATAAGATTGTATTACAGTGAAAGACAGAGGTGAAAGGCAACAAGCCTCAGATATTACTGGCAGTACAGTGTTACAGCATGCTCATTTCCAGCTTTTGTTCCAATCAATTAATGGTCACTATGCTCACGGTACTCCTGTCTGCAGCATCACTCATGGATGCAGATGGCTGTTTTTCTTTCCTGTATTGTTCTGTGACCTTGCTTTAGTGTGCAACAGTCCATTGGATGTTCATGACCAGGTATCTGTCATGAGAAGAAAGGTACTACGAGTGATAAAAGTACTGAAATTAAGCGAGGGAATTAGAGACAGTCTTCTGTACAGCCTGGAAGCCAAACAGTCAAGCAGCATGCAGAATGGATTCATGGGGAAGCATTTTATCTCTTCAAGCAGCCATGAGACTCCATACATAGGCTCAATGTCTAGGCATAGCTACATATAATTGACACTCCTATGCTGTACTTTGTTCCATCCACAATCTTACAAGCAGGACCTTCTAAGGTCCCTCAGGAAACTCAACCATCTTCCCTCTACACACTATGGACAGAGAACTTTACATAGGGTTGCTGTTATGCCTGAAGGCACAGGGTTGTGGTTTGGGCCCTAAACATGTGTTTTCCTGACTTTTGTTGGCCCCACACAGACATAATATGACAGTCTAAGGAGCTAACATGGAGCTCCACAGAACTGTCTGAATATAGTTATTACAAGGTTTCACTTCAGTAATGTTTTTCCAGAGATCACCATTTTACAGAAACTGGCTAGAGCTGAAGTCCTCAGACTGTTATAAAAAAAAAACAAACCCACAGCACATAAAAGCCTAACAACTGTATTCAGAAAATCCTCCCTAGTTGCCTGGGAGCTCTGTGGGTTCAGAAAAATTGGCAGGCTTGTTAGATTTTCCTGCCAGCTGACCGAGGCAGATGTGGATGTCCCCAGTTTGCACAGTTCCCTCTAAACAAAATGGGCAGTTTATAATCAATAGTGCAGAGCACAAATTACACAGAAATAATAGATTGCTGCATTACATTAAGATTGTGATTTGCAATAAACACTGGTGAGGGTGAAATCATGGTCTGCCCTGAGATATTATTAGTTTGTTTTATTCAAGTATCTGATTATTGAAGGAGAGACACTATGGCTACTGGAACTTACTCCAGCATGTCGTCTATAATACAACATAGTGATCAGGTAAACCTTATGAAGCAATTACAAATGCAAGCTTTGTGAACTTACTTGACTGAAAGTTAAGAAGATGCACATATAAATCTGAATGTTTATATTCATTTGCTTTCAGTCTATTTTCTAACTTTGTCACTAGCAGTTATCTCACTGCATTATATTATTGCAACAGTAACTATTAACTTGTTACCCTAATTATTTCTACAAAGCCTCCTCTTCTTAAACTAACCTACATTTATTTTTTATATCTTTCTCTGCTTAAATAGGGGATTGAAACTCACAGCAAATTCTGTTCCATAATTTTCATAAAGCTAATGGATGCAGGACTCCCACTGTAGATTAAGCTTTTTAAGCTTTGAATAAGAGTTTAAAAGTAAATGTTTATCCATAAATAGATCTTTTTTTCCAATGTTCTCATTAATCATACAGCAAAAATAATTCTAGTTAATATAAAGTCTCACTGAGCATACCAAATATAAACTGCTACTGTTTGATCTTTTCAGACATCGATAGAACACATGTGGATAAATGAGGAGAGGTCCAATGAGCTAACTTTTTCTTCCAGTAGCTTCTTGTTTTCTGAATTAGTTAGTCACTGGCTATCTAAGGTGACTGACTCCTCTTGCAGTCCTACTTGACATGCATTTACAATGAAGTCTGGCATTTCTGGAGATGTCAGGTTTCTGTCTTAGAGCTGCAGACTCCATTCCATTTGGGGGAAAAAAACCCCACTCAAAAGTTTAGCTCAATATCAAGGTGCTCAGGTATTTTTATGCATGTAGCTGTTCATAAGAACCATAACAATACAAACTTCCTAAAAAACAACCCTAAAAAAACCCCAACTTCCCCTCCATAATATTGTTTTGTTTACTGGTTTCTAATATAGAGCTAAAACTGAGGTGTGAATAAAAAAGTGAGCCAAAGAAAGAACATTACTGACAAACTATCTGAAATTTAGTTATACACCAAATTTAGTTATTTGAAACAAATAACATTGAGGTCACCAAGAATTTGCTTGTGCTTAGCAGGTAGTGATGATTGAACGGAATGGGAAGACCTAGAGATGGACTAGTCCCACTGAAACTGGCACTGAATTGTGTACTGCTGGATAGGTGAAACTGAAGAAATGGAGATCCAGATTTCAAATGCCTCAAATATAAATGAAGTCCACAAGAACAGAGAAGAATGTTAAAAACCTAGAAGAAGACAATGATATTGTTAAATAAATCAAACTGATGACCTGAGGTTTGAGCTCACAAAAAAAGGGGAGTTGATTATAGTAAAAAATCTGATTTAATTTAAAATGTTATTCCTTCAGTTGAATGACTGCAACGCTACTAAATTCACCAAGATCACAAAAATACAGTGAAAAATGGAGTTTGGTTTATGCTCTATTTTCCCATTTTTTGGACTAAGCAGCAACAAAACAGAGAAGATAGGAATTACTTTGAAGCTCTCTGAAGAAAACAGATTATCCTAAATTTGAGAGCCATTATGAGCCTGTAATTCCATACACATAATAAGTTATTACTGGTTTAAAGACACTATTGCTTTACCATGCAAGAGAAGAAGGAAGCAGAATTATATTAGTATAATGAGCCAACAAAACAATTGTTTCATTACCTTCAGAAATAAAGGCCTAAGCAAAGTTTACAATTATAAAAATCTGTTTTGTATTAAATTTTGAATATTTCCCTTTAAGCAAAGGCTTTAGAAAAATGGTTTACAGCAGTGAGTAAACAAACACTGAAGCAAGGACAGGATAAGATTAACCAACTTCACAATTACAGGGTTGGCAACTAGGTCTTTAAGGAGAGATTAAATTATGTAGCCAACCACCATCATATGTGGTGATGTAGCACATAGCAAATGCAGACCTAAGCCAGCTTCACACTTTCATTTCCATCTTAGGTCTGAAGCCTTTTCCTTTTACTTGTCTAGTATCTTATTGATACTAACTTGTTTTGCTGATCGCCTTACTCTCTGGAGGAACTTCAGCAGATTCAGAATCTTCTGGGCTTCTCTAGTTAAAAACAAAGAGATCAGTGTTAAGAGGCTCTTCCAGCCGCTGTTATAAATACAGGAAAATATGAAAGAAGTTCAAGCTTTTTGAATTAAAGATAATTGTTATGTTATTTGGATAAGTATCACTAGAATCATTTATTGAGTACCAGCAGTGTGACTGGTACTGCAGAAACATATAAAAAAGATGTTTTCCTTGCCCAGAAAAGGTTACACTCTAATTCAGGTAGGAAGAAAGTTATTCATAAGCACTGTTGTAACCCATGAAAATCTTGTTTCTGCTAGAATACACACAAATCTGAGCCCAATACAGAACTAAAAATTAAATTATAATTCAAATTGTAACTTTTAATTTTGTCATGATTGGATGATTATAGTTTCCTGCTGGATAGGGTGTCTGTAGGATTTCCAAGGGAAAATAGGTAGACACCAGAGTCTCTCTGGAGTTCATGTTCTTCACAGTTACTCTCTGAAAAAACACAAGACTAAAAAAAATGATCATAGGTAGGTTTCACATCCTCTCAAAATACAGTTGAATTTTGGTGAGTTTTTGGTTTGTTTTTCATGGGTTTTGTTTGGTTTTTTGTTTGTTTTTTCTTTAGGGTGATGCAGACACCAGTGCTTTGCCTCTTGGCAAGTTAGGGCTTTGTCTCAGCATCAGGAATCACTGGCTGGGTGTAGCAGCACATGAATAGACTCCACTGCAACAACTGAAATTTACCCTTATTCCAAGTCAAGAAAGAGACCATGTCTTTGTCTTTATCCTAGGTAGTTAATTTGGTGCATCAGCCCTAACGTTTTAAGAAAAGCAAACTGCAGTTGTGGGGAGAGAAGGGAGAACATGAGGAATCTCTCCTCCACCTCCCTGGGGCTTTTCTTTCTGAATAGAGAAATAATTACAAATCTGTGTGAGGGTGAGTTAAAACAAAAAAACCTTCCTTGCTTGAAACTAGAAAAACTGAATTTATAATCACTATCTCTTCCTTTCTTGTGGAAAAAAAAAAAAGAAGCAAAAAAAAAAAAAAAAAAAAAAAAAAAGCATAGTAAATCTATTATTGCAGCCAATGAAGGGTCAACAGCAGCACAAAATAGTGCTTTGTTAGGGACAGCAGCTCCAAAAACTACAGCAGAGATGTGTACTTGCTGCAAAATAGGCTGTTTCTTGGCTGGTACTAGCTTGGTTGTGATGTGAGATATGTTCTGTAGAAGCATGAGGAGGACAGGGAAAGGATTTGTTTTTTAAATTCTCCATTTTAAAGGAAAAATGGAAGTTTTAATTCCCGTGATTGCAGCCAGGCACATGAATTCCAGTAATTGTTCCACTTCTCTTATAATATTTATTCACATGCCACTTCTTTGAACTCTGAGTCAAAACTGCAAGACTAATCACTGACCTGAAGGATTTATAAGCTTTTCCTAGTCAACCAGTGTTTGTCTTACTATTACTCACATGATTCTGAAAAATTGGCCACTCTTGTACAAACTAGCTAAGCCAGTTTAGTTTATGTGATCTATACATAACTTTAGGGGGATCTTGCAGCTGAGAGGAATGTCAAAATCATTATCATATACAGGAATCTATGACATGGCTCACAAATTAGTAAACTTTCTTCACTCATCTGTTTGCTCTGCATTCAACTGAGAGTTTCCTAACTGTGTTTGAGAGATTAGCAGTGGCTGATCGGCTCTTACCCACCATAACTGCTTTAGAAAAATGGAGTTCCCATTATAGAAGATTTCTGGAGATTCTGATTTAAATAACCAAGAACCTTTGAATCTAGATACTACACATAAACTGAAGAGATTTACTGGATAAAGAGAAAACAGGTTAAAAGGTATGAGTCAATTTAGTTTGCAAAGATCTATCTGTCTGGATACATTCCACAGACCAGCAGAAAATTACATAGCTTCTTATAGGTAAGCACCATTCCCAGTTACACAGCTTGTTTATGTTACTCTTGTAATATGTGGAAAAATAACCCAAGAACAGTCCAAGATTTCATCTGTTCACAGATTAAGCACTTAATTCTCACTGCAGAAAAATCCTGAAGTTTTTCCCATGGGAGAATCTGCCCTTACATGTAATACATTTTTTTTTTAAAAAAAGGAAGAGGAAAATGTTCAAGATTTTTATCAACAGAAGGTAGTAAAGGAAGTATATTATTACATCAATCTGATACACATTTAAGAAAAGTTACTGCAAAAATCTGTGTTTGAAATCTCCATAAAAGCTCATTATAAACTTAAAAATCTAGAGATTCCTGACAATCATGTCATGTAGTAAAGGACAAATCAATAAAGAATGAAAAATAATACTGATTTTTTACATTACTTTGGTTCATTTTTTTCAAGGAACAGAGAAAGAAGTATATAAAATCAGGGAAGTATGTCATATTGGTAACCTACCAACTGTATGGTTGAAGTAGATTTGCCTCTGCCTGAATGTTCATTTAATTCAGAATCCACTGGAAGATCATGGGAATGTCCCCAGTGCCCATTAACTAAAGAAAGGCCCTGCTGAATGAAGATGCTTTGCAATTAGTTCTGGAATCCAGTGAACACAGGTGCAGTCTTTCTCAGGCTTTTGTGAAAGTTTAGCATTTATAAGAATTCTTTTTTTCAAAACAAAACCTATTGAAAAAGATTGTTGGCTGGCATCAACATTTCCTAATGCTTATTTGTTAAAAAAAGAAACACTGGTAAGTGAATCAGATAAATCAGTGACATCCATAACGTTTTGATAAAACTTATTTCGTTTTAAAGCTGAAGACTAGAATTTGAAGCTGAGATGGATATGAAAATTGACTTTGAGAATTCATCTAATTCTCAGCAGAACAAGTTTAAACATTTGTGGATTGATGATAAAAGCCCTTCTCTCCAAATAAGTAACAAAAAGGTCTACATTTGCCAAACAAAATCACCATCATCAAAATATTGTCATTCTATTAATCTCATGTAATATTCTTATGTCTGATTCAAAGATAGTGGAAATAAAGACTCTGCTATGTGTGTAAATCAGGCCAGTCATTAAACACTCTCTGTAAAACAAAGCAAGGGCTCAGCCTTCCTAAGTAACATTAAGATAGCTTCCCATGCTGAGGAAACTAATGAGCCATCACACTTCATGTTACATTATATCTTAGTGAATAATCATATTTTGAGGCATCAGCCACACTGAAATAAAGTAATGGAAATACTATAAGCATGGCAGAGAGCAAGGAAATACCATTACTGCACAATTGGGCTCTACTGACCACAGCATACATACTAGATCTTCAAGTGTATTGGGAAAGGGGTTGTAAAGAATTTGGGAACTTTAAGATATCATTCTTGAAAATATCTTGGGCTTACATCTAAGTCTTCCTCCTCTTGAAACAGAGCTTCGAGTAAGTAACTGTCATTGCTGTTTAATATCGATACGTACGTTTCACCTCCTCCAGTGCTAGTCATGAAAATATGCTTATGGAACACAATTGATTAACTGTTTCCTTCTTGAGTTATAGATATATGGAACACATTCTTGAAGCATACAAAATCCACAGAGCAAAGCAAAATGGAAATTGAAGGTCAACCTTGTAGGAGCACTTTGGAAAGCAATATTTAATGCTTCATTTAACTCATACAAATTATCATTATTTTCCACGATCATTTTAACATTTTGTACACTGTAAAACTCTCAAAATAAAAGAGATACTTTAAAGGGTAAATTGTACAATGCTTTACCTGGTCACGTGGTGTTACCAAAAGAAAGAAACACTTTTCTATCAGAAAAAATCCGTGAATTCCTCCAATTATTCCCAAAAGTTTCCAAATATATTCTTTCCCCTCATAGAAATCTTCTAGCTCTTGCACTTCATGTTTATGTAAACCAAGAGTCTAAAAACAAGAGATAAAGTAAAAAAAAAATTGAATGTCAGAGTTTTAATTTTTGCTAGAGTAATCCATAATGTGTAAATTCAATTTATTCTCAAAATTTTCTTTTGCCACCTCTTTCAAATTTATTTTGTGCTTTGAGATTATCAGCTGAATAGTAGATGGATTAAAGAAATAATTAGGAGCCTCTGCTATGCTTTATTACCTCTCAATGGTGAAGCAACATTATTTTTAGGGACAGTTTTACAAAATTGCTCTTTAGATATATATATGTATTTGGTGTATTTTGTTTGGAGTATATTGACCTTTGAAGTCTAAAAATTATTTGCATCATCTTCAGATGTAAACTTCATATTGAAAATAATCCATAAAGCTTTCTGCTGGTGGGTATGCTTTCATTTTTTCCCCAGTGGCACAGCATAGTAGCCCTCCTTTGCTCTGAAAGCAGGCACTTCAAAGGTTACTGGGTAAGTCATGTAAAACTGGTAAAGTAGAATACTTTCACATTCAAAAGGTGTTCCTTAAAGAAATGCATTTTTTGGACATTCACTGATAATTGCCTTCCTTAAACCAGCCTCCCAGTTCTTCTTACAGAGATGATGCATTGAGGACAAAGAATATTTTGACCAGAACCTCAGGTGAAGGTGTGAAGCTCTCTTTCAATGACCATCTTAATAGTTGTGTCATATCAAAGGATACTCAGTCAAAAAAAAAATCAATACAGAAAGGAAAATGTGATTCTGTTGTACACAGTCATTTTCTTAAAACGTATGTTATTAATTTAGGAAAAAATCATAGCACCTATTTTATTACAGTTCCAGGCAGCAGGATTCATTAGGCTGATAGCACCTGGTTCTCTGGAACAATGCTTGGAGGACACTGTACATGTACAACCTTAGACCAATTTCTCCTAAAATGCATTACAGAATCTGCCTCATGAAAGAGCTTAATACAGATCTAGAAACCACATTTCAATGAAACTTTTCTCTGTATGTTTGCATGTACACAAGTGTGTGTCAACATTTTAAAAACACAAAAGGGTTCATTACCTACCTGAGGAATAAGATGCAGCAATGCATCTCCAGAAAGGGTCCCAACAGCCAAACCAACAAACAGCTGTAAAATGAGTGTATAGATTTCTTGACATGAGTGAAATAAAATGAGGGTTGTACCAAACATTGATCCGATAGTAATAAGTAAAACGGCAACAGTGCTGTAACCATATTCTGTAGGGAAAAACAAATGAAGCAAAACAAGGTCACCTTTAATCATTCAATACTGGTATTTGCTTAAGTATTTGTTTTGTATTTGGTTTTGGTTTTATGGCCATGTTTCACCACCTCTGTGTACATGCACACAGAGGAGAAGCAGTTCATTGTGCCACATAGATTTTTCTAGTCATGTGTGATACAGATAACAGAATTGGAAGCCTAAAAAATTGGGGTTTTTTTTCAGGCTTTACAGGTAATACAGTCTAATGCTTTCAAATTTCAGAGCTACACAGACTGTGACTGTGCAGATTAGAGCAGTACAGTGAAAACTGCTCTGTATTTGTTTACTCTTTTAACAGGTTTATGTTTGTTATTTTATGCCCTCACATGCTACACCTGTGTATCTTTACAGTCAACACCACATTATTAACCAAATCATATTCAGTAAACAAACCAAGTCATAAAACTTCAGATGAATGTCGGCATCCAATTTAGGTTCTAAGTATAAACTTTTTGGTCCAAAGTACGCTTACAAATGTGCTGCAGACATACATTCCTTTAATTACCACATCAGGACCACCAACCCAGTTTTCCCAGGTCACTGGGATTTTTGGAATGTTACTCTTATACTTCTTCAGACCTACACACTGCTCAGATTTCCAACTTTTTGCAGAGCATGAATTCTGATTAATCTCTATGAAAGTAGTAGGATGGAGGTAAAACACTGATGAGAAACAGGAATAAAGGAACTAATGCCAAAATATTCAAAAGTGTCACTTAATATTTCACACTTCCATAGCACTGCAAGTGCTCAGCATCTTATAAAGTCAAACAATAAACTTCACAGACTGCACATCTAAATGCAAGGGTATAGTAGATATTTATGGAAGGTCAGGCCTTGGTGGCTTAGCCAAACAGCACAGCCTGTCAGTAAAACAGAACTGAGAATAAAATTAATGAGCCTGTGCTCAGGTCACTAGGTCACACATAGGTCAAACATGAAGTCCTTTGCCTGTCTCAAGCCAGCAGAAGTGTCCCTGTGGTCATGGAAACCTTCCTTTGTCAAAAAGCACAGGGAAAGGGCTGCACAAAGTGTTCTTATTAATTCCATTCTGTGTTTGAGTAGTCAGCTTTTCTCATCTACACAGATCTCTCACCTTTATGAGATCACTGAAATGTCACTGATTGGGCCAATGGCCTTAGACTTAGGAGAATCTCACTCAACTGTGAAATTGCCATGAGCCTTGTATATGACCTGGGTAGGTTCTTTTCTTTCTTTGTCCCTTGATTCCCTATCTAAAAAATGGGAAAATCTGTGTAGCACAGAAAAGATAAAAGCAGTAAAGACTGCAAGGTGTTCAGGTAATGAGAAGAGAGATAACCTAAGAAAGAAGGACTGCTGCTTTCTGGGGAGCTATAATGATTCTTCCTATTCTACGTGTTTCTTTGTCCTATAGCCCTTCTTGGGATATCCATGTTTCCTTCCATGTCCTTATGTTTTTTTTTTTCTAATTCACACTCGTAGTTCAATTAATCTGTACACCATGGAATGATAGCTCTGCTTATTCCCACAAGCTGCTACACATGTCTAGCTTAAAGTACAGATAGAATTTAGAGATGAAAAGTGTTGTTCCATAAGGCTCGTTGGCCAGTAGGATGTAGGGAAATCCTACTAGCTCCCAAAAGACCTAGTCATCTGGATCTGATCATGTGGATATTAGGATAAAGGTAATGAAGAAATTGCTTTGTAGCCTTAAAATTGCTGCTCTAGATGTGGGTTATTAGGGCTTTTATGCCCACTCCACCAGAAATTAATGCCCCCTGTAATACACCAACACATTTGTAACCACTTCCCAGATATTGCTGTTTAAAGCAATAACAAAACCAGGCAACACAATAACAAGCCCTTAGGTCAGACTGGATTCACATTTTTTTCGATAAGGTGAACTAGGGATTGGTTACAGAAGTTGAATCAGCAGAACAGATAGGGCAGAGATCCACAGAAACAGTGGCATGTGAGGGCTACAACTGCAACTGGAAATAATTTGATTATGCTCTAACTCAGTTCTTGCTCCGTCTTTATCACACAAGTCCTGCTGCCCAAGTGACTGGTTTTCTGGTTGTTTTTGTTCCCACAGTAGTATTCCCAAAGCTTCTCTGCTGAAAAATATCACAGCATGAAAAACCAGCAACACTCGCAGAGAACTTACCTATATCAGGCATTTGCCACATCATGGTATAAAATACCAGCTAACATAACCTTGAGGCTATAAGTAAGAGCAATGTAATGATATCAGGTATAAACCTGGTGGCAGTTTCACAAAATAGGTCATTAATGCCCAGTGACCCCCTGATAAGGACCTGTCATGGCTCACGTGCTGCCTGCATCAAGCAGTCCTCTAAGAAAAGAGGAAAATGAAGCTTAAAACCTTATACATCGAAATAGAATTCTGTCTAATCTAAGACTGAGGCCATTAAATCCCCTCACTTTTCACTATAATACTATTATCTGACACATATGCTATGAAATTACAGAGTGAATAAATCTTATCATGTTTTGGTTTAAATTTAATGAATGAAATGTTTCCAGAAGTTAAGCCCTTGCACACCTTTATCTGAATTTTCACAGTACTTTACTGTATGTAAACTGTATGCAAATACAATGTAACTTACTTTCTAAAGTTGTTGGAAGCTTTGTCTGCTTGGAGTCAGGAAGCTGACATGAACAACTTAATAGCTGCTGAATGATAGCTGGACTGATTTGCTTGAAGTGGTCCTTAGAAATGGAGGAAGAACTGTTTTTTAAAAATATCTTGACAAGTTCATCGGCAGAGAAACAAACCTACGTAGAAAAATATATACAGTAACTGAGTATGTTGCATATACCTGCATTTAATGCTGAGGTTAAATACAGAATCTTAGAAGAACACAGGGCTATACACCCTAGAAAAAACTTGTTTTCCATAACTTTTCTGGTTAAATTACTTCAATTACTTCAAGTACTTCTAATAGCCTGTTAATAATATTAGAAGCTGACATAATAATATCTCTAAATATTTTAGAGATTTTAGCAATAAACATTTTAGCAATAATGTTGATATTAATGTAAGATACTGCTTGTATCAAGGCAGTAATGAAGTTTGTCCTTATGCTGCATCCTTAGGAAAATATGGAACTAAATTAGTTTGGTTTTTTTAAATTCCTTTAACAATGGTATGTCACTTTAAGATCAGCAAACTAGATGTTACGTAGTCAAAATTTGACCTAAATTGTCTTTAATAATTGTATTAGAGATAGTTCAGAATTTCAGCTCCTTTTTGTTCTTGTTAGAAACATCTCTGTCAAAAAAAAGGAGTTTTTCTTGGGAACATTTATATTCTGAGGAATTTTCATGAAGAATGTTTTTTTCATCTCCAGAATGAAACTTCTAGTAAAAAAGTGAGCAGATAGCAATAGAATAGTTCTAGAGGCAATTTCTGTAACAACATTAAAAAAGAAGAAGTCCACATCAAATATGCTACCTTACTTAAAGGAATAATCTTACTTTCTTAGTCTCATCTGATTAGTTGAGATTCAATAAAAAAAAATAATATCTGTTTCTTTCACTTAAATTAGTCTGCATCCAAGAATCAAGGAATTCCTAAATATTCTTTTTCTAATCACTGAATCTTAGGTTTCTTTTGGAAAAAAAAAAATTACTTAAATTAAAAGTTGCAATTATCATTACTTTTAAATAACCCAATTAAAATCCAATACCTTCCTCCATTAGTAAAGTAGCCTTTGTTCCTCCATTAGTAAAGTAAAATATGCCTTGTAGCTCACTACAAAACTGAATTAATGGAGCACTGATACATTTATTCTGAATACCACATTCAAGTCTTCAGGGTAACAGCTGATCTTGCCATTTGGATCTAATCTGTTCTGCTTCCAAGCAAAAGGAGAGAACGAAGACAGTTCAGGAGCTCCCATATTGGAAAGACCTTAAATTTGTGTGTTCTAGGCAATGGTTTTGACTCTAGAAGTAGCAAACACCAACAACTGGTATCAAGTTTGAGGTCTTGCTTGTGGCTGGTTATGAGCAGCATTCTCCACTGCTCAATACAGGGACTGATGTTATTTACTACCTTCTGCAGTGACCTGAGTGATGGAACACAATGCACCATATTGCATTCACATATGAAATCCAACCTGGACAAGTAGTCAATACGCTGATAGATGTGGCTGCTATTTAGGGGGATCTTGAGAAGCCAAAGAAATGGGCTGACAAGACCTTCATGAAGACAAGCAAAGACAAATTTATTGCACTTCAAAGAGAAGAACTCCATGTATCAATAAAGGCTGGAAAAAAAATGTCTGGAAGGTACTTCACGGAAAAAAACCCTTGGGGTCCTGACAAACATGAAGATGAGTCACCAGTGTGCCCTTGTGGCAACGAAGGCTAACTGCACACTGAGCTGCAAGAGTGGAAAAGATTTATTTCCCTCCACTCAGGACATTTGAGTCCGTATCTGGACTATGTCTGCTTAATAACCAGCAGTACAAGAAAGACATTGTCAAACTGGGGGAAGTCCAATGGAGAGTCGCTAAGATGGCTAGGGAACTGCAGCACATGATGTGCAGGGAGAGGCTGAGGGATGTGAGTTTGGAGAAGGGTTGAGGTGTATCTTAAGTCTTCATCTATCTAATGGGGGTTATAGGGAAAATAGAGACAGAGTTTTCTCGGAGCTATACAACAATAGGATGAGAGGCAGTAAGTGTTAGTTGCAGCAGGGAAAATTCCCATTTGCTATAATAATAATAATAAAAAAAAAAAATCTAAATGAAGGCAATAAAGCACTGGTTCAAGTTTCCCAGAAAAACTGTGCCATCTGTCTTTGGACATATTCAGAATTCAACTGGACATGGCCCCATGAAACTTGCTCTGACTTTGATGTTGGTCCTGTTTTGAGAAGTGGGATAGACAACATGAGGTCCAGGATAACTACAAACCTATATTTTAATGTGATTTTATTATCATCAATTTTAAATGAAAAAGTAAAATATCATCACCCACATGTTAAAAAAAAAAAAAAAAAAAAAAAAAAGAAAGCTTATTTACTAAAATGTTCTTGTAAGATTTGAGGCATAATGCCCTGTACCTTTTCCAGTTGCAAGCTTTAGCCTTTCAAGCTTTTTAACACAGGAAGGCAGAGTACTAAGGCTCCATTAGTACAGCAACTATGTGTATACTTGTGGAGAATGATACTAAAGAAACAAGTAAATCAAATTTTTTTATCCTTATATAATAAACTGGATGGCTTGATGGATGGATGGATTTCCAAAATCCATGTTTCTTTAATAGGAATAATAAATGAATACATAAATAATGTGACATAGTTTATTGGAACTTAATATTATTGTTCTTATGAGATCATCTGCTACTTAGTAGAGACAATGATGACTTAAAAGGAAAGCAGTGACTTTTTTTTTTTCTGTGATAACGTTTCAAAATGTAATTCCTATCTAAAAATCAACTTACATATCTTACTGTAGTAAGCAAACAGAAACCATAAATGAGCCAATGTCTCATATGTGGCAGCATCTGTTACTAATGGAGCACAATGGCTATCATAGATACGTACAGGAAGGAGACAAAATTAGGAACACAACACTGAAACACAAAGGCTTCTAATGGAATGATATGTCAGAGAGAATAGACATAGCTAGAAAGAGGAATGGAATAAACCTAAGAAATTAGGAATTAATACAGAAGAGAAATTCTCTTCTCTCCAGATGTTTCTTTGTGATATTTTTCATCTATACAGAGTATGTGGCTCTCAGTGTGATTTATCTTTTGAGTTACGGTCAGTCTCAGAAGTTCCAGAAATCAAAAACTGTGTTTTATAAATTCTTCTGTTGCTGTAGAACAATTTTACTTCTTGAACAGACAGTATCACCACTGATTTCTGTCCTTCATAATTTAAAATTAATATGAAACACATTTAAAATGACCTTCATTTTTAACTATTTTAAGACTTCAGTAAATGCCTCATCATGCTAATCAGCATGATCCCCTTCTGAGGTCAGTTGAAAAGAAATAAACATATTGATAGAGTACATATTCCAAATGCAATAAAATTACACATGTAAATATCTATCAGAATACCATTTAACCAGATACCACTTGTCTCTGCTTCACACAGAAAAAGTCAATTGCCTATCACTTATTCTCCTAAATGGAGAAGAAACATTGTCTTAACTGAAAGCATTTAAAAAATACATACTTCTTTGAAGTATATATTTCAAATATATGCAAAGTTTATACTTCATACTCCTTTTTTGTTCAAAGAATGTCTTCCAACCTAAAGGATGAAGGTCAGTTACCATTTTAATCACTGTTACAAACAAAATGTATTTATTTTCAATTACTTAGGATAAGGATAAAATCACCTGCAGTGAGCTGCTATCCTTCAAAGATCTCAAAGAGGATAGTGAGTAGTAGCTAAAGTTATGTCTTACTCTGTACTTTCAAAAAGAGGCTTCTGGACTCCATGGAAGTCTATTTAAAGTGTTTGGAAATGCCCAATCTTCAGTTTACAGAAACCTTTTAAAAACAACTTATGCAGAAATCTTAATTTACTTTTTTTCCTTAGTACAGAACAACACTTTTTTTCTAAAAGGTCACTTAAGGGAATCTGCAATATAAGAGCACAAAACATCTCTAATAAATGTGTGAAGATGTTGAAGCTATGGTACTACAGTCCTCTCTGTCTTGATGAAACACCTGATTCCACATAATACAAAACATTCTGTCAGCCCCTCCTAGCTACTTTCAACACTTTAAACATCCATAAAGTTCTTCCCCAATTAATATTTAAACAACTGCAACTATATAAAAAAAAAATTATTAGTATCTACATGATGTTTTGAAACAAATTTTACATCAGAAGTAATGCATCATTTACAATGTCACCAATGCTATAACAATGTAAAAATAAATTAACCTGGTCCCAATCTGTGTTCCTTCCACGATCTTCAAAATAACCCTTCAGATAGGGTCCTTTTGTATGGTTTCCTCTGACTGGAATATTTTTGGTTCCAATATCTCTGATTGACATATTACGTCTTCTTTTGTGACTGTGGAACTGTCCATTTACAGCGCAGGTCTTTTTGGCTGTAAGCATATTTAGTAGTTGCTCTAGTTCTAGTAATTCATTAGAAAACAGATATGTTACCATGGGAAAATACACATTTAAAAAGATAAAACCAAAAGTTAACTGTTAAAATTTTGTTAGTTTTGACATAATTTTAAGTCCTCATTTCAATATTCTTTTCTCTCCTCAGTTTGGTACCATTGCTAATTTCTGCTTATCAGCTCTTGAAGTTCAGGACATCTATATAGTCACAGTACTGCACTCAGATGTTTTGACTATTACACCTGTGTAAACAGAAAACCATGCTAAAACACCATGGACAGGTATTCAGATGGTCCAGAAAGACCAAGAAGACAGAACCTTTATAGGGTGTCCTAAAAGTAATCTTCAGTATGATATATCTGTCCTTTGCACTGCAGAAGTGGAACACAGGGCAGTGGATTTTCTATGTCCTTTGGTTAATCTGGAAGCATGCCTGTTTACAGCACTGAAGTAGGAAGGAGGGAGACAGGATCCTTAATCCAAAACAGAGACAATGCAGGAATGTGCCCCATGACAAAGCCTGAATGCTATGGGTGTGCCTCCTGATGAAACACGTGGGTATATGAGGGGGGCATTCTCTATCCTATTTTACCTATCACCTTCCTTCATCCTTGCATTTTCAAGACAAAACCATGGTGATAGTTACTGTAACCCTGAGGTTGTCCATGGGAAACAAAAGCAGTCCACAAATTAATCTCAAAGGATTTTAGATCAATGTGATTAAGAATGTTTCCATGTGATAATCCTTTATTTTTTAATGTTGTTATTCAGAAAAGCAAATGGTATCATCTTAATGGTAAATCTTGCAAAAGGGCTTCTGATGTTTGTCTTTCTTCATTTTGAGCAAATAGACCTGAAGTGAGCTGAAGCTAGATTTGTTTTCCAAATGTAGTCAACTCTAATTTTCTTTTTCACATGGTTCCAGTTCCTTGCTCTTTCCTGTAGTTACTATTAAGAATTTAAATTTTATGTCAGAATTTAATTAACTTAGGCTTAAAATATATTTACACTGTAACAAACCGGTTAAGATTTTTCTATTATTTCTCTGAATGACACTCCACCAACCATAATGTCTTGCTTCACTGGGGCCTGGATTTCACCATATATTAATTCAACTTTTTAAGCTGTTTTAACCCATACTTAATGTAACGTTTAAAAAGTACTTTGAAGAGCTTGTAAAATCTTGCTATGAGCTGTTACCACAAAGAAGGAAAACTAGATGTTTTATAACCTTCTAAATCCATAGTAGGCCCCTGAGTTATGGTTTAGCTTCTTAAACTGCTAAGCATACAGAATCTTTTACATAACTTAATAGCAGCTCCTCAGAGCAAAACACTTGTGTTTTCTCTTGTTTAATTATTTTTTTTTTTTAATTTTTGGTCCACTCAGAACTGTCTTATACTTCTATTTATTTATGGTCAAGTACCATTTTTGATATGTCTAGCGATAGGGCTCCTGAAGAAAATGAACTTTGTATATTCCAGACTCACTGGCTGGGTACTATGATCAAAAGGTGCATAGGGAAACACAAACTGTAAAGATGTTTTCTGGTACAGCAGGCAGATATCAGAGAGTTTTTGGTCAAAACAGAGAAGCTGGTGTCTATTACATCACTTCTGGGGGTATGTCTGCACTAAGGTGTAAAAGACTAAGGCATCTAATCTGACTACTGTACATCAATTATCCCATCTACTCCTAAGTCTTGCAATGTATAAAGATCTACATAAAGCAGCAATGTAAACTGGGCACCAGTGAACTCTCCCCTCACAGCTAGACTGCGCTCTCAGAGCTCTCTTGAGTAGTTCAGATGGTGCTGAGCAATAAAGTCATAATTTAACATGACAGTACACATTTAATAATCTCAGTAACTATTTGGTTTACACCTCTCGGAGAATTATCAAAATAAGTTTATTTTCCAACCTTGTTTTAAAATTTAGAAGAAACTACTTAACAGCTCTAAAATGAAATGGCATTCAAATCTCAAATGACGTGCAAACTCCTTTAGGCATTTAAAGATGGTTTATATCAAATGTGTGTTGCAAAAGGCAACTAGTGACAAATAAATAGCTTACCTGTCACTTGGAGCTCAGCAGTAGTGTTCAGAGAGCTGAAAATATATTTGATAAAGAATTCTGGGGAGGGCAAACTTGCTTTGCCCATACAGACTCCTTGAAGAGCCAGAGTAATGATCAAAGCAGCCAGGCGTGGAAGAGTGTTTTCATCAGCACCATCTTGGTCCATTATATCAGCATTTTTCTCGAGAGTACTCACATCAACACACTGAAAACAGGAGAAAACAGCATGAGTACAGCCCTGGTCACCTCCATTTAAATAATCAGAGTGACAGAAGAAGAAAGTGGAGAGAACATTTTCACAGATAGCCAGAGTAGAAAAAAATACTAAGATTAAAGCTGTAATTGACAGCAAGACAGCAAATGTGAAACAGAGGACACTTCCAGGAGAAGCAGCATAGAATAAAAAAGCCTGAAATTTTACTCTGTGTCTGATGGGGAAAAAGTACAGTCCTTCACTTGGGTTATTTTTTCTGTAGTTTGATTTTTATGCTGTTTCTCTTATTCCTGTGTCAGCGTCAATTACATTTACACCTACTTCCAGAAAGCGTCAGAGAAGGGAGGAATTTTTCTTAAGGTCCTGTGACTCAAACTGACACAAATAATACAGACTTTAACTCTTTAACTTCAGAAAGAATTCTCTTCATGTTTTTAGTTCTCTATCTGTTAAATGGAATCAACCATTCATTATGGGGAAGTTATTTGGGGACAATATAGAAAGACAGAATTCTTCAGATAAAAGTTGACTTCTTTGCTGGATGACCAAACAGGAGCAGCAGACAGTCACATGCACCCATGTATGTGGAGATGTGCAGATCTGAAGTGAGGGAGCAGAGTACAGCCTGGAAACTTATCCCTGTTTTACTCCATTTCTGCCTTTCTTGTTTATTTTCACTGCAAACAGTTGGGGTTTGTGAGAAACAAACAAACAAAAAATCCTGGTGAAAATTATTTAAGTTCATTTGTCTCCAACCCATATTCACTATATTGAAAAGTCATCTAGATGTGCCAGTACAGTAAAAATTTATTCTACAAATACTCATCTCTCTCTATATGTGCCTTAAACACTTGAGAGAGGAGCCTGGCATTTCTTTTCCCATCCATCCATTATACATTTAAATTTGCACAACACAAAACCTCATCTCTCATTTCAAAACAATACATTAGGTGCTATGACTGAGAAGAGGATATTTTCTGTGAAACCAATACACATAAAGAGCCACTGAAAATGCTTTTCTTCTATTACTACCTTGCATTATTGGCCCTTTTCCATAACTCAAGTTTTGTGATTCTAAGCATTAGATAGTCTATAATGTTTTGAGTACCTTCCATAAAAAAAAACCCCTCTTTTCTCTCATGTCAGTGAGCTGTGAAGTGTCAGTTACTGAACAGGCTTGACAAGTGTTTATACTGCCAGCATAAACAAACAGACCACACAGTAAAGCACTTTATGGATTGTTATTCTATCCTGACATGCCAAATACCCACTGATGCCTCTTTACAGTTGCCCAGATACCATTGGAGTTCTTGGAAATCAGCACATTCACCAACACTCAGAACCAAAAGTACTGGTCAATGAATAATTTATGATGGGAAACAATTACACAAAGAACACAGAAAGAGGAACTGAAGGCCTTCAGCATTCTGCTGTGCAGCCAGGACTCCCAGCCATCTTCTGTTTGCATAGGAAACTCTACTACATTATGGTGTAAATTAAAATCTAATTAAATGAAAAAGAAAATGGCAAATTCAAACTTTGTAATAAACCAAATACAACTGTATTTTATGAACAGATCTAAGGGACTTCCCTCATGAGGTCAACCTGTACTTCACGAGTTACTGAACCTGGCAAAAACTTATTTTATTGCTCATTATAAGGAAAATAGGTTTTCTTCATATTGTGATCTCTAGAATATTATACTATTATTTTATAGACCTTACTTGAGATAAGGAATAATAAACAGAGGTGAGAAAACTTTGTGCATGCTTCCTGACATAAAAAAGGATGATTTTAGCTGAATATACTCAGTATTTCTGGTTTTTTCCTTAAACTTTAAATTTAAGCTTATCTGTGTCAGTCCTTCTACATGGCACATTCGTGCTGGTAGATAATTAGTCACAAATGTTGTGTCCCAACTAAAGGAAACCATCGTATCTTTGGACAGATTCCTTATTTCATGCTGTTTTGGATGGACATGGAAGTGCAGGGCTTGGCAAGGATTTAATCACAGCAAAATGATTCATCAGTTCTGCTATACAGCCAGATCAGTTTTGGAGCTGTTCTGCTTTATACCATTTAAATACAATCACTACTAGTATATCTATACTAATAAATACAAGAGATGAGAAAGTATTTTCTGTCCTTGAAGCCAACTGCAAGATCTTTCATCTACACAGCTATGTTCTTTTAGATGCAGAGCAACTGCATCTAAATTACCTTTTGGGAATGGTCCCTAATATACATCCAGTATCTCCCCAGCTGTATCTCAGCAGACACTGGAAGTGCTAGGTAGGACATGCTGAAAGCAAGTCAAGGAGAAGGATAGTATCAAACAGCATGAACAACAAAAAACAGTGTTCAGCCTGTGCTCTCACACTGTTTTTTACCAGTTTTCCAGCGAACCATAATACTGGCACAATGCCTGAACTTGCTGAAATTCTTTACATCAGTAATATATATGAAGTTATTTTTACTTAAGTTTTCTTTACCTGGGTTTCAGAAGTTTTAAAATGTTGCCTTACTGCAGCCAAAATATCTTCAGTTTCATTCCGTGAAAAATAGTAACAGTCTTCATCATGTCTTAAACTAAGCATACTCTGTAGGTAAAATTTATAATCCTTATTATTCAAGCTGAGTTCTGAAGAACACTCATCTCTATGATGAAGAATGTAATAGAGAAGAATAAGAGAAATTCTCTCAAATACTTCTTCACTGAGATGGTCTTCTAAATCTCCACCAGCTATCAGTAACAAAGCATCTGGTTCAAGGCACTGTGAAAAAATGGAAATAAATGGAAATTCAACTCTAGTAACACATTGCCAGTCATCTGCAAATACAGTTAGAGAGAACAGAATTCAGCTTATATTTAAGGGATCGAACCTAAGACTACACAGATGCAGGAGGATGGAATAGCAGCAGAAGGGTGCATAAAATTCATTGCAGTTCTGTGGCTGTAAGATCACATTGTGGGTTTTTTTCCAGAGCCCCTTATGTTTTTAAGAAATATCAAGTAGCCAAGGGATTTAAGTTTTACCAGAAAACAGAACTAACTATGATCAGTCATTCCGGAGAACTGAAAGTCTTTTGCTTGCTTCAACAGATTATATTTCTGGTTTTAAATATATTAGATAAGAACTAGAGCTATACTTATTTTCACCTGTGCATTCCATACATGTTTATATTGTAAGAAAAAGATTGTATCTGGACTGTAGTGAATTCAGTGTATGTAAACTGAAGTTATATCATATTCAATGTACTCTTAAGAGATTTGATTCACTGCACAATCATATAGCTATTTTTATTTTTTCTCAATGAACTGTGCTAACTGGAACAATTCAGTCCAGTCCAGAGAACCAGCACAAGTCTCAACAACATTTAGTCCTCCAAATGCATTTCAAGAGGGACTGAAATGATATACTCACCCTGTACAGGCTTTCTATGTGAGCAAAGATTTTTTAATACATAGATATATAGAGATATATATATATATATATAAAAAATGCTCTATTTTTCTTGATGTAATGACACTTTCCAGAAGCTTTTGCCAGCTCAGGCAATAGTCTTTAAAACTAGATCAGAGCTCTATGCCAGGCTATGGGAAGTAAGATACTGAATTCCAGAATAAAGTATCTTTCTTGAAGAGATTTTGTACCTATTGTCATTCATTGTGGGGTTTGTCCAACTGGCTCCTTTCCAAGAATGTTATAAGCCTGTCAGCTAATCTTAGATGTTATGGTACAGCAGCCAGAGTGTACATTTCAGAGAAGAAACTACAGTGCATGACTGTACCATGGGAGGGTCAGAACTGCACTCTAATATATTCATGGATCCATGCAGAACTTACTTTGACTAAATTGTTTCTGGCTACAAGCATGATGTCTTCGTTGGTGTGGCTCACCCTGTATGTTAGTTTCCCTACACAAAAGCTGAGTAGCATCAAACCCACCTCATCTTGTTCAAAAGCCAATGTTCCTTGGAGGAATTAAAAGAGCTGCTACTTTTTAATAGAAATAATTCTAACAAAAATTCTCATAAACATTCAGTCTAAGAAAAGAGAACTGTGGATGGTTATACTCATAAATAAACTAAATTACAGCATGGTCCACTGTGCCCTGCCTACATTGTCTATTAAGATCTAAAGTTCTACCTTTTTCTAATGTATGTCTCTGAGTATTAGTATTTGGGCTTACAGGAATAGAGCTATTCTGTTTTCTGGCCCCAAAATCCTCTAGTTAGTCAACCAGCTTTTTCAAACACTCAACAGTAATACAATGAACATATTGCATGTAGGGGAAGATATTCAAAAACTTTTGTAACATTTCAAAACCCAGTGAGGTTAAATTGCCATCAGTGAGGCTATCATTTGCTCTTGCAAGGAAGATGACTGAAAAAGAAATTTTTAATTGGAAGGAAGCAGGTGCATTGTAAAAGATGCAGCTACTCCATAGTGTAAGTGTAGCCCATAGACATTGACCCTTGAAGAGATATCAAGAGGATATAAATCAACTCATCATGGGTTATTTTGTTGTTACTAAAGCATTGCAGGCATAATCATCTACGTGGTCTTCATTTAGAAATGCCTACTTGCTATAAAAAAGAGGCTAACTTTGAACCTGTGCACTAAACAGGTTTAAGAGAAGTTAAGAAAAAATGATCTTACCACTAGCAGAAATATATTACTTCTGTATGCTTAGGAGACAAACCAGTGTCAGATGCCATTTAATAGCTGCCACACACTGTCCAAAGAGTCTTGGGGCCAATATGTAACAACAAAACAAAAAATAGCCTAAAGAAGTGTTAAACTTCACTGCTCTTAAACACCCATTGTAGACACCATTAAAAAATTAAATTTGAAAACAAAGTCATGTGAAAGGTTGGATAAAATGATCTTTCCAGGTACCTTCCAACCTGGACTGTTTTGTGATCCTGTGACATGGAATCCTGGATTCAGAAGGGAAAGTTGAATCCAAACTAATTAGATATTCATAACGAGTATGGAAAATTAAATGTTTAAGCTAAGGAGGGCATTCTGTTTCAACTGGTGATGATCTTGAAGGATAGTGCTTCTCTTTCAGTTTTTTGCTATCTTGGTTTACTGAATCTTGTTATTTCATCTTAGAAGATTTCAGCAGACTGCCATGTGGGCTGCATGTGACTGAAGATTCCATCTCTCATGGATTTTGTATAGACAACTGTGTTCATGTGGCACTGGCAGTGCAGGATGCATGCATTGTTACTGACACAGCCAACAGCGAGAAGTACTGGAAATGGTGAAAGTCCTCAAATCCTTCCCACAGGAAATTTCCAAGATGAAGCCTAAATGAAGTGGAAATGCTGACCAAAGGGTGCCCCAGCTAAGCTTCAATTCAGTTTCTTCCATCCAAGGACAGAGTGGGCATGTTCATCACAAATACAAGAAAAAACATGGCAATCCAGAGAAGCAAAGCAAAGAGGGAGAACAAAAAGGACTAGACTCCTGTTTTGTGATGTTCAGGAGTATTCTATACCCATTACTGTTTAATATAGTTTCAGGTTCTGATCTGGGTCCGTATCTGGTACATATCCATTGCCCATATGTGCAAAGAGAAAAACTGAACGATCTCCTTCATAAAAATTACCCGTTTGGGGAATAACAGGTACCTACACTATTTTTGTATGAAATTTCACACTGGGGCTCACATGAAAAATGGGAGCATTTGCAGAAAGGGCCAATTCAGTGAGTACTTGTCTACTGCACAGTAGAAAAGGACCACCATTTCATTGGCTTGGCAGATTGCCAAGAATAGTATACTGTGAAAGCATTCACCTTTATGACCATCCACATAATTCTGATATAAAGTGACAGTCTGCTGTATGTAGGTCACTTAAAAATGGCAGAACTAATGTTAATCAAAGCCAAGACTGACCAAGCCCTTTGTAGAACCTCTCAGCTAAGTTGTTCACTTACCACTGTCTCTGTTCTACCAGAATGTATGATGCTATTACACTTTGTTCCTTTCTTTGTCAAATCAGGAATCAGTTCTGAAAATATTCTCGACAACCAGACCTTCTGTGAAGGTGTACCCTGGATTATTTCCAGTTTCAGTTTGGATTTTGTACATTCATTTTTCTGCCTTTGATTTTCCTTGACCTGAACTGCTTACCAAAACCCCCACCTAAACCTTGAATATTTCAGTGAAGTGGCACATAAATCTGAGACAGTCCTGTCTGGGTTTTATTTTTATGAACTAAAATACAGAACAAAAAAAACCTGGTGGAACTGGTCCCCAGTTTTTACCTCTCTTTCCACAGCATAAATCCTCTGTATCCCAAATTCAAGCTCATGCTTTTATAGTTAGATCAGGGTAAAGTAGAAAAATCTTTGTTGAAAAATAAACACTTGAAAACTTTTAAAGGAAAATGGTTGCTGTTATGCAACAGAAGCATGGCATTTTCAAGGAATGCCTGTCATGTTTTGAATATCTCTTCATGAGCTCAAACAATAAATATTAATAATTCAGAATGAAACAATTAAAGCAGGGACAATTTTTTGCTGCAATAACAAGCCCTTTACATGTTTAGGTTTTGCACTCAGGACAGTATCACTCAAATAATTTCAGAACTCACTGACGATCCTTTAAAGATATCCCTCATTAATTGAAGCACTAACCAGATTACAATCCTCTTGCATGCCATAAATCCGCTGTGGGCACTCAGCTCTCTCCAGTAACATTTTGACCAGTTCTCGTGAGTGGTTCATGTGAAGCTCAGTGTTGTCAGCTGAAAGAACGCGTAAAACTTCCATCAGATAGCCTCGGCTGGGAGCATAGCTGCCATCCTGCCCATGCTTTTCCCCAGGCTGTCCTTCAGCAATGATCACGCTGAATATGAAAGCAGAACATACCACTCCAAGAGCTGGATGCTTGGTCAGAAAACACATCTCCTCTTCCTGCAGTGAATGTCGGACTGTTGCTTGCACTTCACAGCTTAAACTTGAAACCTGAGGAATCTGAATGGTAAAGGGGAAAAAAACCCCAACCTTTTAATTAGTGTGAATGCAATATGTTTGAAAGGATTTATTAATTGGTCAGCTAAGCTGATTTGCAATGACAAGCTGTTTTTGAACAACAGGGAGCCTGTGAGGGCTTTACAGTCCAGAACAGCAGGAAACTAAGACAAGCATGGCCTTAAAACTTCTGCTGAATTACCAATAAGAGGTTGACTCAAAGCGCTCTTCCCTCCTCATAAAAGTAAAGTATATGGTTTCATGTCAGTGTTACGTTATTGCATTCACTAATAATCCTCTTCAGGAAGAACAGGAAAATGCCATAGCTTTCACTTTCATTCCATTATGAAAAAGGATTTTAGTAGCAAGAATAGATGTAAATAAATATTATTAGTCTAATTCTGATGTGAATGTGCCGTAATTATGTTACATGGCAATGATATAGAGCAGGTTTTGTTGTCAAAACACTTTATCAATGTTATGGAACTCCAGCTATACAACACAAAATGAGAATAAGCAGGATGTACTTAAAAATTAGCTATATTTATTACCAGACTAAAGAGTTACAAAACTGGGGTCATAATTTCATTATAGAACTCAGTGCATAAACAAGACAAACACACCAGAAACAATAAATTTATCTGTTAACTCTAGATGAAAAAGACATTTTGTTCTGTAAATCTGTCTTGTCATTATGCTTCCTAATATACCATTGCCTCTACTTTAACAATAATCTATCTCAGTATCAAAGCACAAGAAACGTAATATCGAGTTTCACTTCTGTTTTCCACAAAGACGTTTTCATTTTAATGAGGGGCTGTTGCTGGCAGTAACATATATTTTCAGATGATAACGCACATACGTTAAACAGACACAGATACATTCAGCTTATTTTAACTGCAATATGACGTGTGCATGCCTGATTTTAAAGGAAACTGTGCTAACAAACTATTTAAAATGGAAATAGAACTGCTGAACTCAAACTGGCATTCATTCAGATAAATGTTAGTATGTCTTTAGATGTTAGGAAATCTTTTGGTGTTTAGATATATTTTGTTGTTAGCAGTTAGGAATATGTACCACTGTTACGAGGATGCACTTATTTCTAAACATTATTTTCTTACCTTGTGAAGGGAAAAAGAATGCTTGTGTATCTAGCTTTGTGGCCTTCTGAATCCTCAGAAGTATTTAGCTGCTGGAAGTCCAATGTTTTTAAAATTCCTTGATGGTGCTCTGGAAGCTGGAGAGGATTAGTTTATTGCTGCCTTGAAAAGTTTTCAGTTGCTATGGAGAGAGCTGCTTTTAAGGTAACAATGGAGGTGGATAGGAATTAGTACATGTTCTTCTTGGCAAGTTATAAGCATCACATTATTGAATGTATTTCACATATTTTAGTAGTTATCATTTTATATAAACAGTCTCTATTTTAGCAGTGTAGAATGCATAAAATCTATTGAAGAATGTATTTCATTGAGATGGATAACACATGCAAGCACTCTAACTGTTCTCGACATTATTACATTATCAGATCAATTTTACAACAAACCTGAGTTTCTTTTTCTCATTACAATATTACTTCTTTTTGCAAATATGAGAACAGAAGAGAAATATAAATCATTTCAAGAACCTCCATAGAAAAATGGTATTTTTCTTTGGGAAACACTGGCCACAGATAACAGGTTCTTTCATCCCCACTTACTCGGTATCACATTTGCACCAATTAAAAAAGCTGGAATAGCTCAGACTGCAGTGAACAAAAATTTCTTCCACCCACTCAGATTTTCCAGAGGGATGCTGTTACAAAGTCGACATTTGCATCACCATGCCATTACAATAATATTGCACGGGAAGTTAGGGAAAACTGTCATGACCAACAGATTTCCACAGTGACAGGTACATCAATCATATCATTCTCCCACCTTCCAAACCTTCGGTGCAGTAATGAAGAATCAGCATCTCAGCTGGCTCAACAAATCCTGTGAAGCAGTCAGCCTGCAGTAAAAGAAACATCATAATACTCTTTAGATTGCCAAAAAATCCTGGTTTCTAAAATGCTGGAGATGTTTCCTACAAGGTGGTGAGCTCAAAGGGAACAGCCTTGTTTTACAGTAAGGCTGAGAAGTGACAACCGATACTAACTATAAAAAAAACCTGACAACATCAGCTTGAGGGAAGTGCAAAATGTAAACAAATGTTCTCAGAAATACAAAGCACATGGAAGTATGTACAAACTCTGGTGTGATCAATGATGAGTACTGTAAAAATCTGTCTCATTATTAGATACTCTAGCACAAGAAAACATCTCAGATTTGTATCGTTATCTTTTATTTTACTTCATAAATTACAAAAGATATTTATCAAATTAACATTGCCAAATATGCAACTCTGTGCTATCAAGAATTACAGAACTATTAATATCAAAAATTTATTTGTACATGAATGATTGAAAAGCAGAAGCACACGATAATACACATCTCCTCTAGCTTTTATATAATTTGCTCTTTGAAACAAAGTTAACTACGTCCAGATTCATTCCACTAATAAAAATAATTCCTCAGATAATGAGGGATTAGTTCCCAGCATTTAATTCCAGGAATTGCTCAATCTCCAAAAAAACATAGGCTAGGTTTACCTGTATATAATTGGAGTGAATTTTTTATTTGAGAACACATTTGATGTTTTACAACTATTGAAAGCTGTTAAGAGATTTAGATAATAATACTGGCTATATCTTAGATTAACATTTATATTAGAGAGTGATGGTAAAAAAAGGAAAAAGCAACAAATAATCATTGGTACAGGGCATTATGGCTGATTTTAAAGGGGACTTAACTTTCCTTTTTGAGACTAAGTGTTGCAAACCTCTGCTGGATTGTAAATGAGTTTCTTGGTGGCAAAATCACTGATGGTGACTCAAGCCTCAATCTCTGCTTTAACCCTGACACTGGAACACTTCTTGTGCTTTCAGTCATGCCACTGTCACCAAAGAATTAGTCTGTCTACATAGTACTTGGATTACTACTTTTGAAGCAATTGGCAGCTATACTATTCCCCTGCTACCTACCCATCCTGATGTGGTGCCAACTGAAAAACTGGGAAAGTGGTAATAACAGAGCTATGTTGTTTGATGCCTATTTAGAAGTTTGCTGAGATACAGAGGCATAAAGAAATCATTGGTACAGTTTAAAGTCTTAAAACCTCCCAAAGAACCCATCACTATTATTGTTGTTTTATGCATTTTAAGTCTCTGCCATTTTGGCCCAAATTTGGTTGTGTATCGTCTGGCAATTTTAATAAAGAGTAAAAAAAGTCCACGCACAATGCTTATAATCAAGTGACTCTCTGCTTACTGTAGAATGAGAATATGCATGGAAGGAAGAGCCCTCAGAGGAACTGGAGAACTGGGGGAACTCAAACTGAAGTAGCTTAACATTCTAACACGACAACAGACTGTATATAGCAACAGCAGAGGCATGATGAACTTCCTGATTAAATAAGCAGATGAAACTATTTTTGTTATTTCATTCTACACTTAGTTAAGGGCCTTGGCATGATCAAACATGGATCTGAGTTGAAAAATTTGCAGAGATAGTAAATCATTTTTAATCAGTCTCAACAGTTGCTATGGAGGGATACTTGCAAGAGAGTAACTGATGACAGGCATAGGTACACATCCCAGGAAAATAAGGAACAAACAGAAGAAATATTTTTTAAAAGAGTAGTAAAAATGGGAACTTCTCAAAACTCTTATTTTCATTTCATCATTGGATTCATCATCTCAGACAACTGCATATTGAAGTTTCTCCACAAACGAATACAATCTTTTACGACTTAGAAAGCTCATATAGCAATACACAAACTTCCACTCCCAGTGAATAGAAGGGAAGGCAATTTCCCAATGGCAGAACCAGATACAGAAGATGATAAGCACATGCAGAAAGCCCTCTTTGGTTACAGGATTTTTATTTATTCATTTGGTTTTAATTTTAAGTGAACCAGTAAGACATTGCATCTTATCCTTTTGTTCCTCCTACCCACACACCTGCTGTGAGAACAAAAGCAACTTGCCCATTCACAAATGCCATGAATAACTGCACTCTGCAATTTACTCGTTTTCAAGGCAGTGAATAAATTATGTAGGAATAAGAACACTCTTTAGAGAAGGCACTCTGAGATGACAAGGACATTCCTATAAGCTCTACCATCCTGACAAATGGCTTAATTTTATTTGTACAGCAGAAAGGGAGAGGATGCAGGCATTATTTTAGGAAGACCCCTGCTGAACTTCACAGCTTACTGAGAAATGCAGCTGTATAACTCTTATTCCTTCTGTATAACTTGTTGGGATGGACTAAGCAAATGCATTTTTTGCCCTTCTACTAATCACAGCAATTACAGCAAATAGAAGAGAATCCTTTTGTACTTCAGATTTCCTCCATGTTATTAATGTGATGTGTGCACATTGCTATAATTACAGCCACAGGCAGCATATCGACATATGAAAGGACTACATTTTGCATGTACTTTGTGTAGAATTTCCATATATAAAGCTACTTTGCCAATGAATTAATGTCAGATTGCTGTAATAAAAAATGTCAGTGCCTTAAATATACCCCAGTCTATTCAGCTTCATTGGCCTCACATGTCAATCCTAATGATATCGTACATATTAAGATTGTCAATGAATTAAAATAAATTAATGCTATAGAAATTATCTGAGTTACATATATTAACATAGAGTTATGTATACTAGCATATGACTCTGGAACAAGCCTTGTATTAGTTCAGGATTGTGAAATTCACCTGTTTGTCAGCAAAAATTGCCTAAGAAGACCTGGAAGTCTAGTTACATTAAAACAGAATAGAAAGAACTCAAAAATTGCTTCCACTCTAGGCAAGCAAAGCCTTTTATGTGTTGAGAAATGTACCTTCAGAAGTGCCTTCTCACATATCACAGAATTAATCTGTGACATGTAATGTCCTAAAATATTCCTGGCATGCAAACGTATATGAGTTAACAGAAAGTGTTCCTTTATATGGAAAGCGGGAATAAAAACCTCATTATTTTCCAGTTTTACTACAGACTTTTCCCTCACACAACCACCCCATTGCTATCTGTGTTTCTAAAAAAACAAAAAAAAACACAACAAAAAAACCCCTGGGATGTAGGGGTAACCATCAAGGTTATTCAATAGTAACATTAGTTATAATCAAGAACTTAAGTCACAGGAGGAGATATGAGTATCTTGGGCAAGGAAAAGAGGGGGCTTCAGAAAGATGTATACAATGCTGCTCGTTTTCAAGTTAAAAAATATACGGGGGAAAATTTCCCATGTGTTCATTCTTAGGAACTTTAGCAGCTTAACTTTACTGAAGGTATCTAAACATTAAAGTATAGCTACTAGAACATCTAGTCAGCTTCAAATACTAAATAGATGCAGAAATCAGATACTAAGCTTTTCACTTCCTATTGTTTGGTTATGTCCTGGAGCGTTGTCAGACTCTGTTTTGTATATTGTTTGTTTCTGCTCCTTTAGGCTTCCAAAGACACTGGGCTCAAAAAACATTACCTGATTTCACTAATGTCTCACCCAGTCCAAAGCATTTACAGTCCAATTACATATGCTAAACTATACATTTAAATATCCCAAATGAAATATTATGTAGTGTTACAGCATAGAACACCAAGGAATAGCAAGAGGACACACTGTTCATCCTGCTCAGTGTTGGCCATGGAATTCTTTGTATCATTAGTTCCTGGAACAGAATTGCTGTATTATAATAATATTTCAGTAAATTTAGTGTCTGTTTGCCATTGATTGTGTGGTTTCTGCTTAGTTGTGGAAGAGAAAAAAGAAAAGCGGGTTCAGTGTATATTCTACTAAAAAATGGGAGAATAACTCGGTGTACTGATGTGAGATATTGGTATTTTCATTGGTTTCCTCTCCTGTAACTAAATATTCAAAGCAGTTTATGAAGTGTACAGGAGATCTTCTCATGATGGGCAGCAACAGCACTCATCTAGATAAGCAGTTTATTATGTCTGCGTGTACTCTTTACGCAAATGTATATACAAGGAATATGAAACAAATCCAAAGAATATGAAAGAACAGTAAGAATCCTAGGTCTAATTTAATGAGAATGTTCTGCTTCTTATGTCAACACAGCAGGCTTTCCTCCACTTACTGAATTCACCTGATGAGTATGTGCGCTTAGAACGATAATCATTATTCACAATGAAGTATCTTTACAATATGATTAGGATTTTCACACCTTTCCTCAAAATCTTTGGCTATGTGCATGTAAAGATTTCATTTGCCCTTTTTATGACTGCACAGTGAGTGACGCATACAGGTCTTAACCCTCCATTATTTCTACTTATTTCAGAGTAGAAATTCTTGTTATTACCCTGCATTATGTGCTTATTATATAGTATTATGTTTCACATCATGTCTAAAACTCCAAGTGTCTTAATTCTTTCCACATTAAAACCTTAATATCCCCTGTAGCCTCCTGACCCAATGTCATAAGCAAACTTTATGAAAAAAAAAAATTAAGAAAGTATAAGAAAAGGCTAAAGATTTGAGCCTTGGAAGATCTGTCTAGCAACATCATGCCAGGTCAATCAATCCCTTTTCAAAGCAACCTACAACCTTCCAGATTTTTACCCACCGTCAATTTTTCCACCTCCTTCAGTTTAATAAGTAATTTCCCAATTGGTATCACACCAAATAGTTATACACAACTATTACAGTGAAGTACTAACATATCTGACCTACTGCATCTGCTTTATCCAGATCAGCAATTTAAAAACAAAGAAACAATTATTTTACCTTCCTAGTAGTTTATTAATTAGCTGCTCTTTGGCAACTTTTGAATTAAAACAATGGCTTATTTTTAGCTATGAACAGTTATTTTCATATAAGTATAAATTAATAAAATAACTGTTCAATCCTTTCTTATGTAGATGCACTGAAAAAAGAACAATATTTAAAATATTGAAATACTGAATGTTGAAAATATGCAATATATTGAAAATAAAACCAATATAGATGTAGATTACAAGAAAAGCTTTAGTCTAACATGCAATGATACTGCATCAAAACACTTGGCAGTAGAAAAACTTTCTCAGATTTTTTCAATCTCTTATTGTACTCAGACTATTTCTAGGTAAGTAAATGCTTGTATTTGTTCTGGCAAATTCATCTGGAAGGTACTAAAAATATATACATAATCAGCCAAGTCTGAAATTGAAGTTTGCTCCTAATCCAAAACAAAGTCAGAAAGCAAATATGGTAATTATAAAGACAGTCTAACTCTCAATTCCTACTAGACTGTTTTTTCTTAAGAACTGAAAAAGCTGTTAATATAATGTCCTTCAACTTTTAAAGTTAACAGCCTTAACATAACTAGCTCTCCATCCCATTCTCAAATGTCTTTTCTGGTTTCTACTTGTTTTATCTAAGTTATATACAGTACTCACTGACCTCACTTGGTCAAATTATAAAGATGGTATCAATTAATATCAAGCAAATACCATGGAGGACTGTGAGTTGGAAAGCAGATTTCAAGCATGGACCTTGGACTCCTCCTTTGCTAATCCTCTGAAAAACCTCAGCTCATTGCCTGTACACTTCTACCATCTCTAAAAAAACAGTGAAGCCACAGTACAGTATTTTTCATTAAGGCTATTCTTATATCACAAACATTAATGAGGAGTTCACTTCGCTTAATAGTGAAGACACGTGGAGTGTTCCTACAATTGATGACAATGAGTAGCATTAAACAAATAAATATTAATAATACAGATACATTTTTGAACTAATACAGAATGCTGAGTTTCACAGGCTGAAGCCTGTCTCTGTCAGGCACCAGAAGAGAACTTTCTCTACAGCAGCTGGTACTGGGACAGGTATCACACCACTGGGTCTTGAATTTCATCAAGTGTGGAAAGCCTTAAAATACTCAGTTGCAAATGATTAAGCACAAGTCTTTAAAACAACATCAGTCATTGTGATGTTGACTGGTACTTCAAGCTTTAATTACTGATTTTGTACTGTTACCACTCAGACAATCTATGGCTAATCAGTACCTGTAATCTCCCACACACTGTTCCGGGAACTTCTTGTCTGAATTTTCTTTATGCCTCCTATATAGGAAATAGTAATAGTCTGTATGAATGTTGTCTTTTCATCAAGATTGCAATTGAAGATTTAAAGTAAGTAACTCTTCCAATTTCTGAACACATGTGCCCACAAACTACTAGTTTACCTTGAAGATGCCCCATGATTTATAATTTCCACTCTCCACTTGCTGAAAACTGCTCTTTGAAAATATGTTTTACTGAAAATAGTGTGTCTTTTAGAAAACTAAGATAAGCTAGAAGTTTTCTTCATAAATTTCCAATTGGAAATTACTTCCTTCTTAGCTTTGCATATATAACTTCTACTCAGTTACATGGAAGGAATTCAACTCACGTCTTCAGTTCACAGTTTCTAAGGACAGAAGGGATCTTTTAGGATCATTACACAGTTTTGCATTAGAGGAGAAGAAAAAGCTATACCCAGGAATTTCTGAAATAAACCCATTGTGTGCTTGCATTCTAAGATATATTTATGTACAAAACACAGGCCTTATCAAAAGATTCTTTCGAGGATCGAATTCATTATCAAGAAAGTTGCTTCAGAGCTTTGTTACCCTCACCTTTAACAAGTATGTGTCTTATTTCCAGTGTGGATTTCTGTAGTTTCAGTTACTATGTTTTTTTCACTTCAGCATGAGTAAAACACCTAATACAGTAGAAAAGCTGTTACAAACAGAAGCATGTGCTGGCATTATCATTATACAGCAACCTTTTCTTGGATAAAGTAAGGATCTCATAATGACATATATCTAAGGTGTTCACTGACTGATAGCTTTTTTCTGAATATTATCACAACTTTTCCACATGTCTAATTAGAACAGCATTTTTACACATCATTCCAGTGATGGTTTACACTGAGATCATATATAAAGAAAACAGAATTTCCTACTTAGTACATATCAGACTTTGTATCCAAAACTGTGTTCACCATCTCACACACAGTACTACAGCAGGCACTCATTTTCAGGCAATTATTCACTACATTATCAGGTCAGTGTTGCAGAGCATCATCTCTCATCTTGCATCTTGTCAGTGTAACCACAACTGTTTTCTTTTCCTTTTTTTTTTTTTTTTTTTTTTAAAGTTTGGAAGCCAAATTGCTAAAATTCTCACTGTTCAATGAATGCCTCCTATGGAGCACAATCTTTCCATGGCCATTTCTCCTTCTGGAACTTCTACATTCTCTTTGAGTTTGGGCCTTAGTAGTGTCCTTTTTCTTTTTCTCCTCTCTTTTTTTTTTTTTTTATTGATGAGATAAATGTTGAATGACATTTATCAAAAAGGCTATTCTAACTTAAGGTGACAACTTGCTTTCAAGTCCTTATATATTTATTACCTTGACATTCATGATTCATTTAATTGAATCAATATGGATACCACTAAGTAATTTTTTTTTTTTAATTGCAGCCATTCAGGAGTCAGGTGAAAGCTTCATGGAAGCCTAGGCTTCTGCACTGTTACCTCTGTCAGACAAGCTTATAGTTTTTATGAAAAACCTACCACAGTTGGTTTGTCCAGATCTGTTTACCATATAATCATAGTATTAACTATGCTACCGTCTTTTAACTCTTCACTGTCTGCTTTCTACAGTGCCTTTTCCCGCTGTTGTCTAGGATTAATGTCTGGTGAAATGGCCTATAGATACCCGGTCATTCTGTCTATCCTTTTCAAAATATTGCAACAACTTCAGCTTTGCTTCCATTCTGTGCAATTGCACCATGTTCCAAGATGTGGGTTTTTTCACAAGGCTGTGTGACTAAAATTTCTGGCAAAGTATATGCTGTCCTGTCTGGCAGATGTAAAAACATTTAACTGAAATAATTATTTGGCTATGACAGAATAGAAAGGATCTAGAATAAGGCAGTATGTGCCCTGTTTCTTTCCAAAGCTAGCACAGTAGTACACTGACAGGAACTTACACATAAATACACTTTTAAACAGTCTTATCTAGACCTTGCAACAGGGATAGAATTTACTTTGATTCTGATACACCTTTTGGTAGTTATTACTGAGCACTCTGGTTTCATACTGATTACTCGGTTTTCATAGATTATTAAATCTTTCTTTGACCTTAAACCTAGTATCTAATAGCCTTTTTTCTTTAATATTTGTGGGTTTATGTATTCTTTTTTTTCCCTAAATGTTGGCTGTTTACTTGTTCTTATTGCTATCAGCAGTTTTTTTTTCCTTGTTACTTCATACATTCTTTGAGGGCCTATTTATATTGGTCTATATGGAAATACAATTGTAAGATGAGGACACACGGTACAAATTAACAAATTATGTCCAGGAAATTGATAAAGCAAATTCCAGGATTTTTGATAAAAAAATTTGTTATGATTTTTATTGTGTCCTCTCTTTTAAAGTTGCCTTTTTTAAGACAAATTTGCCATCTTTAGTGAATGAAGAATTTGAGCTATTTCTGTTTAATAGGACATTCTTAGTTACCAATAATCATTGTCATTTAATTTTAAAAACATACATTCATCCAGTTGTGCTCATCATTATTTTCAGTTTCTTCAGGAAAGAGCATATTTAAAATATCAGTCATGTATATTTCATTTAGAACTATTCATATATACATACAGGTATATGAAATCAAGAAATGAACAGACATCTGTAGGCATCAACTTTTAGTTCAGTGATCAATCCACTTCTATCAGTCACAGTGGCCTTCAGTTTAGAATTAGGCTCTATATTATAGATTTTGGCAAGTCTGTTGTAATTATAATTTTAGGAAATTCTGAAATGTTACCTCCAAAGGACTGTGAGATAATATGCTCAGCTTAAAGCTAACAAAAAGATTATAAGGATGTAAAAAGAACAAGAGCTAGAAAATCCACCTAAGTATGTGTAAGTTATGTGCCTTAAAAAGCAAAGAGCAATCTGCAGGATAGTGACAATTTGGTACCCACGGTTCCTCTGTAAAACTTTTCAAGACTTTCCCTCTGCTAAACAAATTCCTTCAACAGTATAAAAAGAACTGAAGGTTTTAGCATCTCCTGCACTCCTCGTGTCTCATCTGCACAGATGAGGACAAGAAAAAAATCTGTACAAAAAATAGATTAAAAAGAAACCCAAAAAACCAGAGTGAAATTCTATTTATGAGGCAAATTATTAGCTCCAATACCAGTAACTATACAGGTAGTCTTGAATTGCAATCCATGCTAACCCTCTGCTGAGCAACTGTTTGTACTTTTGTTTAGCAGCTGAGCAAGCTCTCATGCATGCTGGGGATTTATACTGAAGTGCTCAACGTGAGTAGCTTGAGGCAGAAAGAGGCAGAAATTTTCTGGAACTGAGGGTCTGCTACAAGCAAATAGTCTGACTAGTATGATACTAGCCAAGGCTATTGCAGCTCTGCTCTTGCTGCAGTTCTTGCTTCTGTGCAAGAACTTGGAAATAGATTCTCAGACATGCAAGAACGTTTATCCTAATCCCCCTTTTCCCCCTGCCCTTTTTAAACACACACACACACACACACACACACACACGTGCGAGAGAATTTGGAAAATCATCAATGTAATCTTAGTTTTCACAGTTTACCTAGATAAACTTAAAGTGAGTATTTATTAACAATTAGATACACTTGTTTACACTTAACAACACAGAATCTGCAGCCCAGTGTAAGGTCCAAAGTAGCCAAGTAGAACAAGTCAATGGCTGGCACTCATAAACTTGAAAAAGAAAGCCTAAGTGGATTAGTATGCAGAGCGTTAGTGCATTGAGGTAATTTTTTTCTTAACTCTCTACAAGGAGGATTGTGAGGCTTATTTAACCAGAATTTTATTTCAAAAGTTCTTTTTTGCAGAAATCCTGAAAAGAACTGAAGAGGAAGCTGAGGCAAATTTATATGAGAGGAAGAAAACTAAGAACTACATACCACCAGTTAAATCCCTCTCTGTCTCTGTATGAATTTTTTGACTCCTTCCACCCGAGTAAGTCTTTAACAACTTCGCTCGCCCTTTTCAAATATGTTTGACAGAGGAGCAAAAATCTCAGGATATTTAATTCTGGCAAGTTCTGTGCAAAACAAGGACTAGAAGGACCGTTCTACCAGTGTCTACATGCAGGAAAGATGCAGACATAAGACTCAGCTATAGTCATGACATAAACTAAGAGAAATGTTACGAATGTCATAAACCATCTTATTCAAAACAAAGATGTAAAGCCACTAGATTCAATCAGTCTTCGTTACATCTGCAAGTTGTTTAATTTATAAAGGCTTTCCAATAATTTTTATACTCATGAAAAAGAATTCACTGATTGAGAGGCAGTATAACAAGATATTGACCACTAGAATGTAATGAAGCAATCTCTAATAAAATGCATCTGTGGAACTAGCAATTTACGACCTCAGGAAAAAAAAAAATATGTCCATTTGCTAATTCAGAGCCGGATTTTATTTCATTTGTTCAAAGAGAAGAACAAAGTTAATAGGGTAGGAGATTTAGTGACCTTTCTATGAAGTGAAAACCACAGTAAAATTCTAGCCCTGAATTTGGAAACTACATATGAGAATAATTTTCTCTTATTAAAGAAAATAAATGCTGACACAAAGATCATCAGGAGCACTGAAATGAAGGGTTTAACACTGGGCTTGTTGAATAGTTTTTATTTTTACTGTTTGAGCTCCATTATACCAAAGTTGATAAAAGCAGAGATAGTGCAACCATCCAGTCGCTATGCCATGTTACTGCTGCTGCCCTCTGCTGTGTGGAACAGTTGCCAAGTGTTTGCATTTCATACTAAATTGGGGAATGATTAGTTTTAGTGAGAGAGATTCCAGATTGCTTCTGTTTATTCATTTAACTTTCACTGAAGTGTATTTGGCAATACACGAATGTGAAGTTTTCAGTATCACTTAAAATTATCAAAGTAAATAAATGCTTATCAAGGATGGTGTATGATATATAGAAGAAATGTATTCTCAAATTTGTTCTGTAAAGTAGAATGACTTACTTCAAGAGATAGTTTGACTCAGTTAAAAATGATCTTTAAGGTCCATTCCAACCCTGACAATTATTCTATGATTCTATGCTGCAATATCCATGGCATTGACGTTAATGTCTTGTTAAATGTCATCTATTAATGAACATTATAAATGAGGAGGCAGTAAGAATTTATATCCTTCTCTCGGTACAGTCTGTCTCAAGTATTTATCTTTCTCTCTTTTTAAAAAAAACTATCTACCCTAAAATCCATCCATCCATCCATCCATCCATCCATCCATCTCAGGAGAAAGTGCTGTTCTTACATGCCATATTCCCAACAACACTGAACCTGTTATCTGGGAAGATGTAACTTGCACTGCAGGACAGCACAATTACAATTACATTATTGTGAGGTAATAAAACTTTGCAAGCACACCCTCAAACGGGTACACGTCAAACTATCCATGCATTTAACAAATGCAAGGCATAGGCAACTATGTGATGCTTGTCACAGAATCTTAACAATAAACAAAATATGAATCATTTTTTGATTTTCCATCAAAAATCTTACCTTAGGCTCACTAGTAATTCAGCCATAATTCAAAAATATAAGATTTTTTTTTTTTTATTCCCATGGATTTTCTGAAGGTTTCATGATTTTGTTGAAAACCGTTCAAAAGTCCATGGCTCCTGGTAATTTTACATTGTCTAATAAAGCTTAATATTACTCATTACTTTTTTAGTGGATTAAGCATCAAATTGCAAGGTAAGCCTTATGAAGAGAAGGGTGGGGACTGAAATGAAAGGAATAACCCAAAAGACAGCCAGAGTAGACAACTATGAGGGCTAAGAAAAGCTCCACTGGGCTCTAAGCAATGTTTCACCTAGCATAGGATCCTGTCACAACAACAGAAAATGCTATTTAGACAGTGCACGTAAGCCTGACACTGTCTGTGGTCCGTCCCACTCACACCCCCAGCACATGTAGCCATTAGAATTAGCTGTTAGAGGGTACACCATGACTGCTGCACTTAGTATAAGCTTATAAACCTGCTTCCCACATATTTAGCTAATTCCTCTTTGTCTGCTTAAAAAATTCAGAAATTCACTACCCACTACGTAAAATAGTATTTTCTTTCATCCCTTTCAAGTCAATCTCCTCTTAGTTTCAATTAGTGTCCTGTAAAATTTGATCAATAACAGTTCTGTATCCATTTTATCCAAAATCTTAATTATTTTGTAACCATCACCAATGTATCTCACTGGCTTTCTCTAGTCGAGATTTCAGTATTTTCCTTCTAGTTTCATCAGATAGCTACTCTATCCTTAAACATTTTTACTTGCCTTTGTACCCATCCAAACCCCACGTCCCTCCCTCTTCAAACAGTACTCAAGATGTTGGCATTACACCACACTCTCTCATAGCTGAAGCTGGATGTGTCTAAGTGGGGCTTTTTAGCAGAACCTTTTCTTCTCCTCACGTATTTCTGAGCAAGTGATGGTAGCAGGCACTTGATTTAGTTAGCTGCCTTAATGTAACAATGCTCCTGGAATTATTCTGTTGTTTTGTAGGTCACCTTAACTTTGGTGTTGATGCATTGAAGCAATAATCTGCAACAGTTTTCACCCTTCTTTCATATGTTCTGTAAGGTGCTTGCCTCCAAAAATCAACACAAGGAAAATGTATTCTGAGGTGGGGGTGTGGTAGACAAATACAGCATGACATACACTAAAGCTTATGACTAGTGAAGCTGAGAGTAGGAAAAAAAACATACCTTCATTTCCAAGAGTCCTGTTCCACAGAACGTTCATTGCAATCATAGGTTAAAAGGAGATGCCTCTTGCTGTTGACATAAGAGTAAACTCTAAATATGGATTCACCTGGATACTAGTTAGGCATTTTCAAGGAATTTGTCTGAGCTACAAAAATGTTGCTTGTATTTGCCACAAGTTGCAGACGAATAAGGTATCCTGTGTGCCTGAAGAAAATCTTATTTCTAGCCATTTTCTTACTGTCTTGGGGAACATTCACTGTGAGCCATTATTAATTTCATGCAAAGACAGAGTTCGTTTTCCTTTCTGTTGAGTATACCCCAGGAAAATTGCCAGAATTCTTTTGATGAAAATAATTATTTCTAATCCAGACATTTTCTACAGAAATTCATTCATTTTAACAAATTTAAATATGCCCTCAGACTGAGTGTGACCAGATTCAGTTCTGAAGGGTAACATTTGGAGTTGATGAGTGGCAAGTTTTACTTGATTCTCAGGTTTTCCTAAGGAGCAGATGCTTGTTTGAATGACTTCTCTCTCTCTGAGAATCACTTAATCCTCCCCACTTCCTGAAATTCCTATTTTCCAAATGCTCCTTGTTAATATGTATCTAACCTGCTAAAAGCAATCCTTGGTGCACTTAAGGAAATACCTTGCTCCCAAACTGGAACCGTTAAATTAAATTGCTTACTTTCAAGCTGTTTACAGAGAAGTAATTTTCCTTTTAAATTGCTGTCTTTCAGGTTTGAGCTAGCTCCATGTAAACATTGGATACAGTCTGTTTTTGTTTTCTTCTGGCTCTTTTTTAGCAATACAATGCATTTTTGACATATAAATCACTGGGAATAAAAGCAAAAGAAATTAAAACAGTATATATAGTGATTCATGAGAAGCATGAGCATATTGTCTTAATTTTTTGTAGTGACTGCTTCTGGCTGTTGTGAATACACCGATAAAACAGAAACAATGTAGTGAGAGTTTCTGTGTAAGACACAGCACATCATTCTGACAAAGGCTTATGAAATGATCCACAAATGAGGGAGTCACTGCCCAGTGGTGTTTAGAGATGTTACTCATTGACTCGAGAATACATTAAAGATGCTTTAGGTGTGGCTAATCGTATACTCTCCAAGATCTCCAAGTTTGTACTAAACAGGAACTGCCTAAACTAGGAAATACTGGACATCTGTAGAGACAGGTACTACCTTGTTCTGGCTGACTCTGTTGGTCAGGGCTGCTAGGGCAGTATATCCAATATATTACTTCCACTATTAACATAGTTCAGCAAATGGCTGCTCTGGAGCGAGCCAAAGTGAGAGAAGATCATCTCTATATACTAACTTCCTTTGTAATTGCAATGTATATTTTCTTATTTGTCAGCACGAATTTAAATTCTGTTTACTTGATGTGGGCTAGCTGCACAGACGAGCACCAAGACATTCCCACATTCCCAGCTGCAGTGAGTGCTGTGAGCCTCTGAAGCAGTGCTGCCCATGAGAGCAGATGTGCCTCGCTGTGGGGATGTGCAGAAGCGTGTGAGTAAACTCAGTACTACATGCCAGAATAAAGGAAATTCTGGCAGTACTAGGTAACACCTGGCTGCTTGAGGGTGGTGAATTTGAGTGTATACAGCAACATAGACAACCTTTCTTCTGTCAACCTGCCTAAAACATAGCCTTTGCCTGTATAAACACATTGGCTGATAGTTCCATTTACAGTACCTATGCTCCTCATCACCTGCAAGATAAAATACTCTGCTGTTTGACAGGGATGCACTGGGGTCATCACAGATGTAATTTTTAGGGTGCCTTTCATTGAGAAAACAGCCATTCATGCTTTTAATTCTTACGGTCCTCTTATAGTAGCTATAACCTAGACTGCTATGTAATAGTACACAATTCCAGCAGCTCAAAGAGGAATCTGGCCTCTGCAATCTGTGTGTACACAGGCAAGGAGCTGGAAAGAACAGCAGTACACCTGGACACCTGTCCCATGATGTTTTCTTTAAATGTTCACATGAAGGAAGTGTTTTTGAAATTCAATTTCTAGTCTTGGCTGTAATTCAGATTTGGAACTCATCCGGGATATCACCCAGGACTAAGAATCTTAAACTGGTATGTAAAAAACCTTCATAAGTGTTTAGCTTAATACAGAATCCATGTAATTTGGTAAGAATGGAGCTCTTTAATCATGTTTCACAGAGGACCATACACAAAACATTAAGGATGACAAGTGCATAATAAAAAAATATTATCAAGATGAAGAATTCATTAGAGTTTTATTATGCACTATTGTACAAATATGGAAGACAGCTGCAAGACTATCACTAAAATCTACCAAGCTTTCATTTTTAATTTGCTAATTGAACCAATGAATATTCATGATCTCGAACTTGTAGCAATTCCACAGTTCATTTGTCTTTGTGATTTGCAACATTGCCATAAAAATCCAGACTTGTAGAAAATGTGAAAAAATACTGTGCAAATTTCCCTTCTTCGCACATTGCCCCTCACTCCCTATGCAGCTTCATGTACAACACTATACTGAAGACCCTGCTCGGACTTAAACTCATGTTCCTTTGAATAGGGTAAGCAACTGACCACAAAAGATGTTTATCATTTAGAGCTCTCTATTAACTGTACCTTCCTCTGATTCATCACAGTTGAGAGAACTGACTATATTTTTTGCTTAAAAAGATGGCACTTGCAATTGCCCGCTATTTTTTTACGACAAATATAAAACAAAGATAAAAGAGTAAAATCACTGAACATACCAAGTACCGTAATGATAACTTTGCATAATTATTGCTAAGATTGGCAATAATTCAGATTACTTTCTTAATGGCTTATTATAAAGCTCTGGTGTAATGTTCAATATAAAAAAACCCTTCTAATAAAAATTAAAATGTTCAACTAAATAATGAGTGATTTAATCTGTGTAATTTGAATGAAGATTTAATTGTCTATAAGTTATATCTGTCACATAAAACCTTATAGTTATTTGTTACCACAGCTTTTTAACCATGTTTGTTTTGTTTAATAACACATTGTGGGACATGTCCAATAGAATTTCTGAAACCTCTGAAGAATTTGTAACATCGTGATGAATTTCATAGGCAAAGTGTTTGTGCAAGTGTAACTTATGCCACTCCAAAACCAATTTAAATATAGAAAATAACTCACTGGTTGGGACTGACATTTGCTGTGCACAACCCATCAGAACAGATGTCTCAATTCCCTGAGACGTTTTCTCAAGGAAAGACAGATGAAGTACACAGCTAAATATTCACAAATTACTGCACTTGAATTCATCAATACATCTCATCTATCGTTTTTCTATAAGGCTCCAGTCCTACTAGTCACTGTGATCTAAAGAAACTTTACAGTTTTCATTTTAAACTGACTAAAAGTTGGGCTACATTTCAATGAATATGAGGGCGTTTACAGAGTAGACTGAATCAAGGTAATGATTGATTAAATTCTGTGTACAAACAAGGATAAAACCTGAACTAATTATGACTGGAAATAGTCAGTGTTTCTTGACTTTTTTTCATCTCCACGCAGGAAAAATAAAGCAGCCAAAGAGCAAGAGAGGATATTGCTACAGGGATTTTTGTTTGGTCCAAAGATGTTCTTTCTTTTGCATTTACCAAAAAAAAAACCAAAACAAAAAAAAACCACTAAAAACCCCAAACCAACAATAATTGAAAAAAAAGCAAAAAAAAAAAAAAAAAAAACCACGAAAAAACCACCAAAATAAGCCTCCCTTCTCAAACAAAGTCCCAAAAGCCAAACTAAACCCAAAAACCTGTCGATGGGTAGACAGCTCTGAATCTCTTAACAACATAAGAAAATAAATACCCACAAAAATATATTCATACCAAACAGAATCCTAAAATCATGCCCTATGGGTTGCTAGTATATTCATGTACAAACTCCATTTTCTTCATCAATTTAACAACTGGGTTCAAGTTTCTTTTAAGCTAAATCATGACTTGGTTTTCACAGCCATACAGTTAAGAGAACATCAGAAAACCAGCAATTATGGAAGTTGTCCCACAACTCACTCTTGTTATTCCTAACCTCTAGCCTTTTACAAAATTGTTTCGCTAGTGACTGCAATTATCTCCACAAGTCCAGCTGCAAATTTATTCTCCTTCAGTTTATCTACTTACTACAGCACTAAAGACTGTCACAGATCAAACTGTTGTGCAACACAGCTAATTTTAAACATTTTCTACTTTAAATACCTGACAGTGAGAAACCTCTGTGATGTGCACAGTCCCGCTGACATGACAAATCCCCAATTCCATATGTCCTGACCTCAAGCCTTTCCCCTATTTTTCCTATTCCTATTTTTTCTTAGATACAACTCTTATTTCTTTTGATCCCACCCCTCCCCACCAGATAGTTAATTTGGGCTCTAATTTGCCCCAAAACTCAGCTGCTGTACAACTCTCCTCTTACAATAGTTCTTGCATCACCTCCTTTACAAATCACGCATCTTCCCCTTTGGGATGGTGTTAGACTTTCAGAGCTTCCCTCTACTTGTTCTTTGTTTAAGGCATAGTCTATAGTTTCAAAGTGAGTATGCACCAATATAGGAAACAGGTTATAAATAATCAAATGGGGGTTTGTTTTAGTTTTCATAGAGACAAACACATCTGTTAGCTATTCAACAAACTGACTTAACTTCTGCCTGCCTCAACAAATGAAATCTTTTGGGATAATGCCCAGCTGAGAATTTTTTAGGTCCTGATCATTTCAGAAAAAAAGACCTTCAATCTTGGACAAGATTCAGTAAGAGATGAAATTTCCAGTGGATTTATTGTTTCTCTGAAATGGATTAGAACTTTAAAAGGGAGAAAAAAATTACCTTTTGAAGTCAGTTTCTTCTCTCTGACCATTTTTACCTGTTACTGTTAGAATGGACATGCTGGGAGGATTGTCTTGATTGAAGATCTATTGTGTAGTACTGGAAGACCTAGGCTCAGATCAGGGGGTCCTACATTCTCAGGATACAAGCAACTGGAAATCATCCTTCACTATTTTTTTGAATTTGTAATAACTTCCCTGTGCAAACTTCCTATCTCATCTTTTCCTTTTATAACAGATTTTTTAATTTCCAAGTGTCCAACAAAACAGCGATGTTCTTTAGAAAATTCAAAATAGCATGAAACGATACAGAATTTGGCACAGATGTCTATGAAAGCTTGATTCTGATTCTAAAAAAGGAATTTAGCTATAGCTTAAGATTGCAAATTCTACCTGAAGGGAAATGTGCTAGACTTTTTATTATGAAATTAAAAATAAAATGTTTATTTCTTTACATAATATTTTGATTACTTAACATGAAACCCATATGATATGATCCTCCTTCGTAGTTTGGAAAAAAGTAACATGAAGCTAGGAGTGTAATCTACTATATTTCCTATTATATAACAAGACAGTCTTTGATTTAATAAAAATTTCAAATTATGCAAATTTAACAACAAATATCTGGTACCTAAAGTAAAAACTAAAATGTAAAGTACTGAGATAAGTAAGAGGAAAATATAGTCTACCTCTAACAGATGATTTGCCTCAAAATTCCTATTTTTGTCCTGAATATTTTGTCTGTGATAAAGTTAGTTTTGTTAATACTTATTCAAACCTGTTCAGTAAACATATTCCCGTCAAATGAAGGGATAGCACCTTAAGCAGCATTTGTTTAGACAATTTTAATTGTTCATGAAAAATAATCATTTCACTATGACTCAAGAATGCCCCGTAATGTCTTCAATGTAATTATTTCATCTACTTTCACCAGCCTTTTTGTATTGTTTCCTTTAGTTTTCTCCTACAGCATACAGATGTTGAAGCAAGCAAGAGCCTCTTCGGAGAAGCTGAATTACACAGAGGTTCTACTTGCCTATCAGGTCTCAGATGTCAACAAACTTGACAGCTTACATCTTCTAAACATTTTTGAGAGATCAGTACAAGCTTCAGCTGGACAAAGGAGATGCATACACTATATAAATCCAGGTATTTCATTATTTTGTTTTCTTTACTACAGCACACAGGAAGTATAAAGTATTGGTTGGAGAGGAAAAACTTCACTTACAAGAAGGCTTCTGAGCTGTTTGAATTGATTTACAGCATATACACATGTATATGCACGTGCATATACATACTTCCACAGTGTGGCTGTGAATCATTTTCAGATAGGATAATCAGCATTCAGCTTTGCTTGGAATAATTTCCAGTCACTTGTTCCTCATTCCTATATTGGTACAATTCAGCATCTGAGAATTTTTGAATGTAAAGGTACAATCATATAGATAATGGTTGAGTAGACGAGCATTTTTCATACTAGCATGTTTCAAACCAAGGCATTCTTAGGATAGTTAAAATCATACTGAACTCCAGGAACCTTTTTCAATGGTGGTCACCAGCAAGGTGAACCCAAATTGCTTGGAAAGCCTTTCTGATTGTGCATTACGTACCAACTGAAATAACGGTATAGTCATGTTAGCAACTATGAAATGTTTTTCCTAATATATGCTTTAAAGGGTAAAACACACAAACATTTTTGGGAGGAATGGGAAGAAAAAATACTGTGAAAGAATGGGTTTGTTCCCATACCACTAGTACCTTTAGATGTAACGCTATACTTTCCATTCTATATTATTCAGTAAGAGTAGAAAATGACTTCTGCAGCTGCTCACTGCCCTGTAACTGCAGTTACAGGGAAAACACAGAAGTGCAGACATGGCAATCGATGTTCCTGAGGATACAGACAGCTTTTAGGTATCTCTCATTTCTACAGCAGTTGAAGGACAGTGTTTGTATTCATAAAGCTAGATATGCAGTACATTGTTTACCTCAGGATTCTGTAAGTTTATCAGTTAAAAGTAAGCTGAGGTGATTTCCTTCTGAAAAGACTGTTAATCTAGTAGGGCAGCTGGCTTCCTCCTGCAAAGCCTGAGAAATGACAGAAATGACAGAACAGCAGAAAACTGGGGGGAAAAAAAAAAATAAAAATCAACCAGCACATTACCTAATCAGAAGAAATGCATCTCTGAATAAGTGGTAAGGTGGTGGAATGGATGGTGGTTAGAAAGCTGCTACACTGAAAAGCATTATTAGCTGCCCTATCCTAGGTCTTTAAGTGTTAAGCAATCAGCATTCCAAGTATCCTTAGATTTGAAGGACAAATTAACCTGTTCTGTATTTCCAGTATGGTGCAAAGGTAAAGACAGTGCTGAAGGTTCATTTCTTAGTACCAAAGGGAAAGACTGAAGGATGTTTTTAAGGTAAGAAGCAAGAAAAGGTCCAGAAAGGAAATCTTACAGGAAATAAGACAGCATATTTCTGAAACAAAGCTGATGCTAGAAAAACAAAGCTGGTGCTACAAAAACAAAGCTGGGAGACTGATTAACATGTGTTTCTCTTGTTGATGGTAGTGGGAATATATGTAATCTCTTAATAAAATAATTGAGAGATATGGTCAAAGAATAGTTTGACAAGAATTGATTCAGATAAGTATCACAATCTCTGGTCTCTGATTAGAGCAGGTAATTACCATGCTGTTTTCTGGCCTTGTAATCTATGAATCACTTGTGCTATATAAACATTTATGTGACTACAAGCAATCTGGCACCGCCCTACCTGCTTGCTAAGCACCTGAATCAATGAAAAAGCAGTATCTTAAAGTATCATAAAGTCAAACACTCCACATTTTTCAGAACACCAAACATACGGACTTCTACTCATGTTCTGAGCTCCTATTAAAGCACTAGTATGGAAGGCCTTACGACAGTCTCTAGCCACTCCATACAAAGTGTATTTGTGGCTTTTAGCGTTACAAAAAGTGTCTTGTGGTTAGTCAGTAAAATCCCTCTCCATGAACAATTTCATACAAACAGAGAGATCACATTTCAGGTTTGTGATTCAAATGCTGGAAAACCATTAAGGAAGCAAGCATGGAACTTGAATGCATATTTTCTTCAGTAGAACACACATTTCTTGTGAAAAGCTACATTTTCTTTTCCAAGAAAAAATTAAACATTGCTATAAGCTGTCAGAATTTCTGAGTGGCAGACAAAGGAAAAGTTACCTAAGTATCTTAGACAGTAAAAGAAACACTTTGAAGGAATCACACCATAGGACACAGGCAAAAGACAGACCTATATTTTTATAGCCCTTTGAGATAATCAGTGTAAGGTATTTAATCTCTTCACGTCTCTGAAAGGACACTACACCTGCTTTTGTGAAAGCAGTGAAAACAACAGCCTGTTGCTCAGATGTCACTGTTTCCATAAACAGGGTACCTTTGCAATAGCTGAGAGTCATGTACCTTTCAGAAATATTTCAGGCAGCTGACATTTTTATTTAAAAGATATGTCATGCAGCCATATTCAAGAACTTAAGATTATTTCTTTAGCTGAGTGAAGCTCACTTCAACTTTGTTACTAAGAACAACAAGAACTGTAGAACATGTAGTAGTACTACAGTGGCTCACACCACAAGTCTTCTCTCTGTACAGAGCCCAACAATGGACTCTTAAAGGAGTGTACAAGTAAGTGTTCACTGAGTTTCTTCCTTGCTACATCATCCTGTTTTCTCTGAATTAAAGGTTTAGGAACCTCCTGAGGCAGAGGTCACATTTGGTTGACTGTATTCAACAGCATCTGTGGATATATTCTCCAGAAACATGACAAATGCTTTTTTGACAATATGCCATTCAATGGCAATCAAAAAGCTCATGATTTTATAGGCTTCCATATTTACCCTTACTTACCTTGTCTTATGACTGAAAGCTCCTAATGCATTTAACCTCACTGCATCCAGTAACCCCGTAACAACATAGCTCGTTTTGTTAACTGTGTCACTGCACATGTATTTTTAGGGTTAATTTTCCAAAAACACATTACTTTGACATTCCTAACACTAAATTTTGTTTCCAATTTATTATTTCATAACTCAGCAGTGGACAAATCTTCTGCAGGTGTCCACAGTCAAGCTCTAATTTTGACAACCTGCATCATTATGAATAATCAGTAAAAAACATCATTAGCTCTTTCTTCCAGGTGACTCAGGAGTTTCTGAATAGCACATGACCTATATTCTCCATATGTTCATTGTGTCCTTCTAGTAGAGTTGTTAGGCCTGATTTGCCAATACAAACCCCACATGTACTCTTTTATAAACTACCATAGGTATTTCCTAATTCTTTCCTTATGACTTTTTATCGGTCTGCCTTGGAGGAAATAAGATTAGCTGTCTTGTAGTGCTCAGGAAACACAGAGATTATTTTACAGACTGATACAGTATTTGTGACTTGCTATTCCTTTGGCACTGGAGCTGTTTTCAAGAACTGGTCATGTACAAGAGCAAACAGCAATTTCAAGTTCGTTTACAACAATTTCTAAGAGGGTTTTTTTTCCATTTATTTCTTAAAGTACGTAAAATTTGAGGAGAATGTAATTTGTACTACAGTGACCCTTACCCAGCAGATCACAAACAAGGCCTTGTGTTCCTGCGATAGATTAACCTCCCGTTCCTGAGTTTTTGCTCCAAAAAGCAGTGATGTAAATGCATATGTACATATGCTGTCTGAATGATAGCCCATATGATAAACACAAGTCTATATGCAGGTAACTGAAGTAAGTATTCCCTTATTAGTGTTTACTTTATTTGAAGTCTCTCAATCTGTTGTAGTCAACAGCATCATAGTGAACAGTTAAAAAAACCAACAAACACCAGAGAAAAGAAATACTGTTGGCAATTACCCTGATGCTCTCTGATGTGTCAAAGTCTTATTGCTTCTAAGTGCAATTCCATTTCACTTCTTGACAAATCTCTAAAGAAATAAATGTACCTCATTAAAGTCTGGAAAAACATAAACCCCAAAATGGCAATTTACTAGAAGACAGTAAATGGACATTTACAGGAAGACTAGCAATTGAGTGAGCTGTCTTCTTCCTGACAGTAAGACAAAAAAGTTAGGAATAAAAGTGGCCATATTTCTAACCCAAACTGGGCCAAGTCTGGTGTGTAAACAAGTTTCTGAAACTGAGCCAAGAGAATTCCTGTCAGTGCTGTGTCACTAATGATAATAAGCTAACGTTCTTTGCATTTTTGTAGACTTTTCAGTTTTAAAAGCAATTAACGGATCTTGAGAATGCTTCTGCAAGACAAATACACATTATTATCTCTTTATTAGTAAGGGAGCTGCTGGGGCACTCAGTTTTTGATTTGTCACATAATGAACTGATTACCAAACTGATTACACGTCCTCTGTTGACAGTGTTTTAAAACCTCACCTGAATAGTGTATATGATGGCAAATGCCCACCTGGAACAGTCAGGTGATGGTCACACAAGATCTGCAAGAAGGAAAAAAGAAACAAAAGAGAAACAAGAGAATTATCAGCATCTTAGCACTTCTGCTTCACTTAAAAGTCAAACATAAGAACTATAAGGAAAAAACCCACACCCTGTGCATACCACATTATACCAGAAAAAGAAGCACTTCTAGCTGGAGAGAGAAAACCTGGCCATTATCTCATTCATCACCTAAAGGATTAATTATGAAATCTGAATCACTTCCCTCTCATCTCTACTGTAGTTGACTTGCTTGCCTCCAAGTCCTTCTCAGCTATTTTGTTTGGCACACTCCTGGCGCTGGCCGCTTGTGCCAGGTAAGAGAGGTAAGGTGCTGCGGCCTTACCCCGGACGTGCGTCCCGCACAGCTCCAGCCAAGGGAATTCACCCGGTAGAGGAAAAAACCCCCCCCAAACCAAAGCGAAGCAGAGGATGGTGGCCCGGGCTTGCCGGCGCCCCGGCGGTGCGAGCGGAGCTGCACCGCTGGTTTTGCCGCTGCTCTGCTCTGCTCTCACCGCCCTCAGCTGGCCCCCACCCCGGCCCCGTGGCGGAAGAGAGACCCTCTGGCTCCGCGGCTGCTCCCGTGGCGGCGCCGGGGGTGGCTTCCCTGCTCCCCGCCAGTGCGCGCAGGGCAGTGCCGCGCCGCTGGGCCTGCGCTTGCGGGGCGAGGGTCGCGGGAAGCGAGGGGTGGGAGCGGCGCGGGCCGTGCAGCCGCCTCGGGGGCGTGGAGAGCGGTGCTGCCCAGCGCTGGGCCAGGCTTCGCGTCTAAAGCCGGGGCCAGGCGCTGCCGAGGCGCAAGGCAGCGCGCAGCTCTGCGCCACGGAGGAGTGCAGGGCAGAGGAGGGATTTGGGAAGCCTCCCTTTGCTCACGGGCGAATGCTCATGGCACCGCAGGGTTGAGGTTGGAAGGGAAATCACGTCGTCCAGCCCCTGGTACCCATCAGGGTTGTGGGTGTCTCCCAGTCTGCAGACCCTGTGACATCTCTGGGTAGTCTGTGCCCGTCTTCAAGGCACACACCAAATATGGGCTCTTTTAGTATGCAGAAGATGCCCTATCCAATGCTCGTTCCTCAACCCACTGGCCAGAGTCAGGGGGGACATCTACAAAGTGGCCCAGGATGGGGAGTACCCTTCTCCAGGGCCTTCAGGTGCTTTGCATCTCCAAGAAGTAGAAATCAAAGCTTGTCAGCTGTAGCTGGTCTTTGATGAAGCCCTGTCCTCAGTCCCTGGCTCATGGGGCACTGTTTTGCCACTGCTGCCTTGTCATCTGAATGTCCGAGTGGGTCTTGCAGGAAATGCATTTCTCCGTTTTTGCAGCTTCTGCAAAAATACCCAGAACTTGACTCAGCCAAAGTTCAGAAAAATGTAAACCATGCAAGTTCTGTTTCAGTTATGGAAGGGATCAAATCAGGAAGTTGAACAATTTCCTTTGGATATGTATCACTTACGAACATGGAATTATGAAGGAAAGGAAAAAAAATCTCGTTTCATTGTGCTTGAGCAATAATGAACAAAAGTTTAATTTGGTTTAGTTCAAATAATCTTTTTCCACCACAAAACTTTGCAAAAGATTCTTAAGTATATTACCAAAGTGGTGAGATTATTATGTTGTCCTGGTTTGAGTGAGAACAGAACTAATTCTCTTTAGTCATCTTACTTTTCATCTCAGTTCTTCTAACTCACTGCACTGTCTAAAGTCAGCAGCCTGTTCTCACAGACACTGTCTGCTTCCGGCAGTGATTAACCTCATGGTTAGAGTTACTACCAAGGATTGGTGTGCAGAGCAAGGCCACTGCTGGGTCTTGTGTGCCACATTGGGGGGTGCAGAAAGTGAAAGGCTGCACCTGCAGGGAGGAGCGGCCAGGACAGGTGACCCCAAACTGACCAACGAGGGATTCCAGCCCATATATGCCACATTCAGCATAGAGCTGAGGGATCCGAAGGGTCCCTGGATTCTTCTCTCCTCTTGGACTGCTTTGCCAGCTTTTTGATGATAAAGTGATATTTAAGATTTATCTATGACTAACGCTGCGATACTGTAAAGAGTAAGGGGGCTTACAGACGTTAAAAATAAATTCTGTCCGGATTTAACTGAACTAAAAATTGAAAAATTCTTAGTAAATAGAGATTATCAGCCTGATGACCAGAAATACCAGTCTTCTATTCTAGTTTAGCATTACGAGCATGAAGATTGTATGAAACAGATGGGAGAAACATAAACAGAATGTAGCCAAAATGGATGCAGTGGTTTTATGTCAGTCTACACAGTAGAAGAGAGGGAACTTTTACCATCAGCACTTGGTGTGAGACTGAAGAGGACTCAATTTCTCTTCTTCAGCTGTATTCATCAATGGCAGAGATACCACTGGCAGAGCCCTAATTTCTGCACAAGTTGGCACAACTTAACCTTCTCAAGGGTTCACTGATGTACATCAGCTACTGCTCAGGGAAACAGAATTGGACCTACTTTAAATACAGTCTTTATTGTATCAGGACTATAAGCAGACACATTTCACTGATTTCTCACCCATCCTGACACTGGACTGCAGAGTGTTCATTAGAGTACAAAGGCAAATTTTGTTGTCTTGAGAGTTTATTTTAGATGTACTTCCTTTGTATTTAGGGTCAATGATTTGTGCTTTCATAGGAACTTCTGTCAATGTTCTTAATTTTTTCATAAGAAATTCTACCTGCTCAGATTCCATTTGGTATTATTATGAAAAATAAAATCTGTATTTTTTTTCTTTTTTTTTTTTTTTTTTAATGTAATGTAAGATTTGTTTCCAAAAGTAATGGCTTTTGAGCGTGGAAAAAAAAATAAATATTTGGACTGGTTTTGGTAACTGTTTTCTGAAATAGGCTGGAGCTATTGACAATAAATATAATCAACAAAAAAATTAGTGTGTGCTGTGCCAGGTTGCATAAGATAGCAGTTAAGAATTGGATTCTGCAGAACTCAGTTGCTGGCAGATAATTGATTTAGTCTTTCTCTGTGTCAGAATCTAGAGGTTCTCATCAGTCTCCAGACTAGGTCAAGCAATTGCACCCTAATGTATCTGTATCCCTTTCTCGGTGTTGACCACAGTGAGGGCCATGGGTGAGTAGCTTAACTAGATACGTCTACATTTTTAGTTATCTACATTATGTGAGATGAACTCCATCCCCTTCATGTGTCTTATATAGCTGAGCCTATGTATGAAAGAAATTCCATTGTCATTGCAAATGATTATGAGGAAAAATACGGAAAATATTATGTGAAGACATGTCCAGAATTTTTCTTCTCCTGACTATTGAAACTAGCCTGAAACCATTTCCACAAAACTTGTCATCTTCTTAAAACACAGTAGGGTTTTTTGTAGAAATGTGAAGATCACAAGTTTATTGAAATAAGCAATCTGACACCTGGATTCAGTCTTTATGCTCTCCCCAGGTGTGATGCTTTAAAATATGCAAAAACCTTGACGTATAACAGGGAACACTGTAGGTCTGTTTTCCTAAGTGTTTGAAGAGCTCCAAAGACACAAAAGAGTGAAAATTACTTTTATAATTGTAATGAATAAATTTGCATGTTAAAAATTTCATATACTTCATAAAGGTAATCTGTAAATCACATGGTCCAGATCTGGTCCAGCCTGTTGCATACAGCAGTTTAAAAAGGTCAGCAAAGAGAAAGGTAGGCCCACTGATTCCTTCTGAAGTCTAATAAACAGGTAGCAGAATATAAATTAATTGATCAAGATTAGTGCATACATAACTGATGGACAGTAGGAAGAAGATTGTTTCATGACTCCTTTTAGGATACCAGAAGGGTTGAGAGAAAGGACTGTTTTATCATCCTGGGTGCTGTATTCACAGTCTTCAAGTATTTACTGTCTTCACTGTGCTGCTACTGTGGGTCTTGCAACATAAATGCAACCAGGAAAGTATACAGATAAAGGCAGCCAGCAGTGCCAGCCCTGTTGTCTACATTAAATTTTTCCATTCTGTCAATAGTTTAGTCCATTGTGCTGCAGTAGGGTTGGATACAAAACGTTCTAACAGGTGCAAAAGTAAATTAGCACGGAAAACTGCAAAGATTAATCCATGGAGAGCTGACTTTGTAATTTCGAGACAACAAATTAGTTGTAATTCCACACATCCCCGTGTTTTAAGTCTGGTATTTTGAACAGAGTATCATACCAGCTCTTCTGGGGTCACAGTTGAAAAATAAAGCTTCCTTTGGCTGCAAGAAGGCTAATGATTCTGTATTTCCATTACTGAATTACATTTTCCTGCCACAAAATTATCCCAGTCCAGTTATAGGAATGGTGGAGTGTCCTTCAGAAACTAGTGAGGAAAATAAGGCAACATTTATTTGTGAAAATAAGAGAGAAAATCCTACACAAATACATCCACACACATCAGTATAAACAGTCATATTTGACAATAGCGCTGGGATCATTTCTCCACTCTGAAGCTAATTTAAACAGGGTCATTCATAATAAGCAGTGTTTTTCTTATCCCAAGCACTGAATTTATAGTAGTATAAAGGACTTTTTGAAGAGAAAAGAGAAAAATGCAAACAACTGACTTGTGCAGAAACACTGGGATTTGGGATTATGTACTTGGAAGGGGTAAGAGTCTCCTCTGTCCTGTGCATTTTAACAGAGTTCAACCAAGCCCTTTTCTGTGTCTGAGCAATGCACGAGGTGTGCAACCAATGTCCAAGGCATAGCCAATATCAAGTCCAAAAGACAAATACAGAGGAGTCGGAGTGTTCAGATGCACTGGTCATGCCCCGTGGCTGCTCACTTGTTTGAGACTCAGTATATTGAATGACCCATCGTTGCTGTGGCAGTGCTGTTCTGCACTGCATGCAGCAGGTAAAAATGACCATGCCTGCCTGACACGAGCAGGTCTGATCAGGGCTGTGGCCATCCTGTCAGCCCTTTCCTGAGGTGCAAGTACCGCTGCACTGGCTCACTCTGCTCTCACCTTTTCACTGGTGTTCTCATCGCAGTGCTGTCTTTCCCGTTTCTGCACGAGGCGCTTTGGATCAGACTTTGTGGTGTCTCAGTATCTTGCAGGGGGATCAGCAGCGTACCTTATGCCTAGCTTGTGGTCCTGTCCATTTCTTGTTCAGGCATGATGCTCAGTCTAACTGCAAAATAGCTATACCTAAAAGTGTATGTATGTCAAAAGCTTTTCATATGATGACACAGCTGGCATGCAGAGCAGCCTGACTGTTGAGCTCTCCATGCTTCCTGCATGGTGGTGATACCAGCCAGGCTCCTTCTCTGGAGGTCCTAGGCTGTGTTGACTTTGGTCACCAGAATACCTCTGTTAGCTTCCAGTTGTTATGGTTAGCTTACAAATAACTATAAAAATTTAGTCTGTTCTATTGTATGTTTCCTTTTTTTTGGGAAGAGTAGCTTGAATTTACCAGATTCACTAAGCTGGGCATATATAGGGTAGGATCCGGCAGCCTGTACTGTTTGCAGGTACAGAACAGGAAAAGCACTTTCACTGTTCACTCATCCAAAAGGCAAGTGTAACTATGTATTTCCAGATTTCTGTAGCACATACCAGGAAACAATTTAATCTCCTGTCATCTCCATGGGAAGCAGGTGGTGTTTTTCTCATTTGCACAGTTTTGTGCAAAGTTCTCTCAGCTATTTCCTATTTCCTCCTGAAAATAGCAGTGACTTTTTCTTTATCACAGGAATTGGTAGTGCAGGACTTAATACAGTAATTTAAGGAATTTATTTTTATCTAAGAGCTTTTATCTCTGGGCTTTACAAAGTATTCAGAAGACATCAATTGTAAAATTTATTTTTGGTTTACTTAATTTTTAATTCTATTTTAATGAACCTATAGAGTTTTTTTTTGGTTGGCTTGTGGATTTTTTTACTAGGTCTCTTGGTTAAGTAATGTCAGAAAGGGAAAAACCATACAATCTCTAGGCTTCTTTCTGTATTTGTGGTTGGTGAAACGTCTTTACAAACTTAGCCAAAAGTGTGGAATAATATGTGTCTGTCAAGCAAATGAGTGCCAGGGAAAAAAATGGAAAGCTCAGGAGGAAACATGTTAGGAGGAGTGCCTCATGTTTTAAGGTAGCCCTTGATAAAAAAACAGAAGTATGTATTCCTAAAAGAGGTGTATTTCCATTCTAAGTGGTTATCAATAGCATTTGCATTTAGGAGCCTTTATTGTTTACTGGATGTCTAGAAAAAAGGTAAATAACAGGGGCAATATAATAAGTGTGTTCTCGAGATGCCCAGGCATAGGCACAAATGTCCTGGTGAAGAAACCTATTCCACTTCAGATAATTTTCTTCTCTTCTCTTCAAAAAATATCTTTAGCATGGCATCCTATTTTGGTCAGTCAGAGACCTTAAGCATAGGGAGAGGGTAAGAAATTCTGACTACAGTTCTCACAGAAGGGACAAAGAGAGAATCTGTTTCACGTTAGAGATATTTGATAGAGGCTGCTCTACTCCAGCCGTGCTCCTCCATGTGCTTCTTCACTGAGGTCTGTCAGTGCCCAATGCCCTCCCATGGCTTGGACAAAAGCGTTTTCATAGCTCAGGAGGGATGATATATGTCTTAAAATACACAGAGTGATAAATTGCCCCAAAGCAATCCCTGCAATTGTGTACAATTGAAGAAAAGCTGAAAGGGGATGTAGGCAGTACATTATCAAATGAAATTGCAATAAAAAATGGAATAATTTATTTTCAGAAAGTACATTCACTATTTTATTTCTCTAAACTGGAGAGTTATATAATGCAGTATAAGGTAGCCATTTAGTATACATGCTTGGGTTTGAAAACAGGCATCTCTGCATACTGAAAGCATCATTACTGAAATAAAACCTGACGGAAAGACCACCGAGTGTTGTATTCTTATTATTAATTTGAGTCTGTCAGAAAAAAATGATGCTATTTACAGAATAATAGAAAAGTTCAAGGCTGTAGGAAATGGCATAATTATTCCCCAAATTCAGACTAAAAGTAGGAATAAAGGAGTGTTTCAATCTCTCCATCTTTCCATCTATTTTTTTGGTAAGGAAATAATATTTAATTCACACATGAAGGTATTATAACAGGTTTTACATTAATGGAAATATTGTATAAACTGTGAAGCTGAAAATCTGAAATGAGCAGTGTTTCCCATCATAGTCTAGAAAATACTGAAGTAATACAGCCAGAAGAAATAATGTAAAGATATGAGTAATGATTTCTCTTGTGTGCAGAAAGGAGAATTTCTACATTGAGCTAAATAAAATAATTTCACATAGTAAATATCTGTCAGAGTTTTCCCATTAACACCTCTGGAGCCAGCTTTTTAGCCATGCTGATTTATGTCTAAAATATATATGTAGTCCCCAAACTAAACACAAGAAACCCTGTAACACTTTGTAGAGAATTTTGGAGTATATGTGTGTGTGTATTTACAAAAATCCATGAACTTTACATTTATGAAGAGAGGAGACTATTCTCTGGGTAAGAAAATGCAAAGCTGGCCTAAGATTTCACCGATTCAAAGGATGTTTTTTGTTCATTGGAACATGCAGGTATTTTGCCAGTCTACATGTGGGTATGTGCATCCTTTCCTTGGATATCCACAGTTGCTTCTGGTCCACTCATTCTGGTTGAAATATTCGGCAGGTTTTGTCTTTTCCTTCTCAAGCAGAAGCAAGTAATAATTCCAGCTCCAACTACAGAAAGAGCTAGAAGAACAGCCAGCCAAATGATGCCAGCAGAAAGTACTTTCTCCATTTTCCCTTCTGTAAGTGGATGAAATGGAATCAATACCTTTGATCTTAAAGAGATTTCAGAATCTAGTAATAAAATGGGATTTCTTTAACCAGAAATCAGACAAGTGCAATATGCATGTAGATTTTCAGTTCAACAAGTGGTTTTGTTGTGGCATTTTTTACTGGCAAAATCAAACAAAATAGAATTAAATCTGATCAAAGCCTCGTTTACTTCAAAATAATCTATTCTTTCTATAGCGAAATACAGATGAAGCTTATGGAGTTTTTATTTTTAAATACTCTCAATATTAATACCTATAAACTATGTAATTATATTCCTGTTGTATTTGAGCATTTCCTTATAATTCTACTTAAAAGGAAATATGCTTACCTGTATTATCTGTTGACAGCTCTGTGTTTTCAGGAGCTTTTGGAAGGAAAAGAAAAAGTTTATACTGAATGCTTAAAAAAAAAAAAAAAAAAAAAAAAAAGAGACATTTTAAACTTCCTAAGTCGAGATGCCCTTACAATATACTTGCTGGAAATGGTTGCTCTCCCAGAGAGGAGGAGCTAAGCGTACCAAAAGATTCTACACCCCTCAGTAGAGGTAACTAACAAAATCTGAAGCTAAAATCAGATTTCTGATATTTCTCAAAGTATTTAAAAATACGTTCATTTATGAGAAACTGCCCACAGGATTCTCAGTCATTTTAAGGTGTTTTCAGAAGCAGGAAAAAATTCCTGGATGGAGGTCTTGAGTGTTAAAGAGGTATCATGAGCATTTAACTTGAGCTGAAAAAGATCTTCTGTGAGTTTATCCCCTTTTCAAAAACAACCATTCCATGTGGATGTGGTTCCTATGGCAATGGCACTTCCTATACTTAGCAGGTAGGGGAAAGTTGAACAGAAATACAAAGTTTAACTAAAGAAAATATTCATTTTCTGGACCACTTTCATTTAATCTCAGTCGGTGACTGAACTCATGCATCTTCCTGCAGATGATAATTTTGCTATCAGTATAGTGCCAGCATTTTATTAAACATGATTTTATCATACTGTAGATAGAGAGTGCCACAAGAATGTATGTTATTGTATTGGTCTAATCTGTCATCTCAGAAGACAGTAATGAAAGGAATCCCCAATTCCAGCATTTCTACAAAGCAGAATTTTCATTGCATTCATCAGAACAAGATTTAGTTTTTAATTTTTTTTTTTTTTTAGAATATATTCAGCTGAAATGGAACAAAAAAGTAGCTTTTGACCTTAGATTGTATCATATTTGAAGGAAAGTTCCACTGAAAAATGTCTTTTTATTAAAAAGAAGTGGTCTTTGACCATTCTTTTGACAAAACATAGAGGTCTGAAGTATTCATGCTGGCTCAATTGGGATGATGGTAATTTTACAGGACTCATGGGAGATGTAGTCTTTTGAAGAGGCAGTCAGAAGCCATGTCAGTCTCCTCAGTATTTAAGCAGCTGAATCCTGATATTGGGGTCTATTGGATTTGCACACAAGCCTATAATATTTTACATTTTTATGTTATACAATGAAAATGCATTATCAGGCATTATTAACATTAATATGTTAGAAATGGTACTTACTTTTTGGTTTTTTACAGATATATCCTTTTTTGAAAGAACAGACGTTGGTGTTCCAGTAGCCAGACAATGCACATACTTCTCCACAGTATTTATGCCTTTTGTTTGAAGGTTCCCCCATTTGCCAGTTGACAAAATCCATTGCAAATTTGTCTGTCCATACCCACTGTCCTAATATATAATTGTAACGGAGAAACCAAAATGTTGTAACACAAATAGGTAGTTCAGTGTTTCAGTTGCATTTCGAAGCATATGTAAGCATGCTTTGAAATAAACTTTATATATATTTATATATGTGTACTTTCACATATACAAAGTTGCTTTCTTTTTAATACCATCATTTTGTATGATATGATAATGTATGATTAAACATTGAAGATATTACCTCTGTCATTTTTCTTTAGCCCTATCCAAAAGTTCGGTGATTTTCCATGGAGTATCTTAATGGTGTCTGACAGAAAGTTTGATTCAGTGTAGTCTCCTATTGATACCAAATTAGCAGCTGGAAAAAATATTAATGAACACATCGTAATGTCTCATTTTATTACAGTGTAAGTCCATAAACACATAAAAAATATAAAAAAAAAATATATAAGACACTGCTTCTTGAATGTGATATTCACTAGTCTCTTTATGGTTATTGTATTGCTACGTTGTATTTTGAGCATGACTGTGAGCTGTAGAGATGCAAGTCAGCACAAAGACACAGATTTTTGTTTAGGCTATGGTATCTTAGAGCAGAAAAGTTGTTCTCCTGCAACACTTTTTGGACAGGTCCCACCACACCCCCGAATATGGTACATGTAGGCTGAAAGTGATACATAAGATGTAGTTGGCACCACTACAGCTGTCACCCACCAAGTCGTTGGGCAGCACTTCTGGCAGCGCCTTATGTTATGTACTGCAAGGGTAGACAGGGTGTGTAAGCAGCTAGAGATTGCAGTCCAGAAGATGAGCAGAAGTTGAGTTATAGTTGCCATATGCTCTGGCACAAAGCTGTGTTGAAGTCATAGGAAGTGATCACCTTTCTGGCCTGGCCAGTGGGTAACATGTAGGCAAAAGTGTAGGACTCTAGAACATGGACTGTATCAAAATGTGAGACCTTTCATTCCGGTTATTAGCATAATGTTTACTTTTCCTAGTAATTATGTGATTTATCTCTCTAGAAAAGCATTTCAGCAATTCTGTTGTTGCACAACTGTGAAGTAGAACAACTTTACAGGGATACTTTTTCTGTTTACTTGGTTATAGATAGATCTGTGTTTTCATACATAAGAGGAAGTGCTGCTAGAAATCCTCTTATTCTCTTGTGTGATTAAAAGACTACCACTTAGACATATAGCTCTAATGTATAGGATGTTTCCTATTCTTACTCACACTGAAATGTGTGCTGCATCACAGCTATTCTCAGTGAACAGTCAGGAGAAATCAGAAATGTGAAGTGTCTTTTCCTCTCCCTTGATGCACATACAGCTCTTCTCTCCAGATTGTACAGCAGTGGAGTTTGTTCCAGAGCAAGAGCCACATGACTGGGTGTGTTTTAATGGTTCATGAAAGCTAAATGACTTCTCCATCCCATTTGTTGTCCATCCAGTGAGATCCAATTAATAAACTGTGCCCTTGAACTAAAAAGACAACTTTCCTGTGAGCCTGTGTCTCCTAGTTTACACTGTGTGTGGATTTCCTCTTCTTTGGGGAAGGGAAAGCTAACCCTGCAGCCTGTGCCTTAGTGGTACTCTAAAAGTATTTATCTCCCTGCCCAATTACTGATTTACATAAAATTAGTAGGAATTTCGTGTTTTTGAGAGATTCGTATTTCATGTGGTATTTGAGACATCAGATGTCCGTGTCTCTGACAAAATTTTTATTGTGAAAAAGCATGCTCAGAAAACGGAGCTAAAAAGCATTGTTTGAAGTTTTAAAGTATGTGCTTTTATGTTTGGGGTTTTTTTTAAGATGTGTTTAGCAATATTATCCATTTTTTAATGTGTTTAATTACATCTTCAATCTTTCTAAAACAAAACACTCACCTAGTCGCGCACATTCCTGATGAGCTTGAGACCAGCTTCTTTTCTTGGAGGCCTCAAAGTAATAGCAGTGACCATGGAAAGGTATCCAAGATTTGTGTCCTCTGGATTCAGGGCATTTTCCAGGAAGTTGTGGGGGCTCAGTAGGGGCCGTTACTGAGAAGAGATCAGATAGTTAGAATCCAGTTATTTTCTAAAATTTGTCTGTACCATTATACTAGTAAGACAAATCTGAACTGTGTGGTATGGTTCACACTCTGGACAGAAGGGATGCCATTCAGAGGGACCTTGACAGGCTTGAGAGGTGGGCCTATGTGAACCTTATAAAGTTCAACAAGGTCAAGTGTGACATCCTGCACCTGGGTTGGGGCAATCCTGAACATGAATACAGGCTACACAATGAGTGGATTGAGAGCAGCCCTGCAGAGAAGGACTTGGGGATGTTGTTGGATGAAAAACTGAATATGAACCAGCAATGTGTGCTCACAACCCAGAAAACCATTTGCATCCTAGGATGTATTAAAAGAAGCTTGGCCAGCAGGTCAAGGGAGGTGATTCTGCCCCTCTACGCTGCTCTTGTGAGACCTACCTGGAGTACAGTGTTCATCTCTGGGGCCCCCAGAATAAGAAGGATGTGGACCTGCTTAAGCATGTCCAATGGGGGACCATGAAGATGATCGTGGAGCTGGAGCACTTGCCCTATGAGGGCAGGCTGGGGGAGCAGGGGTTGTTCAGCCTGGAGAAGAGAAAGCTCTGGGGAGACCTTATAGTCCTCTTGTAGTACTTAAAGGGGTCCTTCCATGAAGATGGAGAGGGACTCTTTGTCATGGAGTGTAGTGATAGGACAGGGGGAACTGTTTCAAACTGAAAGAGGGTGGATTTAGATTAGATATTAGGAGGAAATTCTTTACTACAATGGTTGTGGGACACTAAAACAAGTTGCTCAGAGATGTTGTGGATGCCCCCTCCCTGGAAGTGTTCAAGACAAGATTGAATGGGGCTTTGAGCAAACTGCTCTAGTGGATGATATCCCTGCCCATGTCAGGGGGGTTGGAACAAGATGATCTTTAAGGTCTCTTCCAACCCAAATCATTCTACAATTCTGTGTTCTAAAAAGAGTTGGAAAATGGCTTTGATTTTGTGTTTGAGAGGATATTTTGCTTCATATTTACTTATCAGGGTGATTAGGAAGATACACTGGTATATAAGAAGTAAATTCTGTCTAATGGTGTTTTTTGTAAATAGTCAATAAAATATCCTGCTGGTTTTGTTGCATAAATATCTGTCTAATTAGTTAAAACTTCTATTTTTAAAAAATCTTCTGACATGTCAGTCTAATTTTTTACCAGGATCAAAACCTTATAGCAGAAACTGTGATGGTGAACGAAAGTGCTGATATAACTAAACATGGAATGCAGGATTCTTTATTAAACTGAATCTTGAATACATTCCATAGTGACTGATGTAATAGAAGGATTTTGTATGAGAAGATAAATGCAGATGGAATGAAAATTAAATGTTCTGCCAAATTACATTTTCTTCCTGTGAATCTTCAACAGTCTATTTCTTTCCCTATTAAGGAACATTCAGCTCTCAAATTAAATTTCCAGAATATTAAAGTGGGAAGAGATATTATATATAAAATCTGTGGATTTTTGTCAAATTACATCTTAAGACTTAATTTGGCATGCAGTGTTAAATTTTCTAGTGATTCAAGATCTTCCATAATGTTGATAAAAACAAGAATATAGATAAATTGTGGAGTCATGTTTATGCTTATTTCCATAGAAATTGTAGAAGTTTGTGCTTGGAAGGCTTCTCAAGGGGTTATTTACTTCATCATATGTCGATATATATTTATATCATTTCTAAGAGATGTTTATCCTGTCTGTTCTTAGCAACCTGTAGTGATGGAGATTCCCTGACCTGTCCAAAGTATTTATTAAAGGCTTCTGTACTGATAAAATGAGAAGGTTTTTAATTGCTGTGTTCAAGTCCATTATTCCTTTCCAACTCGTATCAGACATAGGGAAGAATTTAATTCCATTCCTTAGGGCTCATTTTTATAATTTAAATTTGATAATCTGTTTTGTCTTAGTCTTTTGTCCAACTCCAATTACAATCTTTCCTTTTAATTCTTGTTTCCTGGTCATCTGAAAATCCTTGCTGACTGAGAGTCTTCTCAAATTTTGAATGCTCCAAACTGGATACATAATTTCATCTGATGCCTAATCAGGATGGATCTGATAGCAAGGGAATGAGTTTTCCCATGAGAATGGATGGTTAGGAAACTAATTAGAATACAACCCTTTGCTTCTCATACTTTTGGTAATTATTATGAACTGATTACTTCTGGGAATAATTCCTGTTGATATTTAGAGCAAGTTATTTAGCTACTCATGTCCTCATGTCTTTCTGTATACTAGTGTATAAAACAAGTATTTTTCCAGTGCCTAATTTAGCAGAGTTGATAAATCTACACACCCTCTAGTTAAAACATTTATATTCGATTGCTTACCATCTGATTTTTTACAGACTGAAAAGAGTTTTTCCTTGCAAGAAGCTGTCTTCCAGGTGCCATCAGTGTCTAGGTAGACACATGCTAATGTCTGTTTTGGTTCCCCGCTGGACCACTTGCTGTAAACTAATCTCCATCTGTCAATCCACTGATATTTGCCATTGGTCTGGAAGCAAAATCTCTATGGTAATTTCAATGTTGCTGAGAGTGACATAGTTACTATACAGAATCCTCAAGAGGACTCTTACGTTACCAGCTTGGATCATATGCTTACTTATCCCCCCTTTTTGTGCTTGTAAATGCTAGCTGCAACAAAATGTACAGTGTCTGCTCTCCACAAATGTGAATGCAAAATCTTTTTTTCTGCCCTCCAAAACATAGCAAAATTTAATTCACAGCATTTTTCAATCATTGGAAAATGGAAGGAAAACAGAAAGGGGGCATGAGCGAAGGAAGGCATAAAACTGGCAGTCAGTAAGAGTGGTATGGTTATATTGGTATGGCCACCCAAAGGTCTGCATGGCAAATGGAAACGTGGGTGGGAGTATTCTTAATACTGATCGCCATAGCTTTTGTTGTAATCGTGACTGTGATTCATGGGGAAGAAGGTAACATGTCAAAACACACCTACCATCCAAATGCTTACCTCCCCTGTCATACAACTGATGTAGACTTCTCACAAAAAGAAAGGATTTTTTTTCTTTTTTTTTTCCCCATAATATTCTAACTTCTTAATGGGAGCAATTACACCAACTACATTTTCGAATGAAAAAACATATCCACTGGTCAATACGTAACACATATAGCCTCCAAATTCCTTTAACTAATTTTTACCGCTTTTTTTTGTCTGCAACTGTATTTTGCTACTGTAAATAAGCTAATCCTGTAGACTATGATCATGAATACACGCATAAGCCCCATTTATTTGCAGATCTCAAATACATGACATGAGATATCATGTCACTGATCACTGAGATACATAAACACATGGCAGGATGTGTCTTGTTCCTGGAATACCTTTTTGATTAAAATAAACTAAAACTCTGGGAGATTTTACAATTTATATTCAAGACCTTTTAAATGAAGACCCTTTAAATGACTCCAAACAACACACAGGTGTGCAGGAGTATTTCCTTGTGCTAAAGCATTTAAGAGTTCTTTGTTCGTTAAAATCTCCACTATATGCGTCTTATTTGAAGAACTCCAGCATAAATGGGCAATATAATGATGTAATGTACTGTTTTCAGCACCACACTGCCAGAAATTTCTATAGGTTATAAGTTGAGAGCATAAAGACCAGGTTCAGTATCAGCTTGACTACCTCTATGTAATGTATGTGTTCTTACCACATTGCTGTTAAGACCAATCCACAGAGGCTCTTCATATTCCTGTGCAATTAAGAACAAGAATGCCTGGCTATATGGGTCTAAAATGCTGGCAAGTTCTGAGGCATTACTGTTGCAGTTTTTCTGTGCTTCCTCCCAGTTCATCTTGGAACGGGTGACGTAATAGCTAATGCCACCAGAATGGTCAAAAGCAAAGTCCAGTTCTGCTGCTGATGACTTAAAGAGGTCAGGGTCTGTGGGAATAAGGAAAAAAAAACCAAAACAACAAAACCACCTCAAGAACAGTTAAATCTGGAAGCCACATATTTGCCTTGAGCAACTGGGTAACATCTTCATTATTTACAAGCCTAATAGAAACTTGCTAATGTAATGGAACACCTTCCCATTAGTTGTTTATAAGTAACAGATAACCTCAAACAACAGTAGACTTTCTGGGTGAAGGAAATACATTTTCAGCCTCTGGGAATTTTGAACTGTTAAATTCACAGTATCTTATGCTGGCAGAGGTAAATTCACCCCATCAGCTGAAAGTAACTCACCTACCCTGCAGGTTTTCAAAATGCCATTTGCGGCTTAGCAGCTTTGTGACCATCAAGTTTATTTGGATAAATGTAAAACTTACCAGCTATGATAATCTACAGATCATTATGAACTTATGTAATTAAAATGTTTGTGGATTTTAGTTATTTCATTACACTTCTTAAAAGAAAATAATTTTGCTTTTCTAAATTCTGGTATTTTATTTATCATTCCCTTCTCCAGAACCTTGCTAAGTAACACAAGGATGCAAGATTGTCACTTAGGTTTCACTGATGCTTCACCTAAAAAGAAAACCAAACAGGCAACTGATCTAAAGCATATTAAACAAGAAAAGTGATTTTAATCCTTGTGTTATAAATGTTAAGATTAGCAATACAGAACCCACCACTGTTCTTCTGGCATATATATCCTGTGGACTTAAAACACTCCACGTTATTCCATTTTCCTGTGTCATCCACATGACCTCTTTTCAGAGTAACACAATCAAACTGTTGGAGTAAGGGAAAGAATATAAGTACATTGATATTAGAAGTTGTAAAATAAAGTACTGTAACCCCCTGGATAGTTTCATTATTTTTTCTTTGAATTCTGATCCTGTAGGGTTTGTATTAGAACCCTAGAAACAACTTCCTTTTATCCTTTTCTTTCCTTTCTGGCCTCCTCTGTCATGGCCAGCTTCAACTTTTGTCTGTCTTCTAAATCTTTGTAATCTTCAGCTCAGCCTGCTTGTTCATTTAGCTGTTTTCAAGGACACAAACCTGAAAGGCAGTATTATTTTCAAGACCTTTTGTCACATATTCTGTTTTGACTAATAAACAACTATCAGTAAGTTTTTTGAATAAAAATTAAATAAAAGTAAGTAGAGGTCACGCTTTCTTTAAACAGTGGTTATTCTTGTCAGAATCATTTAAATCATAGTCCTTGACAGAGTTATTGTCAGCTCTAGTTCTTAGAATTTCACTTTCAGCTGTGCCAGATCATGTGCTGAGTGCTTAAAAAGCTAGAACTGCTGTCTATATAACCTTCAACAGCCTCCTAGGCTGCTGTGCAGAAATTTTAGGAACATCTTGACTGTAGTTTCTTAAGTGTGAGTAAGATTTTGTTGTTATTTCACTCCTTCGAAAAGGATCCTCCGAAGGAGATAGCTATTCGTATTTGAAGATGAAGGAGAAAAGTAGAATGTACCTTTGCATTTTTTTTTTTTTGGTGGGGGTTTTTTCCCCACTTGGTATTTTCCAGGAGTGTTATTATGGCTATAGTAGAGTAGAACTATGTACTGTGCAGTATCCTGTATGTCTTCCTGCATGCCTTGGCCAATGGCTAGATGGGCAAGAGCAGAATGAATTGTTTCAAGTGCAGATTAAACTGGTTGTCTAGAGGTATGATTTCTGAGTTCTCTAGATGCGTGGATACCAAAATGAAGGGAGGATGGACAGTGAGTGGAATGATATAATGTGAAGGGCAAGTTCTGAAAGCAAGATAAGGAAATAAATGTAAGGAAGGTAATGTGAGTGTGCAAATTGGTCTATATTGATCTGAATATGTAGAACAGTATTTTACTTATAGGATTATGAGGTTTAATTTCAGTGCTAGCAGCAGGGAAGATTTGCTTGGTTTAGAAAGCAGTTGACATGTATTGGCTGTTAGCAATTCAACTGCAATTTTAAATAGGGAAGAAGTAGAAAAAAATTAAACTCTTTCCTCTTGCATCCTCTCCTCCTTCCTTTTTAAACATGATTAAATTTATCAATGTAAATATTTCCAGTGTGTTGATTTCTAAAATTCTGATGTTGCATTTATATTGTCTGCAAAATGAACAGCAAATTATTATCAAAAAGCAAACTTCATTAAATCTATCCAGTCTTTATTCAACCTATCCATTGATTCAGTTTTCACAAATTCTTGGGCAAAATTGCAGCAACGTCATTTTGTGCTCTGAGATAGCTGGAATACTCAAACACTGAACCTTGCTATTGGTAATCCCAATTTAAAAATAGATTAGCAATTTGGGGAGAAGGCTGAGCAAAGTGAGCTGTTCACTTGAGTGATATTGTTCCTCAGATTTAACTTGAAGATAAATAGTAAGTGGTATTTACCTGTTGCAGATTGTGGCCATCTTCTGGATGTAGACTGGGATACAAAACGTGTTCTACAAGTTTTGGGGAATCTGGAGCCCAGTTTGTATAGGAGACAGCACTTCCATCGGCCCAAACAAAGTTGAGTTCACTGAGTAGATCATTCAAGCCAATCCAAGGATCAGTTGAAACATCCTTCAAATGGTAAGTGAGAAAAGCTGGGGGGGAAAAAAAACAAAACAAAAACCCAATAAAGCAATAGAAAAGAAGATGAACGTGTCATGTCATTAGTCAAGACATCAGCTCCTGAACAAATCCTTAACTATTTTGTTCGTTGAAGTCTTGTAAATATATTAAAATTGGCATTTGATTAGAAGTTTACTGAATTTTACTATTTCAGGGTTAAGCCAAGACTTTGACTTTGAAAAGTCCCAAAGAACAAAAAGTATTTGTAACTCTGAAGAGAGATTGGAAAGAGGAAAGATAAAAAAGCCCTGCCTGACCACTGCGTTATCTAATGAGTTCACTTACTTCAACAGTCAGGATAAGCTGATTGGCTGATGGAAATGTGTAGCTGTATACAGCTGCAAATGGAAGCCTGGGAACATACACAAGGTGGACATGTGCCTTCCTCTGACATTCTACTGCTGAATCAAGTTGCAGAATTTAGGCAATCATTCAGAGAGATATAGTAATATATCCCTTTCTATTTCAGGTAGAAACAGACCATGGATTCCTTTTCTTTTCTTTCTCTGTGTCTAAACCTACAATTGGCAGGTCTGGATTTGTTAGTTCATGCTAATTCATATGCTATAAATGATGTGAAGCAGTTTTCATGGCACAGGAAGAAGCAACCCTTATCATCACTAGCATGCCCTAGACACATGGTTCCAGTTTTTCCAAAATCATTTCATACCATGGCCATATAACCCATGTTGAGTATGCTTGTTATAAAATACATACATTTACATACTGTCTCTTTTTACTATGTTCTGCTGTGCTGGAAATGACAACTGCATACAGGATAAATGATACCTGTAACCTAAAGGGCTGTTGCACTATACCTTGCACATGTTCATTATGGATGCTCGCCAGGTCTCCTCCAAGGCTCATACAAATTCTTCTTGCAGTATGCCAGTATTCATAGGAAGAGCCAAAAAATTTGTAACACTAAGGAAGAATTAGTATGGAATGTTGGTGAGTGACAGTAAAAGGAATTTACATTTTAATTACACTAGAGTAAGTAGAAATTAGCCTCAGACCCACAAAATAATTTTCCAAGTATAACAGAAATTAAGTCAAAATGATTCACAAATTTTAAGTTTACTCTCTGTCTTTCTGTGATGGACCAAGAAAGTCACAACAAAACTCAAAACAACCATTTATAAAGCACAGTAGGAGTCTGATGTTAACTAACTCAGAGATTTTGAGAAGCCATATTCCATCAGTAGTAAAAGACATAGAAGCGTTGACTCTATAAAAAAAGCCCAGCCCAGGGTTTCATGTGGAGTCACCTGAACTTTATAAAAAAAAAGTTTTTGACCTAGAGATTATGGTCAGTGTGCTCCTATGTGTGTATTCAGCCTTTTTCATTTTACAGCTCTTTCATTAATGGAGTTCCTAAAAAGTGCATAATCATCACATTACCAATACACATTTTCCCTGAAATGGTTCACAGCTCACCCTCTGCTCAGTGCCACACCAGTAGCACTCTCAGACAACTGTCTTGCATAGTTTGTGGAAAATAATGACTCTGATACTGTAACAAAAATGCAAAAAAACCTGTACTGGCATAAACTCCACTGGTGAGAGTATCCATGTGCTTTTATAACAATATTGTATTTATTAGAAAATAGAATCCTCACTTAATAAGGACAAATTTGTCCCTTTTTGGAAGAGGCAAGCATTACATCGAAGCTTATTTGTCATAATTTGGCCTTATTTGTGATTTGTTCCAGCTCAAATGCCTTATTTTACACTACAGTTTGTTCTTTCAGTTGAGTTAAGTTCAATTTGTTTAGAAGTGTATACAATATAGCAATTTTTTCAATGTATCATCTCAGATGACCTCCTCTCAGGAAAACAATTAAAAAATCTGTAAAACCACCATTTTGCAAGTATTAAGCTACTGGTCAATTTTTAATGCAATTTTGGATAATCATTATCAAAAGATATCTGAGACATAAAAGCCATCTTGTATATCTTCAAGTACTTTCCCAATGGGTAGTATCATTCTGCTTAGATGGATGTTATTTTACCTGATTTTTAAATAAAAGCCAATCTTCAGGACATCCTCCAGGAGCTGAAGGTACTGTTGCAGGAAGTGTTGTGTTTATAAAAATTCCGTGCCTCTCACAGATATAGCCATTTGAAAAACCACAGCTGACATCATTCCACAGGCCTGAAATAAATTTAAATATAAATAATGAGACACAGAATAAGATTGAAATTTGTGAGGAAGTGAACTGGCTTATGTGCTTATACATTCCAAAGTAATCTGCCTGGGAATGAGAGATAATGCGTTTCAGATCAACTCTATCATCACTGCTTACAGGAGGACGTTGGTCCTGCTATGATTGTGGGTGTAGTGGCCATTCAAGACAGCTAATATAGATGGCATCTCCATGACCTCTGAGAAAAACCCACCTGAACAGTTTTGTTGCACTGAATTATGCAAGTGTAAAGTAAAACTTTATCAGTGAAAACACTGTAAAATGTGAAGCTCCATATGTGTTCTATTCCTTTGCTAACTATTCTATAGTTATTTTTTGAAGGACAAATTTGCCGTTGAGTTGAACAGAACATATTGTTTGTGCAGATGAAAAATTGTCCCTTTATTCTTCACTAAAATAAATCTCTTTTATTTCACTTTTATGGCTAATATTGCCCCTGAAGAAACCTCAGATATAGTGACTGTACTTTATTATGCATATTTCCCCAAACGGCTGAGAAAGTTTGGGTTAAAGTTGGCAAGATATTTTTAACAAAGGGGAAAAGGAGTACCCATAAAAATACTTTTTAAAAAACGTTGTGTAACTCACCATCCTTCTTATTTAAGACCACACAATTTTCTTGAGCCTCTGCAAAGTTGGGCTCATCCTGTGCCCAAGCTGCATAGTGCACTGGGCTTCCATCCATCCATCTGAGAAAAGAAAACAACAAACCAACAAAAACCAGTAGCAGTTGCTTAGATAATGCTCACAGAACTGTTCAGAAAAATCTACCTTAACATGCTAAAAATATATATAAATTAATACAGCTAAGGCTGTCTGTAAAGTGAGTTTCCATTAGAATTAAAAGACCTTAGATAATGAAATCCCTGCGTGATCAAGTCAAAGAACAAAAAAAATCTTTATTTTTAACAGACATTAGCTATATATTCATAGCATGTATATTCCCTATAAAAATATAATTCAAGGGAGAGCACACATTTCAGCATGCAATATAACTCTCTGAATCCATGTTTAACTCCCTTGCAATGGTCATTGCAGAAGGAGCTCTGACAGTACAAAACTTCAGCAACTGCTTTTTATGAATCTTGATGTATATCGTTTACCTACCTAAACTGTTGATCAGCATTCCGAATTAATCCTATGAGATATGACGCCAATTTGCCATTTTTTAAGATCTAAACACAAAAATACACTTTTAGTTAGTGCTTTCTAATGTTTAGTATTTCTCTAATATGAAAAAGTATAAATTTTGAGCTATGGAAGCAAATAGATGAATATAGCTTGTATAAATGATCATATGTAGTCACCAGAGAGGACCACTGTTGAAGTAAATACCATACAACATATACTTTTGCGTTATTATCTTTATTGCTGCTTTCCCAGTTTTGGTTGCATTATTGGTATGAGCAAAGCTTTCAAATTTGTGTTCTCAATTTAAAATGAAACAAGGAAGACTTGAAAAAAAAAAAAAAAAGCATATAAATTTTTTTGGTACTTTCTTGTTCTTAAGCAGCCATGTAATTCCTCTGTCTCAAGCTGTCTGTCCCATCTTCCTTTCATATCCCTTTCCACATAATAAAAGCAAGCATCTAATAGTGTGAAACAAAAAGGAGGTTGTGTGGCCACTTGGGTATTAGTAAACCAAATAGGATAATGGCAGAGGTTTCAGGCAACACCAGTGCTCAGAACCACCTCAGGCAATGTGTAGGTAGTGCTCTTGAAATACATTAATAGTTTTGATACATATTGCAAGAAAAAATAATTCAAGAAGGTACTGTTTTGTCAGTCCCTGACCTGGGCCAGGTTAAAACTGTCCCTGAAAAGTTGTTCTGTTCAGCAACATGATGTGGCATGTGAGCATCAGAGCTACACTGGCAGTAGCCTCACATCTACATGTAACACTGTATTCTAGAACACCATACTCAGATGAAAGGTAACCACCTTGTCAAAAGGACAGTTCTATCAGTACACACCTAATCTGCCTGCTCATTGCTCCTTATATATAATTAATCATGGACAGAATTCTATTTAAATTAGAATATAAAAGAATATACCCACCCTAGTAAATGGTCAGTTGTTTTGCATTTATTTCCCTAAAGAGAAGTTCTATTCTGTAGAAGAAATATTTTTACAATGAAAAATTAAATTTACTGCTAATAAAATATAGTAATATTATGCAACAAGAACATTCTCCTGTACTTCAGTTACATGCAGCAGGGTATATAGGTCATATATTGTATAGTTTAGCCAAATTTCCTCTTACGTATTTCCACAAAAATTTTCTTTCAGTGTTATTTCCAATAGTGGCAAGATCTCCATGACTGTTTTTGCAGAATGTTCTGGCTTTCTCCATAGAGGTCTTTTCTGTGCTGAAAAAATATTGTTTGTCTCCTTTTATAATCCAGCTATCTTTTGTGACTTCATATGCTGCAACACAGAAGAGGAATCTCTGTATTTGTCACAGTTCTTACAAAAAATCTGCTGTTGTGACATGATAACACCCTTAAGGTAAGAAAATAAACAGAAGCTTACTGGCAGAAGGGCCCAAAGGTTCTGGTCTCAAGGGTGTCCCTGTAGCAAAATGAGAAAAAAATGAGGATTTAAAATATTTCCTAAATGTTGAGCCAGTATAAATGTTCAACTGGTGGAAATTATCTTAATGTCTATCAGGTTTTCATATTTTACATATTCAACAGAGAATATATTTATATAGTATCTTCAGTGCAGAAAGAATAAAGCAGATGTTAGGGGAATAATAGATGTATTACAGGCCTACATCTGTTTTGGTAGATCTTTGCTAAGTGCGTCTGGTGCATCCTGAATGTTGCCTAAATTAGCTGACTGAAGTTAGTCTGAATGCATACTTGCTGAAAGAAAACTAACAAGCGAAAACACTTTCCTTCTATTGGTATACTTCATACAATACTGTAATAGTCTTCAGGGATATTGTCTTGTATTTGAACAAGAAATGCAAAGATTAAAAAAATAATTTGCTTCTAAGTATTTTAAATTAGTATTCATTTGTTTGTGAAACTTTTTTTTTCTGTGAAATTACTTTGTGAACAATCACATTTGATTGAAAATACATAATCTTTTGAGAAATAATTTAAATGAAAAATTTATTTATAGCCCACAGAGTGGGATATTTGAGCAATGTTTCTCTAAACCTGCAAGGCCAACAGCTATAAAAATACAAAAGCAGCATCACCTTTATAATTTTTTTCACTGGAATTCATCATAATGTTTATGTTGCTATACATGTAAATATATTAAATGAAGTGTGTTACACACATGCTTTGCTAAAAAAGTCACGTCACCTTTAAAAATAATGTCTTGTATGATTGGGTAAAAGATTTTTTAAAAAGTTGTCTATGCTGGAAGTACAAAGTATTATGACTATTTCAGCATCTTTCAGTATGACTGAATGCACTGCTGTTAATGATCGTAAATTCTTCAGGCTGTAATTTCTGCCATTCATACACTATATATTAACAATATACAACCACTCTTGACATTTTTCCTAATGATTTTTATTTGTGCTGATACTACAGGTAAGAACTTACAAAGGAAAGATATCTCCACAACATCTCTTTCAGATACATGTCTATGACTATTACTATTAGGTATGAGAAGATGAGACAATGTGCCATGGTTAGAATGAGATTATTTTCCATAATTCTCTAGTGTACAAATGATCTCATTTAGAAAAGTATCACTTTAAGCATTAACCCTTGCTGCTTTTGTAAAGGAGCCCAGGGAGGCTCCAAAGCAATGCTTCTGTTAGTCTCAGAAGTAAAATGTGTAACTCAATACAAAGCTATAATTAATTCTTCTCTTATTTCACTGAATATCTTTCTCAAAAGTAGTCACATTTGGAAAAACAATCCCAGAAGTATAAACACAGAAGATTTTGCTACTAGTATGAGAGGAAGATGTAAGCCTGCCTATAGTCTTAAAGTATATAAATTTTGAAGCTTGGATTACCATTTTTCATTACAGCAAGTCTGTTCTTATAGCAATTTCTTTCCATGTCATTTTACAAAGAGAGTGATTCCAGTATACTGGTAGTCTTGTTTAGAGTAGGTGACTAATGTGTCCTTCTGCAGAATTCTAGCTACACCTGAGCAGAGGAGTGAAGCTTCACTTCAAAAAGGATACAGATATTTAAAGTAGTTTTTGTGGGGTTTTTTTCCAAACTGTAATCCTCTCTTTCTCCCTCTCTGCCCCCTTATAGCCCCCAACTTGGAAATTCCCTACAAATAAGAATTCTATGAAATAGACAGTTTCATATCAGTCAAAGCTTCTGTTTTGACAAAAATCTGCTTTTTTCCAGAGCAATGGATTTTACCAGATAAGTCCTTGAGGTTGCTTTCACCTTATTTTCTATAGTTCTATAATTACCTAAACAAGTGTATTTTTAGTAAAGCTTATTATATTTTTCTTTTTAGATAAAACAAAAAATAAAGTTTGTCATTAACAGTTGAAACATTGCATTCTGAAAGTATTGGCATGTCTTGACCTTTTTTTTCTTACACAAAATTCCTTTGAAAGCAACCAAATTTTCTAGCAGTATGTAACTGCAAGAATTTCCTGTTTTGATAGAATGAAATTCAACTTAAATTTCTTCCTAATGTGAGAGTAAGAAGTAACCTACCTCTCTTTATTTCACAAATCCAGCTGTGACTATGTTCACAGTGTATTGCAGTCCATGACATGGAAGGCTCTTCACTGATTGCTCCACAATATTCAAATGCAGTAGTGTAAAAATAACCATTTTTCTTATAATTTACCTACAGAAGAAAAACAACTTTGTTTTTTATTCTTATCATAGAAGGAAAAAAAGTTGTACTCTGAAAAGAAAGAGAAGTAACACTGAAGTTTCAAACCACTCTTTTCTCCTATGTCTGGACAGCCTCTGTGGGCTATTAAAGCCATACAGTCACTCCACAAGAAAAAAGAAAGGCTCTGGGTTTACACAGCAGTTATCAAACTCTAGCAGTCCAATGAAAACTGGAATCAAATGAGGTTATAAATCAAAACAGGGGAAAGAAATATAAGAATAGATCACCAGAGACTAATAAAAATCAGGAGAGACCTTTCTGATACATTTGGCACTTAAATTATCATCTCTGTAGCTGGAACTAGTACTCAATGTTACCACTGTTGTGGTGGTATAAACTCGGGGTTTATTGGCCTCTTTCTTTTCCAAACTAGTATGAAGAATAATAATTTAGGGTTAGTCAATGGCAAGGTAGACATTTCTTAGAATTCTTAATACAACTCTCATACACACTAATAGAAACAGCTCCAACAGCGAAAATATCAGAAAGAGACTGCAAGCTCAACCACTCACCGGTGATCCATCACTCCAGGAAAGCCCACCATCAGGATCCAAAGACTGCAAACCTATCCAGAAAGGCTGAGAGGATGGGGATTTTTTCCTAGAGTTTGAAAAATTTATCGTGGAAAAAGAGAACATAAGTGGTTTTAGCTCAGGTGCATTTTGCAAGTTCTGTGGGACAATAACTCTCATCCTTACTTCAGATAGAATAGAAATTTTAAAAATAACAAACTGCTGTTGCTCAGCAAACTCCTATTAGCATGTAAGTGAAGTTCACACCTTAAAATTTTATACTTTGCGAATGGCTGCGTTGAAAACACAGAACTTTTTTTTTTTTTTGGTCATTGATGTGTTTATAGTATTCTTTGAGAAATAAAATGTTCAGGATTGCTGGAAGTTACAATTTAGTTTCAAAATTGTTCAGTGAGAAAACTTAGAAATATGTCTGAAGGAGAAGCATTCAACCAGTTTGGTTGTTGGGTTGGTTGGTTTTCTTTTTTAAAGGATTTGCAGATGATAACAAATTTTAGAAACTCCCAAAATGGCTTTCAAAATGATACCCATATGAAACATTTTCTTGGTTCCTTTTCTTGTGATTATGATGATAAACGGATATAGATTTTCAACTAATTATCTCAGGAGCAATTAATATTATAATTTATTCCTATATAATGTATTGTTACACCAAAATATCAATTATTAGATACTTTGTTTACTTACATTATGAAGTTTTCTATCACTATTTGCTCTTCTTCACTTCTAATAGTAGCCAGGTCTCCTCCTATGTCTCTGCAGAAATCTCGGGCTTCAAACCATGTTTTCTTTTGGTTTTCTTCTCTCTCAAAAACCTGTAGATCCAGGTAGAACATTATTTTTACAGCATGTTAAAAATTAATCTGCTGACTGCCTTGTGTAAGCAAAATAGGAAAACATCCTGTTACAATTATCATATCTGCTATGGATTAAAAAGTATACTGATTAGATAACCTTGCATATCACTGATAGAGTAATAACTGCAGTGATTTCCATGAATAGCTGTGTAAAAGCTAACTACATTTGTGCAATAACATGCATTCTCTGAAGGTTGGATACCTTATTTATTTGGTGCTCTGCTGTCTCATGAGTAGGATTATTGGAAAAAAATAATGCTTACTCTGAAGCATGAATTAGTGCTATTGCTTGTATCCCAACCCAAGGGACATTTGGAATCAGAAGTGATTTCAGGAGCAAGAGGAAGAGTGATTTTTTCAGCTACTTTTTTGCAGAGAAATTTTGCCTTTACTTCACAGTTCTGAACATCCCATAGTCCAGCTGCATTTCCAGTCCTTATGGCAACACAACCAGCTTCATTCCCTTTGTGAGATATAAAAGAAAATTGAAATGTGTTTTAAAGTGGTTCCCTTGACATTTTTACAGCTCATGTGATTCATTTACAAAAGACTGAAATATTAAGTACTGTGTCCGCCCAAAGGAGGAGCTTTGTAAGTAGAGGAAACCAGCAAGCAGAGCCCTTCATCATCTTCCCTCCCCTTTGAAAAGCTTTACAAGTGCATGAAGTGTCTGCAAGTGTCTGCCTCTTTCCTATGCTACTCATTGCAGAGATTTGGCAGCTCATTGCCCATACTGGAAGGGATATCAACCTTTCCACTCAGCTTGATTTTGCTCTTGTAAGCACTGAGGAGCCTTAAAAGAAATTCTTTCATGGCCTCATAGAAAATCATAGAATCACAGAATCATTTAGGTTGGAAAATACCTTTATGACTATCAAGTCCAACTGTTAACCTTACACTGCCGAGTCCGCCACTAAGCCAAAACTGAACACAGTATTTGACGTGCAGTCTCACCGTGCCAAGCACATGTATCAAAGATACTTGTATGTCAAAGGCAGAATGTTTGTATGTGTCATCATGTGTTTGTTATACCAAAGCTGGGAAACACTTCACAATTACAACGCAGAAAGTTCCTTCATAGCATAAGTTTACTCCAATGGTAGAGTACCAGGCATTGCTGCATTCCAGTTTGTGTACAGAACACCTTCACCAGTCACCCACTTGAACATCCCTTGCTCTTCTGTGTCTGAAAGACCAATCCAAAAATACTTCTCAGAGCTCAGACCAATGAGGCTGATCAGGTAGGCTTGCTCATATCTGAAATGACAGGAGTCAGGTGGGGATTAAGCCTAGCTTTCCTTTAGTCTTCCATTTCTCAGCATCCTAAACTACACAAGAGTAGAATGAATGGAGTCTCCATTAGGTTTCCTTTAATGTGGAACTAAGTTGCTTAACTGGGTACCAGATGGACTAGCTTCAATAGCAGGTGAAGCTGTGCTATACTGAAAAACTGCTCCTTACAGAACAAAAGCAGCTGTGGTCTGTTCTGTCAGAGTAAAATACTGGAAAACATGAATGTGTAAAATCTATTTAGTTAGAAAAGATATACATATTTATGATTTCCTTTTGTCCAGAAAAAAAAAAAAAAAAAAATCAAGAAGTTCTCAATTATTTTATAAAATTCCAGTGTTGCATCAGATACATATTTTTTAACTCTTTTCATACCTGTCTCCTATACTTGCTAAATAACCACTGCTTCTTTCACAGGTTTTCTTTGCTTCTGAAAACGTTAGAGCGCTATGTCCAACCAGGTAGCAGTAAAACCCATGTCTTTCCCAGCCCTGTCAAGAACATGTGAAATACATGTAAAATGAGCATATGTTGTAGTGCTTGAAATTCAGTCTACACTATTAACATATTTTTAATATAACCTAATGCAAAACAGTATTCATTTGAATTCCAGTGGACTAAAGGAAATTAAGCGTAGTCAATATTCAGAAAGAACAGATTTAATGCATACAAGTCCCCCTTTTTGACAATAAACGATAAATTTTAACTGATAAAAAAGTCAGAGGTATACAGAATAGGGAGTGAATTCGGAACCTAGTGAACAAAATACTTTCTTGCTCAGAACCAAAGAGAGTAGTTTGTGTTATAATGAGATGCTGATTCAAGTTTCTTGATGTTCCCAGGCTAAAAGAAGAATAGACTAATTAATTGATTTAACTCATCAGCTCACCTAAAAAGTCTGACAAAAAAAAAAAAACTATTGAAAAGCAAAATTCTCAAAATTAGAGCTGAATTTGCTTTTCTCTCCTATACCAGCTTAAGATTTGCTTGCTGCACCCAAGAAAGGTTAAAGAAAATGTGCTCAGTATTTGGCTGCTGTCTAGTTCCATCTAGCACAATGAGTCTCAGTTCTGTTCCCCATATGGGGTTGTGGGAAATATTACTAAATATAGAACAGTAGTAAATAGGAAAGTAAAAAGAGGGGAACAGAGAAGAAAAAACCCACATCATTAGGATACATTAACTTGTTCAAAACAAATTCACTCATAAAAGCAATTAGATTGGTTTGATTTGGCTTTAATATTGAGATTTATCATCATCTTGCATCATGTCACATAGTCTAGAAACGTTTCCCAGTCTCTAGTAGGTCACAGAAAAGCACAGACGGTTGTAGAACAATATGACAAATATGCAGAAAACAACTTTAACAGCTAAATGGCTTTAGCATTGGCTTTAAACAGTTCTGAGAGATAATGGGGTTGACTCATACTGATGATAAAAAAAATTCAAAATAACTTTCTTTTAAATAAGGAAATGTAGTGAAATTCATCAACCTGAATTTGAAGTACAATCACACTTTTTTAAGGGGAAAAAAAAATAGTTTCAATGTCAAGATGTCAAGTACAGCGTGTGAGAACAAGCATTTTGCTAACCAGATTCTTGGTTATTCTTTCTTCTTACCTTCAGGCAGGCAGGATCAGCCTTTGCTGTTCCAGTAACTCCTTGCAGTGGGTCTCTTCTGCAGATGTAACCTAACTTCCTATCACAGGCACTGTCTGCCCAGTATCCATCCTAGATGCAGTTTGAGAAGAGGCAAAAATTAGTGAGGCAGAACCTGTTTCCATTTCTGAGTTGCATTCAAAAAAAATCATAGAAATAAATCACAAATATTATAGTGCTACACAAATGAGGAATGATTCTACCTCTCCTGCCATAATGACACAATCTTCTTGCCCGTTGATTACATGACTTGGTTCTCCAGGCAGCCATTTGGTATACGTCACAGGAGTCCCATCACTCCACTCAAAGTACATTTGAGTGTTGAGGTCATTCAGACCAATCCACAACTCATCCACAGCTTCTAAGAACAGAAATTCATCTGTGTTAATACCCAAGTGGAAACAGTCCATAGGAGCAAGATTTCATGGAGATGAGCTGAAATTGCCACGTTACAATACAAATTCATCTAGATTAAGTGACAGTGGGGTTTATTTTAAGATCTAATTCGCATTCTTCTTTCAAGAAGATAAAAAATGAGATACCAGCAGGAAATGAGATACCTCAACCTTATCAGTAACAGTCCATTACTGTATCTACAGCTGCAAGATGTCTGAGGCAGATAATCAGACCATATACTGCAGTAACTAGGGTGATTCCTTCAAGTGATTTCATGCAGTGAAAAACAAATTAAAATCAAAATGAAAAGAATGAAGAAGAAAATGAAGAGAGCACTATTGATTCCTTGTGGTTTTTTAAGTGTTTGGGATTTTTTTAACTTATGTATCTGTGGGCTTCCCTATTAATATATACATATCAAACAAATAAGATTTTTTTTTTTTTAAATCCTGTAAGATTACTAAAAATATAATTCTCCATTTCTAACAAACATTGTCCTGTAGAAATACTCACTGTAGCCAAGCTGAGAAAGTATGAAGCCATGCTCCTCAGGGTTGTGGATACTGGCCAGATTGCCATTGCTCTCATTACAGGAAATTAGGGCTTCTCTCCATGCTCTGAGGCCTCTGTGAACCATGAAACAGTGATCTCCATAGGGCAGCCATCCTTCCGAGCATTTAACAGGCTCTGCATCCCCTCGAAATAAATAGATAGTTCAAGTTTTTGAAGAGCGCAAACTGAAGTCAAGAATAACAGCAATTACATTTGAAATCAGTTAATTAACTAATTAGAAAGAAAATAGAGTGATTATAAATAAGCAGTACTTCATTCCTCATACATATGAAACAGTTTAGTCTGTTTGCTGTTGCACACTGTACTTTTAGAGAAAACATACTGCATTTAAACAAAAGAGGAAAATAATAGAGCCAGTGGGCTCTATTAGTTACTGGGCTCCACTGGTGTGAGAAATTCACTTTTGAACAAAGGAATATCTTGGAATTCCATGTATAGTGTTTTCACACAATATACACCACACAATTATGTTTTGCATATTTCATGAAGTCATTATTACCGCAGCACAAGCATTTCTCTGAACACATGGCTTTCCATACTAAGTCTTATTAAATAAATCAGAAAAAAAGCTCAGTAGAAAAGTGGTCTGAAGGAACTTGCTCTTTTTTTGCCATCTTTCTGTTACAAGCAGTCCCACTGAGAAGGTAATTTGAGCCTATTGGCACCATCTTTCCAAGTGGTAACCCTCGGTGTTTTCATTAGAATGCACTGCAGGAAGGGTGAGGCATCTCTAACTCTTTTTACATAGCCATGTACTTCTGTGATAGCGTATGGCTTAGACCAGTACCTCTGGAACTGTGAATAATAATATGAAATAAAAATTGCTTGTGTGGTTTCTGGGTTCTAGGAATATTTCCAGGAAATAACATCATGCATTGTTCTGTGCCACTCATCAAAGCAAAAGAACAAATGACGGTGCTTTTTTTTCATTATTGTAAATAGCCATGAAATTTCATTTAAATCCTGTCTTTTTCAAAGGTTTTTTTTATTTGCTTGACATACGTGATGGAAGAACAAAAAAATCCAGTGTGGAGTTTTCCTTTTTACAGATGTAGCCAAGTTTCAGCTCACATGGCTGGTTTTCCCATTTAGCATCTCTTCTGGGATTTAGTACCGCACAGAGTTTCTCAGGCTCAGGGTCAGGGCTTCCTTCATAGAATAAAAAACAAACTATTTTTATGTAGCACAGGTTTTATGTGACTGGCTAAAAGAACAATTTACTTCCAGCCTTTTCATGTGTCAGTTATAGACTCATGGCTTCATTGCTACAATTATTTTTCTACCAGAGATAAGAAAACATAATTTAAAACTATCCATCAAAACATTTCTTTAGATGCATAATTCACATTTTCTGCAAAAGAACAGTCTCAAAAAAAACCCATTCCTGTATGTTTTGTGAAAATTGATGACTTTCACAGAACAGAATAAACTTTGAGCCTGCACTGATGGAAAGGCTGCAGACAGTCCTTTCATTGTGACTCTACCTGTTTAATCAGCCTGTACATAGGGGTCAGCCATACACTAAGGAATGTGCAGCTCACAACTAGTTGCACAATAAATTTTGCTGTTGCCCAGTCGGTAGATGTTTGACTGAAGAGTCCACATATTGAAGGGGTACATGGTGCTGCTACAGTTGCAGTACACATTAGGAGGTCATTAGGAACGCATTAGGAAATCATTCCTGTGCTGTACACATAGGAAATCATAGTTTGTAGTTTCACAGCTCATTAAACATCTGGTTTTATACACAATTTGTTGTCCTGACCCAATTATGCTAATAGGACTAAGTAATGAGCTTAAAACACTCAGTTACATTCATGAGATAAGAGGACACAGTTTGAGTTAATATTTTTGGTCAGGAATGCAGTAAGGTAGCATCTAAACATAGTTCAGACAAGAAAAATGTGAAGCGTGTTCTTCAGAGAAGAGAAGAGTCAAGAGAAGAGGAGAGAAGACACTTCCCCAAAGAAGAGTGTTCTTCAGAGAAAGAACCATCAGCTGTTAACAATGATAAGAAATTTCAAAACCCGAAAATTAGAGTTCTATCTCTGCATTTTAGAGCTAAGGCAAGCTCAGTGAGCAAATATTTTTTTTAAAAATGAGAGACAAAAGCAAAAGGCCACAGATCTGTGGGATATGTTATCTGGCAGGGAGGAGTGGGAACCCAGATTGGACAAAGCCTGACATGGAGGCTTCCTTTTTTTATGGCAGCATGTTAAATGGCTTGTAGTTTCTAGACCTTTGTTTAGCAGAGCACAGAAATAATAATTGGCCTTCCTAAAATAAAATACAAGGGACATCTTTTGGATAAGGGATACCAAATCACATGTGAAAACAAATTTTCTCATTTCCACAATGCCCTTGCAGTGGAGTCTTTCCTTTCTATGCCAGTGTCTGATTCAGCAACTTTCAGTGGTGTGCTGGAACAAAAAAGTTCCGCTCAGACCCTTTGGAAATGTCCTTTTGGCAACTTAGCTGCAGATTTGCTCCACACTGCAAGCAAAGCTTGCTCACATTCCCTTACACTCGCTGTGTGTCTCTGCTGCCTCTGCAACCAGCCCTCTGGGAAGTTCTCCAGGACCACTGTCCTTGGGGAATACGCAGAGTTCTCCTCTTCTCAGTGACATCTACAGTGTGATGACTATTTTTTTCCCTCTTCCCCTAAAAGATACAACTTATAATAATTTTTCAGTAAACTGGAAATATGTATATTAGCTCTTCATAATAACCATCATCTGGGGATACAGAAACTGTAAGGGCATGAGCTGCTTGACCCGAAAGCCAACTACTTGTCTTTGCTTCAAGGCTTAAGGAGTTTGACAAGCTCAGAAGGTAGAAAACTCTCTATCAGACTCAATAGCTGTGGGCTTTCCCTTCTGAAATTCATGTGGCACTTTTTAGACTTGGGGAAGGCAACAGAAAATAAATGCATGCATTTATTCATCAAGCAAACATTCAGCATTTGCTGCAAACAGCTGTTGCCATGACAACCATTTCAAAGATAAACTGCTAATGCTGTGAACTCTATTTACAGTCTCTCTTGAGTCTTAAAGAGGAGAAGACAAGAGGAATAGCATAAAAAGTGAAGGGGAAGTCTTTGCAAGAGTGATGCTCACCGACTGCTGAGTCCTTGGAACTCAGTCCAGAACCCAGGGTATGGGTTCTGATAACCCTTGAGAGAGCTGAAGGGACACAGAGGTTTTCAACTGACTAGAAGGCATTCCTAGTATGCTACAGCTTGACGAGCGCTTTTTGCTTATCTACTTCTGATAGGAGATGAGTTTATTTAGCTCTTCTGCTTGAAATTCTTTGTGATATATCCAGTGAAGAAAAGCATAATTCTCAGGTTTTTTAATTTCACATGTCTCATAAGCCTTTCAACTTCCTTTCCTCATGTTCATGGAGAATACTATGGAACTGTAACTAATATGCATTCGTCATGCTCATGGGAAATACTAATTCCAAAAACTGTTAAAAAAACGCCTACTACCTGGTGCCCAGTTAAAGTATCTGAAGGGAATGCCACCACTCCACTGCCAGCCACTGTTGAGATTCAGACTGTTAAGTCCAATCCATAGAGAGGATCTCTTGCTGTCAATCAAATCTAGATAACCAAAAGAGTTGAATTTTAATGAGATTTGTTAGGAAATGCTCTGCATTTTCGAAGTTTGGAGGAAGGTAATAAATGTCTGCTTAGTACAAAAACCATGTTTACTGCTGATAACTCTGAAAGGCTGTTCTGTAGATAAAAGCTAGAGAATGTCAAAAGACTATTTTGCATATTAGTTTATCTGAATCAATGCTATTCTACAGTTATATGTAAACAATAATCTTTGAAAACTGAAACACTGAATTGTTATTGTTAATCTTTATGTTACAAATTTTCTTGATTGTGATGCAGTTGATACCGGGCCTTCATTTTACAGTCTATGCATAAATCCAGAGTATTTGGATTTTTAGTAGTGTTTTGTATAAAATTTGTATAGTATTTCCAAAAATCTATTTCATGAGCTATGCATGAAGAAAGCTGATTCACACAAAAGTCGTATAATGACTGGTTCCTATAATGACATTCCTTTTTGTAAGGTCCTTCTCTGGGACCTTTTCACTGTTCTCTGAGCTTGAATCAACTTTTGCTTACTTAGCTTACTCATAACTTTCTTTGAAAACATAATAATAATAGAAATAATTTCAAATGGCCATTCCATAACTTAAAGTTTTATCTATAAAAACAATTTATAGTAATGGTGCTGTTTCTCTAGCAGTACATATACCATTCTTACATCAGCTCTTCACTATAATGTCATTAAAGCACTGAAACATCAGTAATTGTGATCAATCAGAAAAACTCTTTGACACTCTTTTTACTGAGCCTTGCTTATTAGTTCACCTCTTAGATACATTTGTTCATGTATCTCTGTGACACTTAATAATTCTGCTTTCTGCTGCTGGCAGCTCTTCCTTGCTTGGTGCCATGTGAGAGCTGACTGGTAGTTTATCTGGTAGTAGGTTCCTGTCAAAGGATCTGTAATCCAAAGTCTGTCATTGTCTGTGTGAAAGAAAGGAGATTTAGTATAGCAGTTTATTATAAACATCTTACATAAAATGTTATGAGAAAATTTACCTGCAAGCTTACTTGTGAAATGAGATTCTGGAGCAAATAAGGCTCAGAGCCCCAAAACCCATACTCTTCTTGCTCTTTGTTAAGTAAAGGAGGCTTTGCCATTGACATTAGCAGAGATGGGCCTTTCATCCTTTGTTTTCAGTTTCCCCTGTCAAATCTGATAATCCCCACGTGAAAAAAAAAGATCGTGTGAAAAAATCAATAAAGCAAAACTGCACCTTGGTCATTATTGAGTCTGAAAAACCTGTTCAGCAGCTCATAGGCTATGCCTCAATTAGTTCTTGGCTGAAATACAACTGAAATGAAAACATTGCCAATCATGGCAAGTTTACTTTTCAAACTATGCTATCATTAATTACGCTTTCAGTGCTACAGGCTTAGGGAATTGTGGCTGGAAAGCTGTTTAGCAGAAAAGGACCTGGGGGTTCTTATTGACAGTTGGCTAAATATGAGCCAGCAGTGTGCCCAGGTGGCCAAGAAGGCCACACCTGGGGTACTGGGCTCCCCAGTTCAAGAGAGACAGGGAACTACTGGAGGGAGTCCAATGGAGGGTTAAAAAGATGATTGGGGAACTGGAACATGTCTTTTATAAAGAAAGGCTGAGAGACCTGGGACTGTTTAGCCTGGAGAAGAGAAAGAGAAGAAAGGAGAAGTGGAGGGAAGAAGGAGGAGAAGGAGAGGAGGAGGAGAAGAAAGAGAGGGAGAGAGAGGGAGAGGGGGAGGGAGAGAGAGGGAGAGGGAGAGAGAGGGAGAGGGAGAGAGAGGGAGAGGGAGAGAGAGGGAGAGGGAGAAAGAGGGAGAGGGGATCTTATAAATGCTTATATATCTAAAGAGCAGGTGTCAAGAAGTTGTGGCCAGTCTTTCCAGTGATTCCCTGTGGTAGGACAAGGGGACACTGGCACAGAGAGAATGCAGGAAGTTCCACCTCAACATCAAGAGAAACTTCTTTACTTAGAGGGTGATGGAGCCCTGGAACAGGCTGCCCAGAGAGATTGTGGGGTCTCCTTCTCTGGAGATTTTCAAAACCCACGTGTACATGTTCCTATGCAACCTGCTCTAGGTGAACCTGCTTTAGCAGGGGGCTTGGACTAGATGATCTCCAGAGGTCCCTTCCAGCCCCTACCATTCTGTGGTTCTGTGATTCTATGGCAGAGACATTATTGAGTAAAGCAAAGTCATTACAATTTTTTCCCCGTCCCATATTATTAACAGTGTCTCAGCATTGCTAGTGTTGTGTCATAGCATCTATGTCAGCACTAGGGACTTACTGCCAGTTGGACAGAACCCATACAGATGGTCTGCATCAAAGTCAGGAGTTGTTGCACACCAGAGCAAGCCGTCTGGCCTGCCGGCAGCTGTGCACCCGGCGTACCAGTTACCACTCAGCTGGAAGGGGAAGGCACAGGGAGCTCCATGGGCATTTCCTAACAGTGTAAACAGATCTGCAAAAGCAAAAGAGAAATCAGAATATAGGTATGGGAATCTGGGGGACCCAATTCTCTACGCATTCTCTACTCTCCAGAAAGCTATGTGGAGACAGTCTTACAAGTATTACACCAGTGTAACTGGGGACTTACTGTCACCAGCAGTATCTTTCAAGGAAATTCTGGGTAGGTCTTGCAATTTACTGTTTGCTTACAGTATCACCAGCTGTAACAGCTAGAAATAGAACAGTTTCATAGTGTAGCCAACTATAAAAGAACTGTAATAATTTTTGTCCTATATATTTAGATATAATTTTCTAAAAATAACATCATTTGTGTATCATGTAGCTTAGCTTCCCATCATTCATTAAAGATAAATAATTGATTTAATTGTTAAATGTGGGATTTTTGGCATCTGAAATCTCATAGAGCAACTGAATGGTAGCATGCATGGAATTATATCCTTACATTTAATATTGGCATATTACACTTAATGATTTTTGCCTTTCATCCAAAAAGACTAATACAATTTCATTAGTACTAGTGCATAGCTAAATAAAGTACTTTGGTTAAGCTAACAATTAAAAATAGCCTAGATTCGCCTGTGCTTTAAAAGTAAAGAAATAAAATGCACATCTTTTGTACATACTGTATTCTATGTGAAGCTAACCAGCTGTCTTTCTTCTGGATGGAAGAATACATGCCTGAATATGTGACCTAATCGTCCTCCAGTTCAACATTGCCTGAGGCAGAACAGCTGATGTCAGGCTAAGGAGAGCAGAAATCAAAGGACCCTATCTGAGGTGGCAAACAAGTGGGTTCAATAAACCATCAAGATTAACCTTTAAACTATACCTTCATGGCCTTGAGAACACAAATCATCCATGGTTCCATAGATCTGCCATTTATTCATAGTCACTGATTCTGTGTTCAGCACAACACCGTCTTCTCTTCTTTTGCCAGGACTGAGAAATAAATCTTCCCCTTGGATTGCCAAGGTTGCATTTCTGCACTCCCATTTCTGGAATTGACTTTTCTTGTTGCATGGGTACAAAGAAATTTTAGCCTGGTTTTGCTTGGAGGGTACTCCCAAACATTGTGCAAATGCGACGCTCATCAACTGGTGATCGGACACCCACCTGAATTTTTGTAATTCAGTGTTTTTATTGCAAGCAGCTGTTGTGACTGCACGAGAACTCTGAGTAATTAAACACAGCTTAGTATCCTCATTGTATATTAAAAAAAATTCATCATCTGTAAAACAAAATAATCAGAATTGATGTATTTATGGTGAGCACAGGATGGAGGGGAGCTTGTGAGGAAAGAGATGTGCTATTGATTCTATGCTGATCTAACTCCTGTCATCAGACTGTAAATCTGAGTCACTTTTGCAAAGATCAAACAGAATTTTCAAGACATTTCTTTCTGGGAAGGCAAAATAAGTGCAGCTCATGTAAATACAATATGGAGGAAAAAGATCACATAAAATACATTATGACAGCCTCAAAAATGTCATCACTATAATGGAATTTTCATTAATATAGTGGATTTTATTTCTCTAAATCCCTCCTGAAATACATAATTTTTCATGATTTCTAAAAGAGACCTTACTGAAGATTTGGAAGTTCACCACCACTTCATGCACTATACGTTTAGCTCATGTTACGTACATCTCCATGGGAATACATTTGTGCTTAATATCATTAGTGAGCAAGTCTTCTATGACTCCTGCTCCTTCTGTAATTGGCCTGTTGTGGTATGTTTTGGGTTGGGGATTTTTAGGACAAAAAACTGTGGAACAATGACTTGTTGCCTTTTTCCAATTTTGTCTTATTAGTACATCTACCATGAGAAGTCAACATAATCCACACAAACAAATTACAAGCATTTTACACAAGGATCACCACTGGGCAGTACATAGAGATAAAGTTACTGTAGACGTGTGCCTCTGTGCCTGTGCAATGTTATGGGAAGACAGATGTAAATGCTGAACAAACTAGCAAACATTCCTAAGGACTGTAGGCAGCTTCATTTAGTACTCCATGAAGACAAGTATGCCCTGCTGGGAAAGGCTTCCCAGTACTGCAACTGTACTGCTGACATGTAAAGCAGGTTGGTCAGTGCGTCCATGAACACAGCTGCCTGCTTTTCAAAACTGAGTAGCATAGAGCTCCCACTGCCTTTGGGTCATGGAGGAGTGAAATTTGGACTACAGGGAATATTCTAGGACCTGTGGGACAGAAGGGCAAGGCTTTGCCCTTCGGTTCTCTGTGCATCAAATCCCCACCTGGAAACAGAGATGAAGCAGCATCACCCCCATATCCATCTGAGAGAATAAACACAAAGGGGAGAGTGAGATACGCTTCCAAACACTGAAGGAAATTTGTAGCACAGGGGTAGGATGTTAGGGCACAGCCAATGTTGAGTAGTGAACAGAGTAGAAAGTGTCTGGGAAGCTATAATAGGAAGAACAGTTCTTGTTAGGATATCTGTATTGAATGCTTCAGCTCTCCCAAGAAGGCCCAGTGTTCTTAGTAAGCTATGCAAGTTTCATTTCTTCAAAACTAAATTTGGAACCAAGACACAGTTTCTTCTTTCCTTGTTCATTTAGACAGAAAGTTTTAAAACTTATTAAATCTTTTATTTCCTACTGCTAACCAAATAAGTGCTTATTGTAGTGTCCTAAGTTTCAGCCATTGTGCCTCAGTATTTTTGGGTCTAATAATAGGAGGTCTTGTTGGAAACTGAGATTTGTGCTTGGGCTGTCACATCGGTTTGGGACCCAGCTCACGGAGAAGAGGGGAGACTGCCTTTTTGCACAGGCAAGTGCTAGCGCAGCTCACATGGCACAGAGTCTGCTTTCAGAAGCTGTGATTTGTACCCCATTCCTCCACAAATCTAATGACTTGAAGGATAAAGGAAAAATGTCCTTGAAGCTTATCACCATCCTTACATCAAAAGGGAGCTGTGGTCTGTCCTTGGTCAATTTTATGCCTCTTATCCTTCTTCTGAAAGCTGTAGTCATTATTCTAGGGTTGTTCTTGACTCTCATATTTTTCAAATTTCTTTTCACTGGCATCTGCTCAGCCACAGTATTACATCTCACATCAATCCACATCCTCCACCTCATCCCACGCAACCTCATCCTAAGGCTAGGAGATACACATACAGCACATTATTTAATTCCCTTCTCTTTTTCATTTTTCAGAACTCTGTCACACATATGGACAAGGACTGTAGCATACTGAAGTCCATCTACTTCACAGAGCAGACATAACAATTAAGTTGTAGCCAAAAGGAATTCTTTATCCTCATGCATGACTCTGTCCTGACTTCTGATTCCCAGCCTTACCTCATGTCAACTTCTTCCACTATTTAAAAGTGAACCACCATCTTTGTATCTGCAACTTTTCTAAACATCTGTGGGCCACTCCAGTTAGAACGAATATAAAATGCATGATAGTCAAGGTAGTCAAGCTGCATGAAAATCTTAAATAGCCTGAGAAACAAGCAAAACAAAAATGCCCACTTTCACATCCACTTTTGCACGGTATAAAAAAAGTAAAGACTCACCGAGTGTCTGAAAAGCAGCATGAACAAAAGAGAAGATAACTAAGACTGTAGAAAAAGTCAAGTGTTTCATTTCTTTCTTATTCACAAAGAGATGAGCTGAAATAAATTGCTGCAGTAGAAGTCTTCAAGGAAGCAATCAGTGCTGGCCCCTTCTCTGATTTGGAGAGTTTTAGTTGAAAGAGAAAACTCTGCGCTCTAAATAAGGAAATATCCTGTCATGTGGTATTTTGAAATCTATAAATAATTACAAAATTCAAACTTTGCATCTGAAAGTGAACTTTCCATCCATTCCAACACAAATGACAAAGTCTGAACAGTCTGAACATCATTCCACTGAATATTTTAACTTTCTTGGTTCTGCTCTGGGATTGTAAAGTCCTGACCTTCAAAGACAAAGAAGCAGGGAGTGCACTTTAAATGGGTGTACTTTAAATCTCATGCATACATACCTGGCAAACTTAGGAAAAATATATGTCAATTTCTTGTCCAGATAGGTCTCTACTGCTACAAAAGATCACGGAATAATTTTATTTGGTGAACTGAGAAATTTCAGTGTGAAAAATTAACCCAGATGGCTTAACTTAATTTTGCTTTGTAAATTGACAAACAAGGCACTGTGTACGCACCTGGCTTTTATCTTCTCCAATTTATCAACTGGTAAAACTACTGTGCTACTATTTCATGTGAATTTATCCCAGGAGAAGGAACACAAATTAGCCAAATCTTTACAAATATGTTAACCAGCAATTTTGACAACAAAAATTATTTATTTTTTAATATTTAATTCATAAAATACAAAAGAATAATTCTTTGTACTAAGTGTAGAGACAAGCAAATACAAATATTCTCAAACACTACAAATAAGCTGCAGCCCTTCATTAAGTGAAAAATCAACTTCAGCTGTGATGCAAAATCCCTTTTTTGAAGGAAAAGGAGGAAAGTTATTCTGCAGAAATTGCCCTTAGAACTTTCTCTCATTTTTCATGGCTTTATTATGAAGACAAATCTTACAATGTGTTCTGCAAGAGCAAAACATCACTTAATATGAGAGAAGAAACCCATTTACAGAATATAGGGTCTTCACTGATGTGTTACCAATATCGAATATCAAAATAATAAAAAATTATAATATTGTGGGGTTGGGTTTGTTGGGTTTTTTTTGGTTTTTTTTATCTGTTTACCCTTTTCACGTACCTTGCCTTTATCGTTGTCCATCAAACAGCACTGAGTCCAATTTAGTGTCAGTATTTACAAAAATTATAAATACTGATGTGTAACAGGAAGGAAAGGGAAAGGGAAAGAAAACAAATAAATAAATGTGTATGATTAAGGAGACTGTCAGTAGAAGTAGTTTGAGTACAGAATGCCCTTCATTCCATATCCTCTGCAATAGGTTTTGCTTGACTGCAATATCTACAAACCTGTAATTCAATGTCATGTAAATCTCTACTTCCCGATGACCTCTCCTGTACAGTTCTTAGGAACTTTCTAAAGGTCTGTTTTTCCACAGATCCTTGAGATCTTTTTTTTTTTTTTTTTTCAGTCTTCTGTAGACAATATGGAATTAATAGAAAACTTAAAAAGCACAATAAACAACTAAAGTAAATCACTACCAACACACTATGGTGTGCACTGCAGCCTTACTGGCCTATAGCATGAATACAGGACCCAGTTGTCTGTCTAGTTATCAGAGAGATGGAGAACAATACAAGACATGCTAAAATAAGCAATCAAGTGAAATAAAAGCAGGAATGGATTCTTCCAGCTTTATTTAGCATCCACTTTATTTTATTGTTCGTGTTTCTGTGTTTCCTCCCGTTAGCCTCTCTCTTAAGGTAAATGACTCATTAGGTCGCCAAACTATACAACATCTCCACAAGCTAATAAAACAACAGAGTGGTATTATCCTGTAATAAATTGATCCTTTATTGATATAGTCTCATATTCATAATTGATACAAAACATTCAAAGGCATAGAATATGACTGAGTGCTTGCGTATCTTTACTTGTTTTGTAAAATCCAAGATGAAGCCATGAATGATGGACAAGCGTTTCCATTTAATTTACAATACTATGGCAAGGAAGATATTTGTGTAAAAAGTGTAAAACATGGGCAATGAGGGCAAAAAACAATTTATATAAATCTATGTTTATTCCAAACATCATTTTACTTGAGTAACATCATGCATGCTTCAGTTACGGTGAGATACATTCTAAAAGTGCAGGCTCTGGGGCCGAGTGCTCTGCAAGGAGAGAACTCGCTCCGTGTCTGAGCTTGACACTGAATGTGATGCTGCCACAGCCTCTAAAAAGAGAAAACTCTAGGGTATCAATCCATAACTTGGAAATCTAAATTCCCACTATTCTTTTAATTCCCATGCTTCTTTAATTATATATTTTATACAGTACTGAGTCTTAGTCCTAAACAGATTTCTTGAAGAGCACAGAGGAATAGCTCTTAATACTTACCAAAGGAATAATTGCTAATAGTGTCTGCTAGATGCATCTAACTTTTATTAAGATTTCCTTTCTTTGAGATAGACTTTTTTTTTAAGATTAACTGTATAGTTTGCCCATCTTATCCCATTAGACAACACTGTGTTCATTTTTTTCTTTGTCATTAGTAGAATAATTTTCATCATCCCTTCCAGGTAGGATGTGGCTGTATTCTATCAGTGTGCTGCGCTGCTGTGCCTCTCTTTCAGTCTTACTTTGTGTTTTGATCTTGAATAAGAAATAAATCATGAAGACCATCCCTAATAAAATGATGAGGACCAGAGTAAGCAGTATCCACATATTCATGTGACCATGTGCTTTGTTGGTTTTGGTACCTGTAAATAAATACAAGGTAAACATAAGTGGGTGTACTATAGCCATAAATAAATACGAAGAATACTGAAAACTTATAAATCTCATTTCCCCTGTAATTGCCGGGGAAAAAAAAAAAAAAATCTATCAGAATGCCTCTGCATCCGTCCTCCTTGTAGATTTTATCCCAGAAAAGAAGGAGCAAAGAGGAGGTGATGAGTTTATCAAAGCATTTAGTTATCCTGGGATGCCCTGTATCTCACAGGTACTGCTAAATTATGCTGGAAATTAATTCAATGGCAGTTAAGCAAATTAAGCTCATATAAACAAATTAATAATAAATACTAATTCACTGGAAAAAAAAAAAGCCCCAAGTATTTCTTTTCATGTCTCTTTGAAACTATTGTGAAAGAAAAATAAACCCTACCTTCCATGTTTACAGCTGCTTTAAGAATAGTTGTCAAAGATAAAGATAAATGCTTAAAAAAAAAAAAATCTAAAGAGGTCACATTTTCATCCTGGCAGTTTCATGTTAAGAAAAGGTCTGGTAATCTGTGCATCAAGGTTACCTCGTCACTTTTCCTGAAAACACATTTCCTAAATGAACAGAGATTAAAAGGTGTGATTGATTTTTAACCTGATATTCTCTGTAATAAACCTGCACTGGTTTGCATAGTAAAGCCTGCTTCTTGCTTTTTTACAGACCAAAGAATCTCCATGCACAGGTGGTTTCTGACAGGCTTAGATGGGCTCTCTCTTCTCCCCTGGTTAATAGATCTTGCCCACTTTACTGTGCCTGCGTGCCTGTGAAGCTTGGGAACAACTTAACCTGAGGATGAGGATGTTTGACAGCTTTCCTGTACCGGACGCGATTCCTTTGAGACCCAGCAGATTTTAATTTACCGTCATTCGTTTTCATCGCTTATTCCACTGACAAGCTCAAGCTTTGGTTTGCAGTTTTTCCTTGCTGTGCAAAGAGGGCGCCACCCGCAAGATTTTCCTCTCGGGGCGGGTCGGGGCCGGGGCCGGGAGATGCGCGGAGCCCCGGCGGCTCCTGCCCCGGGCAGCCCGGGGGGCTCCGGCAGCCGGGATGCTGCCCCTGCTGCGGCCTGAGCACAGCAACGAGTTAAGCCCCGGCCTGCTGGTGAGCACGAAGGAAAGGCAGCTGTGAAATGGTCCCTTGGAAGGCTGCAGAGCTCACCGTGTCGTACAGAGCTCGCTGTCGGGCTTGTGCTGAAACCCAGTGCTGCTGGGGAACCTGGTGCCGGGGAGTAGCCTCCGTGCTTTGGCACCGCACGTAGGGGCCGTTCACAGTCAAAGCCAACGAATAAAGGATGTGTTAACAGCGAGTTTCTGCTTAGCGTTCAAAGACTTAGCGTTCTGCAGTGTCTATTGCTCTGACTACCCAAAGAAAACCGGGAGCTGCCCTAAAAGGAGAATTCCTTTTCAGAAAATGCTCTGCCAGCGTTCGGAATGTGTATGGCTGCGCTCCCCACCAGCTGCAGCTTTGCTCGGGGAGGGCACAGGACAAAACCTCAGAAACATCCCGAATCTCGGGGTTGCGAAACAGGGCAGGAAATTGTAAATTTTTTTTTGCAGAATTAACAGTTAAACTCCAAAATACCACATGGCCGCTTGGCTCACAATATTCTTGTATTGCTACTTCCTGACCAAAACAGATGGTGCTCAGTTACACAAAAACAAAATATTAACAAAAAAAAAAAAGCTAACCAAAACACTTCTGTTTTCAGAGGTCACTATACACGCTCTGGATCATGTTTCCGTTCTTATTTAAATGGAATTGCTTCATCCATCTCATACTGGAACAGCATGTATCATAGTACAGCAAGAGGAAGAAAAGGAAATTATTGATGCAACCCTTGTTCCATAGAAAGTGAATGCTAATGTTAGCAGGAAAATAGGTGTGTATGTTAGAGGAGAACAAATTGACAAAGGAGCTCAAAATTATTGTCAATAAATATTGATCATCTTTAGTTATTCATCGAATATTCATCACAGAATGGAAGAAAATCTGAAGTTATGAAGCAATAAAACATGAACAGGACAGATAAGAAAAAAAGATAACTCTATATATTCATGTTATTTTTGCCTGAATGCTGAAACAAGTGGTAAGGAAGACTGTAAATACAGTGTTTTATGTCAGTCTTTTGTAATGACCATATCGTGCTATTACTACTGAAATAAAACCACAAACATCAAGAGCAAATATTAAAGAAGTGACTTACTCTTTCGTTTCTTACAAATAAAACCCTTTTGGGAAGAGCAAGGTAGGATACTCCAGTAGCCAGTGAACGCAGACAACTCGACACAGTAATCAAGCTGGTCCTCGGAGGGCTGTCCTTCTCCCCAGTTGACAAAGTCTAAGGCACTGTTGTCTTGCCAAGCCAACTGCCCTGGTGTTGCAAATATTAGTAGTAGTATAGTTTGACATCAATGATCTTGATTAATATTAATGTTACTACTTCACTCAGCTTAATAAATCAATACTACTTTCTTCAAAAATTCTATCTGTGGTTGTTTTCTAATGTATTTTGTTTTGATTCCTTTCTTAATAACAATATAATTGCTTTTCCAAATTGTGATTTATAGGTTTGCCAACAATAACTTAGTTTTAATTTACATGTTCCTGTATTTTTGTCTTGGGTACTAAAGTTTCAAACTGACCAAAGGTAAAACTAGAGTGTTGTGGGGTTTTTTTTTTAATTTTTAAATTATTATTTCAGCAGCACTGATTGAAAAACAAATAACTATTCCTGTAATGCTTAAATATATGCTTAGTTAAAATTTAGAACACTTTGTTTTGCATAAACTCTGAAACAAAAATTTTGCAGTACAAATGAGTAAAAAAAAAAAATCAGGAAAAAAACCCCAGTCTTTCTGACTGTTTATGGATTCACACTAGTGTTATTTCCTTTCAGGTGCATGTTTTCCATTGCACTCTTTTTCTGGTAGCCAGCAGCCTAATTTTCTCCATACAGAGCTACAGAGAAATTTGGTGCTGTGGGCTCTGGCCAGGCACCTGCATCTCCCACATGGGTGCTCTCTGGCTGTGAGAGTATGTGAGCCAGCTGGGACATGTTCCCTACAGGCCACAGAGCAAACAGGGTGGAAAAGACTTTCTCACAGGCCAGGAGTAAGAGACATGTTCTCAGGGAGAGCTGAGGTCAGAGGGATGGATACATGTTATTGGTTGTGGTCCTCTGTGAAGATCCTTGCTGATAGAGCAACCATAAGCTGCTGTGCAAAATTATCAGCGAATACAGCAATTCCTGGATGATTCAAATATAGAAATGAGCCAAAATTACATGTAGTATCTCACTTTCTTAAAGAACAGTGTCTTCTATGTTGTACCTCTCAAAAGATTCTCCTATCACCCCTCCACATCTCTGCTACTGAACCAGACGCAGAGAAGATATTTGAATTGAGGCAGTCCCACAGGGTAGCATCCCTTTGGTGGACCCATGCAATATCCAATACCCATAACTGAAGTCAAGCAAATTTGTTTTCTACAGCCTTTCACACCTATTGGATAAAACCACCAACTTACAAGAATTTTTAGGTTATATGGTATCAATCTATCTCTTTGTTTTGAACAAGTTTTTATTGCACTTCAGTTAGATTCTTAAAATCAACAATGTATCCTATTCATATTTCTATCCATTTAATGAAGACTATGATTAAGACTAAGATAGTTACCATTCACATTTCTGTATATTCCTATCCAAAAGCCACTTGTCTTGCTTGTGTATAAGTCTGCATGCTCTATTAAAAAATTTGATTCAGCCGGATCTTCTACAGAAGTCAACATACCACCTATAAAAAAAAGAAGATGATTGGAGGTATCCCCTGTCATAGAAGTCAGTGGTAATTACAGTCTTTGACATAGGATAAGGTTAATAACGAAACCTCTCTTGCTGGTAGGGAGAAGGCAAGGATTTAAATAGAGATCAGAAAGTAGTGTTCAGCCCTAGGGGAACTGCACAGACTGGGGGTGATGTCATCGGAAATGAGAGACCTGAAAGTACAGTGAAGATGATGATTTTAAACACCGGGCAAAGTACACATTATTTTCAAGTGATTGGGTAATAATTTTCATAGGTATTATGAATATTTATTTATTCTTCTTCATGGTTTGACAGAATATTATGTAGCACATAATACTGCACAGCAAAAAAAAAATTTGCAATTCAACTTCATTAATTTTTCTGTCTATGGTCATGGGGCAAAAGGGCTGAAAGGTTCTAAAAACATATGAAACAAAAGGACCCATTTCTTTTGGGCAGTATAGTGCTTCCCTTTCTCTTACACAGCCCCCTGAAGCATGGATGAGGTAGCTGATGATTCAGCAGCATAGGTGGAAGAGGGCCAAGGAGCAGCTCATGGTCTTGGCCACTATCAGATGCCTCCAGGGTGGGAGAGAGAAGAGCTTGCCCTGCCTTGTCTCTGCAGGCTTCCAGGCAGACCTGCTGGTAGAGCAAGGGCTTGCAGGGAGAGCACACAGCCCAGTCTGGATCACTCATCCCATGTTTGGGAGATATATGGAAAAGAAGGGACAAGGCCAGAAAGAATTTAATCTATTTTAAAATCTTACTAAGAAGAGAAATTTTATGAATGAAGAAATATAACAAGAGAAAAGCACATCTGGAAAAAAAAGCCAAGGTAAATTGCTCATCTTAAATTCAACATAACTGAAAAGCAAACAGCATCAATGATGAAAAATAAATAAGACTTTGATTTCCTTTTTTTATTATGCGCAGATTTTGCAGGATTAGTTTTCAATTTTTTTTTGTACAGTGAATTTTTTTTTTTATGTCAAGGGTGAAATCCCATTTTTCAGTAAAAATCATAATTACCTGATTGAACACACTGAGTCACAGACTGAACCCAACTCATTTCATTAGCATTGAAGTTGTAGCAGTGACTTCGGAAGGGAATCCAAAATATGTGATCAGATTCAGGACATTTTCCAATATCCTGTGGGGGATCAGAAGGAAGTACATCTAGAAGAAATGAGATGTTATGGATGCTTTCCATCAGTAGAGATTGCTGACCTGCAGATATGGAATCAAGTTACAAAAACCCAAACCTTTCTTAAAAGTACTTAAAATATTCTTTGACGCACAGTGCCAGAACTGTCAGTGACTATGTCAAGAGTGACAATGAGGAGCAAAACTGCTCAGTCACAGCTGAACGTTCCAGTGTGAGCCTCCACACTTCTGTGTTACCAACTAAATCAAATTTGGACTACCTCAAGGATATTTGAGTGTTCAGGGGATTTTGGTTCTAGGCTATTTTATTATAACCAACATAATTGTATAAATAAAATAAAAGTGGGAAAAGAAAAGGCCGAAACCTCAAGAGGTTTTTCAATTTGATTTTAAATGAAATATCATCTAAACCATAGTTTACTGTGGAAAATTCCCATTTAATAGTTTCCTCAACATAATAATCCCTACATAAATTTTCTGAACATCTGTAACTCTGACAATGTATTAAATAATCTAAAGCTCATTGAATATTTGTGTAGTATCCCCTCATTTTCCTGAAAGCAATGACATTATGGGAAGAAACAGTAACATTGCTAGTACATGCTTTTTTAAGATGAAAGTTACAAGTTAATAGAGTTCAAGTTCAGAGCATGGTCTGGAAAAGAAATTTAAGGAAACCTACCCAAAAATAGATCAAAATAAACTCCTCAGATTTACCATTAAGTCAGTGTCACTAGAGCTAACAGTGATTGCTCTACTGCAAATGAGAAAGCAAAAAAGTTCTGTCCCATCATAAGGTTTGCCTGTAGCTTTTAACTTGTGGTATTCCTCAGTGACACCTGTAGAAAAACTGTGAAGTATGAACTTTTGTTTGGGATGATAATAGACTCTTTCTTTTCCCAATACCATAATACATGAGCAGTAGCCAACAGACTGCTTTGTGGATAACCAGAAAAAACCCTTCCTCTTTTACCCAGGTTTTAGAATCTAGTGACAGTGAAGCTGTAACCACCATATGAACAATCCTAATGTTGAAGGAGCAAAATTTATTTTATACTCAGTGGACTTTATTGATTACAATCCTTCCCATAAGATTCCTGTCAGCAAAATGCTTCACATACTAGGCTCAAAGTGAAATGTTTAGTATTCCCACAATCTCTGAGTTCTGTCCACATGTGACATAGGATGGCAGTTATCACCCCAGTGCAGTGAAATGGCAGTATTCTGTGTGCTGAACAACAAATCCATCAAATAAAACATTATTAATGCAAAATAAAGCTATTGACATTACATACTCTGGCTTATTACTCCTTAATATATACTTAAAAATTTATATTTCAGTGACAGTAGATCCGTCAAGGTTTCTGCCATAAACCCAAATGTCATCATCATAGCTTACCCTCAGATTTTTTGCAGACTGGAAAATGCTTTTCATCACAAGGTGCTGTTTTCCAGCTTCCGTGGAGCTCTAGATAGACACAGGCTATTTTCTGTTTTGGTTCTCCATAGTACCACTTAGAAAAGTTCATCTTCCGTTTATCAGTCCATCTATAATAGCCATAACTCTAAAATTGAAACAGACATTTACAATAATTTTTCTGCACTCTCATCTACTGTTTCAGGTAAGTGGATCTATACAAATACACATTTTCTCTGTGATATATAGAGCTCAGTTGGTATATCGGTGCTAGTACAGTTAAAATATTAATTGAATCAGGACTCAGCAATGTAAAAGCAAGACGCAGTGGTATGGCTTCCATGCTGTAACATCCATGAAGATGCTTTGAAGGCTGAGTGGTGATTCCTGGGTACTGTTGGTGCTCAGTCACTTGTTGGGCAACATCATGGGGTGGAATCATAGAGGAGTCAGGTCACCATGAAGAGCACCATGTCCACAGGAACATGAAATCTGTGGAAATCTCAGGTGAAAGCAAGTCTTAGAGGATGGCTGTCAAACAAGGACTGTAAGCTCAAGTACAATTTTGAGGAGAAACTTTCAGGAGTAGACTGCACCTACCACTACAAAAAATGTGAGGAAGTTACTAGTTTGTTAGAAGCAAACCAGAAATATGGAAAAGCAGGAAGTTTTGAGTCTTTGAGTCTTCCTTCCCTCTCTTCCTTACAGGAAGAATCTGAATAATTACAAGGAAAAGGGAACAGACCCAGATGGTATATTCATAACATTGAAATGGAGAAATAAAATGTGATCTCACTCTAGTGTCTAGATGTGTCAAGAGGCCAGGTACTCAAACCTCTCCTGAGCTTGGCACTACCAGGGCAAGATCACTATTTGGGGAGCAGGAGGAACCACAAAGCTCTCCTCTGCAACAGTGGGGCCAGCTCATCTGTAGGACCAAGAGAACATGTGTGGTGATCTAAATTTGGCCATAATGCAATTTTAACTGCTTCCTAACCCATATTTCTATGACTGTAATAAAAACCAAAAAACAAGCAGCTTTGTGTCTAAGATTCCCATAGAGTTAGTAAAGAGAGTCCAGCACTGTCAGAGGTTCCCATTCTTCTCTGTTGTCTAAGATGGAGGTTAGTGATTTAGGATGAATGAAGTTAAGTGAAATGAGTGCTGTCCACCAGTCCTAGGTTCCTAAGTCTGTCCATGCTACAATTATCACTCCTGATAATAATCCAATCATAGCATTTAATCACACCACCTATCAATTAATTAATCTTACCACATTGCTGTTGAGCCCAATCCATAAGGGCTCTCCATATTGCACTGCCTGCAGCAGCAGGAATATATTACTGTAGTAATCAAAAATGCTGGCGAGCTCTGAAGACTTCTCCTTGCAGGCTTTTCTTGCTTCTTCCCAATTCATTTTAGAAGGAATGATTAAATAGCTGCCGTTACCATAATGGATGAAATCAGAATTTGGAGCAGTTGTGGAATGAAACAGTTCAGGCTCTGTAGGAAAAAGGTATGAATTTGAGAGAAAGGGGAGAATACAGTGAAAAATTACTATTTGTCTGAATAGAGCTCTCTAGGTGCCCTCCCGCAGTGCAGATGAAATTCCTCCTGGGCACAAACATGGTGCAGGATCACTACACCATTTTGGTCTCAAAATAGGAGTGAATGAAATCTCATTCTAAGCAAAGTTTGACACTTTGCTGATGATTGTTTCCCATGTAAGATGAAGTGAAAATTCTAGGTGTACCTTAAATAATCTATAAGGAAGTGGAGGGCAAAAAACTAGAGCTAGTGGATGAGGACAGAAAAAGGACAAAAACTTCCTTTCTGTTCCGTCAGTGTTGAGAACGCCCTGGCAATTGTTTTTGCTAGTGATGGCTTCAGGCAGCTTTCTGCAATTGCACGGGATGAAGCCATGAAACATCTGGCCCAGCTGTGGCTTCTTCCTGTATTTTTACTTGTTGCTCAGCAGTTCTGTTTCTATTCCTGTGCGCTCTTCAGCGTAGCTGTGTTCTGAATGTGTCTCCCACCCTGAGAATATGCAAAGAAAACTAGAATGTTTGCCATCCTGATTACTGCTGGTCTTGTGATACAAAAGTATTGTAAGAGAATGAAGGGCAAAAGAACCAGTTTAACTGACCTTAGTTAACCCTCCAGCGGAGCCTATGTGAGGGATTTTAGCGAGGGAGGGTGAGGATGTGGGAGCAGCTTTTAGTATATTGTCTAGATAGCTAAGATACCTGTGGTGGAGATCACCAATGGCTTTGTCTTTATGCATTATATTTCCATTTGCAAAATAACCCAATTCAGATATCTGTATCTCTGCTGGTTGGGTAGAGCACAGATGGCTAAACTTTTCTGCCAGTGGAGAAAAAAGGCATTTTGAAGGCACAGCTCTTCTAACCTGTTTTTAGCATTTATCTCAGGATGAGCCAGGTGAATCCTGCCTTTAAAGTGCCTACTCCCACGTTCAGGCAACTATTTTAATTGTAGATGTCTGCAGGGTAGTAAAGTCAGCCTCTGTGAGTATGATGATAGGGGAAAGGCTGTAAAGCCAAAACTTCTTAATAATCCTTATCCCGGAGCGGGTTCTGTGTCTGGAAGTCCTCGTCTGGGAAAGGATCCCTGCTTCCCTCACCCCAGCTGCTACAGGCACAGCCAGGCAGCTACAACTGAGGACTCCTACAGTCAGATTGTTGAGTTAATGTCTTCCAACAAAGACAGTGAGAACTAAAACTTACTGCTGTCCATCTGGCAAATATAGCTTTTTTTATGCTGGCAGTCAGTGTTTCCCCAGTACCCTGCTTCCATCATTGCAATGCAGTCGGTCTAGGAAAAAATCAAAAAAGAAAATTATAGCTGACGAAGTGCAAAATGTGTGTCAAAATAATAGAAATATGTTTGAAGAGACAAATTTAAGAGCTTTATTTTCTAATTTTCTGGGGTTTATTTTCATTTATTTTTTCTTGGAAAATAAACTTACTGTAATTTACAGCTTAAGCAAATGGACTTTCCTTGGCGGATTACTGTAAGAACTTTTGTCAATTTATTAACATTTCGTGGAGCGCACCAAAGCTATTTTTTACTATGTAGTTTATGGTAACCTGTGCTGAAATTTGTTGACTTTTCATTTAGATTCATGCTGTACAAGGAGAAACAATAAAACAAAGTAAAAATCCCAGCTAGTAATACTGAATATTTTCAGTAAAATCTTGTAACTCTGATTAATTCTAGTGGTGACTATAATACAGTAATCCTTGGAGTTCTAGACTTCTGTAATGGAATTGCAATAAATATAGACTCTAAACATGCCTATCAATCTCTGGGTACAACTTTAAAAACTTAGTTCTGAAGCATTATTCATTTGCATTCTGCTTTAAGCCCTTGAAATGTAGGATTCTGTCTGAGAGAGAAGTCAGGCTGGTTACATTAACCATGAGTATGCTATCTAAGTTTTGTATATCTTGATTTTTTTTTTCTATTTACCTGTATTGTAATATACTTCCAGTCAACTTTTATGTATTTATCTCTAAATGGGAATCGTCTTGCCCAGTTTGAATAGTCAAACAAGCTTCCATCTGTCCAAAGGTATGTATCTTCACTGTTAATATCATTCAGTCCAATCCATGTTTCATCGGTGACATCCTTTAGGTGGAAGGTGAAGAAGGCTATTAAAAAAAAAAGAAATCAGAGAAAGAGAGTAGCTGAGGAGTTGCTTTTCTTCAAATTCTGTGTAAACAAAATTCCAGATAAAACAACCAATCAACTTTTAAATTAGGTTCAATATTGGCAGACTATGAGTTAATGGTAAAGGAGAAAAATTATAATGGGTAAATTAACTGAAGCAGTTTGATTTAATTAAAAACAAACAAAACAACAAAAGAAGAAAAAAAAAGGGGGGGGAATATTTTTAGATAACAACTATGGAGACTTCTTGGCAATATTATAGAAATTAGGGCTAGAAAGGACTTCAAAATTATTAATCAGTCTTCCCAAAAGCAGCATCAGCAGCACATATGTAATTTCTAATGGATGTTTATTTACTTTCTGACTTGAAAATCTGTGGGCATTTCATTACTATTTATCTCATCTTCCAAGGCCACAGAGAACAGAAAATTCTGTTCCCCCTACATGATGGTTTTGCCAAGAGATGTGAAGTGTCTTATCTCTCTCTAGTCTTCTCTCTGGACCAAGCAGCTTTGAGTCTTCCTCCATAGGTTACGCTATTTAGATCTGGAGGCTAGTTTATCCTTGTCATTAGATGGTTAAACATGCTGGCTTCAATGCCAAAAGGTTCAGATGTCATACCTTGCACTTGATCATTGTGTATAGAGGCCAAATTTCCCCCTAATTCTATACAAGCATTTCTTGCAGAGTGCCAAGTCAGTCTCTCCTCTTCTCTGGATCCAAATATTTTATAACACTGTAGGAAGAATAAAGGATTACACAAAATTTTGGGTATCAAAGAGTAATTAAACCCTTTGGTTTTGATGCATTTACTTCCAGTCCCTGCATGTGAAGAGCAGCAGATGGAGGATCTGCTGAAATGCAAATACTTTCAGACATCAAGAAGGAGACCCAGGTAATCACAGCAATGTATGTGCAGCACTTACAAACTTGTGGGCAGCCCAAGATTAGCAATGGGCAAAAGCAGGCAATCTCCAAAAGCCTTTGAGGAATTAAGTAGATAACCAAGGCACACAGGTGGAGATTTAGGGTCATGTTACGGAAAAGTAGCATTTTTGAGAGATTGAAACTGTTTCCTGATTTGGAACATAATTTGGGGGAGAGCATCTCTCAGGGCAAGCTCTTTCGGCTATATACCACAGACACAGTGCTAAAGCTTGAGCTTGTGTGAGCATTCAACATGAGCAGAGCAGAATCAGAAGGAAAAGAAATATATTGTTTTTGTGGTTGTGTGCGTGTTCTGAGGGACAGAAGACATTGCTTTTAACTGGCATTTGCTTCTTCTCCCTTTTTATGTCCTTTGAATGCATAAAAAGTTCTCCTGTTCCTAGAATCATAGAATGGTTTGGGTTAGAAAGCACCTCATAGATCATCTATTTCCAAGCCCCTGCCATGGGAAGGCCATCTTCCACTAAACCAGGTCGCTCAAAACCCCATCCAACCTGGTCTTGAACACATCCAGTGATGGAGCATCCACAACTCCCCTAGGCAACCAGCTCCTGCATCTCACTACACTCATAGTGAAGAACTTCTTCCTAACATCTGATCTAAATCTTCCAATTCAAAGCCATTACCCCTCATCCTATTTCTACAAGCTCTTGTAAAAAGTCCCTCCCCAACTTTCTTGTAGGGCCCTTTAGAAACCGGAAGTCTGCAATAAGGTCACCCCAGAGCCTTCTCTTCTCCAGGCTGAACAATCCCAACTCTCTCAGTCTGTCCTCATAGGAGAGGTTTTCCAGCCCTCTGATCATCTTAGTGGCCTTCCTCTGGAACCACTCCAACATATCGATGTCCTTCATGTGTTGGGAGCTCCAGAGCTAGATGCATCTCTCCAGGTGGGGTCTCACAAGAACAGAGTAGAGGGGGAGAATCACCTCCCTTGAGATGCTGGCAACACTTCTTTTGATGCAGCACAGGATATGGTTGGCTTTATGGGCTGCACTTACACACCATTAACTCATGTTGAGCTTTTCATCAACCAACACCCCAAAGTTTTTCTCCTCAGGACTACTCTCAATCCATCCCCTGCCCAGACCTATATTCAGGGTTGACCTGACCCAGGTGCAAGACCTTGCACTTGGCCTTGTTGAACTTCATGAGGTTGTCATGGGCCCGCATCTCAAGCCTGTCAAGGTCCCTCTAGTTGGTATCCCTTCCCTCCAGCGTGTCAATTGCACCACTCAGCTTGGTGATGTCCACAAACTTGATGAGGGTACAAGTATTGATTGCACTGTGGGACTGTGTGGTCAGGTATAATTCTTTGCTTAGCTTAGCAAAAAACAATTCTTGCTTGTTTTCTTATTTGATTTGACATTTACTGCTGATTGTGTTACTCAGCTTGAGTTGTGATAGCTGAAAAATATGACCTTTCATTTTTTCTTCTCAGTGTTACTCAGAAAAAGGGGCTTACACTTAGAGATAAGGATAATGGAACAGGAATTCCATGCAATAAGTGTGTCTAAAATAAACAGAAAATTCTAGAAACTGAAAAATTACTTATGGCTAAAGTCACATGGACATTTACAAGAAAAAAATACTACTTAAAACATTCATATTTACCTTTTATGGGATTTAGATATGAACTTGCCAACATGAAAATTGACTACACTGCTATTTAGAATACCACACAATAAACTGGTTTATAAAGTGAGAGAATTTATATAGTGCATTAAATGGATAGTTATTTTCACACCATATAGCAAATATGCTAAAAATGGATGAGATTTGTAACTATACCTTATTGTTAAACAAAAGCCAAGTTTCAGGACATCCTCCCAGAAGCGGAAGCACAGTAGGAGCAAATCCTGAGTAAGTTGCATTATGCCTTTCACAGATGAAGGCATTTTTCACAGCACAGCTTGTATCTTTCCAAAAGCCTGTAAATAAATGGAATACAGAGAATCGCTGTCTGAAACGCTCATACAACCATTACAGCAGTCAGGCCCAGACAGTATTCATAAAGCATGAATTTCACCTTCCAGAGACAGGTGAAACAGTTGCTATGTACACATTTACCCAAACACACTCCTCCTTCCTCCACAGTATGTTTCTCTGGTAGCTATGGCTTAGTTTTAAACCTTGGCATACATGTTACGAAAAACTGTCAGTATTGTTCAAATACCTATTTGTGGGGTAGCCTCAAATTTCAATATGTAGCAAACATTTTGGATTTTGATGCTAAGTTTTCAATCGAACTCTGATTTACTCACCAAAGTCTTTTGACATTATCACGCAGTTTTCATCATTGTTTGCAAAATTGGGTTCATTTGGAGCCCAGGCGACATAGTTCACTGGGGTCTTATCCAGCCAGCTGAAAGAAACAAGGGGACAGTGGCTGCCAGACAGACTTCTCCAGCAGTCATTTAGTTATAAGGTCTGTTTAGGTAAAGGGCTAAGTGAGGCACCAGCAGTGACCAGACGGAAAAGGCTCTACATATACTAGAGAGAACATATCCACAGCATTTCTGCTGCTTCTCATCTGTTTAGTACTATCACATTCACGTCCCATCAGCATCCCCTTTTGCACTCACCAGTGCACAGACCTCTCTTTCCTCCCAGAAAGGTGCCCTTCTGGAAGCCACCTACAGATTTCTAAAACAGGTTCTCTAGCAGCTGTTTCAGAAAACTGTTGGGTGAGATGTTGCTTACACTTCTTGCTTCCAGTTCACATAGCTCGAACCACTGGGATTAGTCTGATAAAACCCTGATGTTCACATTTTATCAAAACCTCCTGGGCTTTCTCTGTAGCCATTGGAGATCTGGGCAGAGTTAATCTCTGCTGCTGCCCGTAGTTGATCAGATGAATAACACCCTAAAATTAGCTGCTTGTCCTCACTACCTATAAAGGATTGATTGCTTGTTTAACCCAGTTCTCACGGTGTAAGACATTAAGTGAAATGAATCTTATCCGTGAACTTCTACTGGGTTTGGTCTCCCAGATCTGAAAGGAAAGCACATTGCTTTGCTTAAATAGGGAAGAACTTAACAGTTCTGATCTGAGACTTCCCCTGAAACCTATTCAGAGGTCATTTGCACAGTGGTTACTAAGTTATAACATGAAAGCATGCACAAATGCTTCCATAGGGCAAGATGAATTTGCCATCATTTGTTTGTTGTCCATTACCAGTTTTCCATTACTTACCTGAATTTTTGATCAAAGCTGACAACTAAGCCAATGAAATATGATTCCACACGGAGTTTCGTGTAAATCTAAAACAAAAGTGATTAGCAGTTAAGCAGTAAACAGTTCCTCAACATGAAGCGAAAATCTGGAAGCCCATTAAACATGACTGTGATGTTTTTGGGGTTTTTTATTGTTGTTTTCAGGATCTGAGCCTCAGGCAAGAACATTGTAGGTGTAGACCCATGATTTTGAGCAGGGTTATTGGGAAAATCCTGGAGTGAGGAATCCACTGGATAGAAAAGCAGTAATCACAATGCTGAATACTAGATGTCTTAGAAGAGATAAGCAACCTGAGGCTGAACTATCCTTTGCTGCACCTTTAATACCTGCAGGCCTTTTTCCTCTACCTACTAAAAGCAATAGTAAGTTCTTTACAGGTCCTGAAAAAATATAGTTATATAAATAAGTAATGTAGGAGAATTGCTCAGGACTCTAGCTCAGCTGTTCCCTTTCTTTTATTAGCTGCTCTGCTTCAGAGTTCAATTATAATCAATAGGCTTAGTGCTTACGTATTTCCATAGAAATTGTCTTTTGCTTTCATTCTCAATGACAACAAGATCTGCAAAGTTCTTCTGACAAATTCTCCGTGCTTCTTCCATATGGACACGTTCTTTGCTGAAATAGTACTGCTTGTCTTCATATAGGATCCATCCATCATTGGTGGCTTGATATTCTGAAAGATAAAGAATCTTCTATATTATATTCATATCTGGTCTGTACAAAGTCTGAAAACAAGTAAATTTTCTTTGAAAGAAGAAAAATACCTACCAAATTTGTACTTTGGTTCAGGTTTTAGCAGTGTACCTGTAAAATGAAAGATCATCATGAGCAACATCCCAAATAAAAAAACCAAAAAATCCAAAAAGATTTACTTCATGCAGTTGCAAATGCTTTCTGTAATAGACAAAAAAAATCCCTCCTGAACTATGAATTATATAATGCATTTTCAACAATGTAGAGCACACAACACTGGGATAAATTAAAAAATATGTATAATTTAGAAACATTCATCAAGTGAAAAATACTTATCTCCACTAACACGGTATTAAACAATCCAGGATGTGCAGTAAACACAGGAAATCTACATGAGTTTGAAAATTTATTTATTTTTAAAATGTATTTTAAAGTGGTTTTACTTATCATGCTATTATTAATTTGGTTTATATTCACGGAACTAGAGACAAACAGCATAATCCAGACAATATATTACATTCTCAAGTTTATCTACATAGTAGTAAACTATTCACAAGTACTGAAAGCTTAATGCTGGTATTTTGTTAATACCACACAGAATTTCCGGTGTCTTGATGGATTCCTCCTGTCCTGATGGCTTGGGTTTTACTAGAAAGTCTTATTTAGAAACAGAGTCCTGAAAAGCCAGTTGCTACCAACCCCAAGTTTCTGATGACAGGATGGACCAGGGGGAAACAACCTGTTGCTATTCCCAGAGCCAGCTAGACCTCTTCAAAGGTAGTACTGTTTTCATTTGAATGCCTATTATTTTGTACTTCACAAGGGCTACTAATTCTGTTCTTAGCTTTCCATTTCTTCTGTGGTTTAATGGTGAGGAACACATTATTAAAGCAGTTCAAATTCTTCTGTTGGGAGATTTTAAACATTTTCTTCTTAAGCATTTAGTGAAGAATAGAACTTTAATTATTCAAGTATCTTCATGATGAAGTTACAAACTTCGCCTCTGTTTGATTTTATTTTTTAATCCTAACGTAACTATAACATTCCTTGTTTTTCCAAAAAATGGAGTATCTTAAATATCATATCTCGTAGACGAATATGAATTAACAGCTGAGCATCTCTTCTCTCATGCTGATCATCATATAATCTAGATTCACAATAACGAGATCTAATTATTTTATTTTTTTACTTTTGAAAGGCCATCTAGGATCAAACTGATCAGAGTCTTTATGTTATAGTTTCTGAACTAATTCTGAGTAATTTCACCAAGAGTGGAGAGCCACATCTGTGCAAAGCAGTGTGCCCAGTGCACCAGAAAGGGCTGAACAGGATGTACAGTTTCAAGCTGGTATGCAGAAGTCAGTGTTTTGGTGGTGCATTTTTATGACTAATCTTCCCATAAAGGAACAATGATTCTTCCTTTTCGCTTAAGCAATTTTTCAGTGTTCACATGGTGAGTTGTTTGCTGTTTGCTGGTAATGGTTTGGTGGCAGAGTCAAATATTAGATATACGCAGTGCTTTATATAAAACAGCTTCTCCCTTCCCCTTCAGGTTGTGCCTCCCACTAGTTCCCTGAGTGCTTCCACCTTTCTTTTCACTTCAAGAAGATTTTAAGAATGTCCTGCTCCATGGAGGTGCATGCAATTAGTCAGGTTACAACCAGGAAGCAGGCATATAAAAGTAGAACTGGTTAAGCAAAATAAGTTCTTTCACTATCAGTTGTCACTTGGGGTCCTCAGCCCATGAAGACTCCCTTTCCCACTGGCAGGCACTCCAATGCATGTCCATCAGGTCCATTTTGTGCCCTGGCACCAGATGCAGGAGGCCTGGCTTTAGGGCCCTGCTTCCCAGGCAACGCTGGTAGATGCAGGGTTCCTTCAAGGCTACACCAGCCTCTACTTTTGATCTCTTTTTCAGAGTTGCTGGTTCCTATAGCAACTCTCTTTGGTTCTCATTATTCGTTTCACAGAGGGAAGCAAAGTGTTTTTCTCTTTTGTACAGAGAACTCTACTGTCCTGCATCTTTGGCACTCCTGGGTAAGCCTGAAGCAGATAGAAAAATAAGGAGGAGATAAAAGGAGAGGGATAAAAGTACCTTTGCATTGCAAATTTATTGAACCCATGGCAGAAAGAGATAAAGCCAGAGATAAAGCCAAAGATAAAGTAATAGGGACAGCTATAACTTTCTGCTTCTAAGTGCAACTGAAATATCTCCATTCATTCTTCTTGCTTTCTGTGTTGCCTTCACTGCCACTGGTCTTAAAACTAACAATTCCCAGTATCTTTCTCCTTTTCAATTTGTTTAACTCCATACAATTTGGTTTTGAACTTGGGTTTATTATTCCACTTAAATGGAGAATAATCATACCTTTTTTCATTTCACAAATCCAATTAAGTAACCGTTCACAGCGCAAGTCGTTCCAGCGCATTTGGGGTGATCTATTAAACATAACACAGTGTTCAAGTTCTTCATGGTTGTTGGGTTCATCTTCATCCCAGTTCTCATAAATTACCTGTGTTGGAAATACATCTCAATTACTATGTGATTCAAGCTGAGTGGAAGTAATTTAGATGATTGTCATCGTAACACAATTTCAGGATCTCATCATCTTAAGTACCTTGTTTATGGGATCAGTAGGAGTTCAGATGGGTCTGAGAGGGCTGTGAAAGTCATACTAACCAGCTCACCTTCCCCATCACTCCCCAGAGAAGGTGTAAAGATTACATGGCATAGAAAAGTGTATGTCTGATGAAGGAAAAACTGAGGGGTGGAAGGAGTTGTGTTTATCTCACTTCATGAAAGATGGCAACCTGACTTTTCCGTACTGACATGCAGCAGTTCCTGATCTGGGATGTTGTGAAGATCTAAGAGCATAGACTGTGGAAGATGGGTATAACGGTATCAGGGATGAAACAGAGACAATTTTGTACTTCCATTAGTATGTTAAGACAGTGCCATCACTGAGCACTGCAGCTGTTCAGCGATGGATAAAGAGCTCCCATGTACCTGCCAAAGGTTTAAAGAGGTTGGAAAGAAAGCATAAAAAAATGTTAAAATCTCTGTATCCTAAAGGACAGCAAAACAATTAATATCCAGCAAATAAGTACTCACAGGAGAACCATCAACCCAGGCAAATCCTTCATCAGGATTTAAGAGAAACAAACCAATCCAGAAAGCCTGAGTGTGCAGTCCTTTATCCCTAAAATAAACCAAACACAGATACTTGACTACAGAAAGTGAGGCGATGAGATAAATACTATAAAAAATAGAAACACGCTGCTTTCTGTCGTATCTGAATTGGGAGCTGCTCCTTCTCTGTTGGCCCATAGCCAGGCTCACTGCCTGCACTCTGTTAAGGGGCTCGGTAGTGCTCTGTGTTGGGACAAGATTTGTCATATTTGAACGTAAGTTGAAGAACAAGTGATGTGGCACAGAGCTAGCTCAGGCTCCCATCCCTGTGGCTGAAACACAGCTCTTGGCTGTAGCAGGAGTTCATGGATAGAGGCCTTAGCAAAATTAAAACATCAATAGAGAACTATAATAAAATTTAACTAATGAAAAATAGTGAAAATTATTTTTCAACTGCTTTAATTTGCTTCTTGGCACTTCCTACTGAGTTTATGTAATAGTTCATAAAATTTATCTTGTTGTACCTATACACCAGATAAAATAGAGTCCTGTTTCACTCACTATGTAACACAAAGATCTCCCTTTGCAAAGATTTTATAGTCTAAAACAAAGAAACTTAACAGACAAGTAAGAACACGTTCAGCTTCTCACAATACTAAAAAAAAAAAAAATTAAGAAGAATGAGATCACAAAAACCTTCCTATATGACAGTTTTAAATCTATTTGAGAAATTAAACCTAGATTCACCACTATGTGAATTTTCTGGAGAAAATAATGTCATAATTTCTACTTTGCAGGCAAGACATGGCATCTCCAGTGCTAGCAAAAATGAATTAAAATAAATTCTTGTTTGATTTCTGGGGTCCTCAGTTTATAGGCAGAAAATTTCCATAATAAGTCCTCACATTTTGGTTTATATTACACACTAACCCAAGGTATTTTTTGATGTGTTGATTAAAATACCAGTTTCAGGCAGTTAAAAAAGGCACAATTAGAGCTGAACAGTTTATTATCTCCCTTTTGAGAGAAGGACAAACACATAGAAAGTTGATCAGATCCGGAGAACAGTCTTGATAAAAACTTGTGATGGAAATAGTAAATATGTCAATGCTTTTTTGAAAGAAGAAAAAAAAGAAAAAAAGATTTTTTTTTAAAGCAGTATCTCAGGATTATATTTCCAGATGAAAAAATTCCATATTCATTTTAAATTTGATTGTGTTTATTCACTCAATTGCCCAGTTCCAGATAAATTTTGAAGGAATTCTTATGTAATATAGTCTGAACATAAAAAAAGAATCATTGTGGAAATACTCACGATGCTAATTGCCATAACAAAATTTGATCTTCTCTTGTATTTATTGTGACCAGATTTCCTCCTATTTCTCTACAGAATTCTTCAGCCTCAAACCAAGACTTCTTTTCGTTTCCCTCTCTCACAAAAAACTATTCAGAAAAAAAATCAAATTACTAAATGTGCAGTTTGACATATAAATATATATAATACCCTATAAAATTAACCTCACTTTAGCGATCCTTTATTCATTAGTGAGATGACATAACATATGTCAAGACCTATGATATAAAACATAAGAAAAAATACTTACACTTTATATTACTAAACATCCTCCATTTTAAATGAAGGCAAGAATAACATAGGTGTCTGAGGAGAACAAAAGGTATCACAATGTACAGAGGAGAAAAAAAACAATATTTATAACTTCATTGGAAACCTTGAGCACTGAAAGGCTCAAAGAAAGATGGGATAGCTCAGTTGTGGTGTTTTGCAGTAGAAAGCAGTAGATTTTTGAGAAATGGAGGGTGGAGGGAAAATCAGTAGGTTAGAATAGAAAAGAGAGTGTGGATGGAGAAAAGCATTTGGTAAGGCTGAGGAAGAGATTTTGTGCGGTAGTGCAAGTGTACAAACAGCTGTGCTTTCTACTGTGAAGTATGTACATTCTTGAAGTAAGGAACTGGATGCTTGACATTTTGGGGAAAGAATTTAATAATTGACAGAATAATGTTAGTAATAATTAACTGTGACACAGAAGTTGAGATTCTTATACAGGGCTAAAATCATCTCTGGCCTCCCAACAGGCAGAGAGTCTCAAGAAAGAAAGTGTGAGGATATTTATGTAAAGAGCTGGAAAAGCAATAGACTTTTTAAGGCATTATAACTAAATCAAGAGTGTCCAAAACCTGTAGCTGCTGCAAAGTCAGCAATGTCAAACTATACCTGGATCTAAAAGTATCATAACAGTACCACATGCTCTGTGAAAAAAGGTTGGAGAGAAAAGGTTGGCATGGGGCCAGTTTTCCATAAGTTTTCTCTTAGAAATATTGTCGTATGCAAGTGACATTGCCAGCTCTTTAGATGCAACACTATTTTTTTCTGAATTACCAAATTCCTGGAAGTAAATAAATGAGGTGAGGTTCTCACCTGGCCTTTAAATAAAAGAAAGTGTATTTCTAGCACTCTGTTTTCATTGTTTCACCTTTTCTGTGGTTGACTTTTGTTATATTTGATGGAATTTCTCATGGTTTTTTTCCCTTGAATACCATGGGGAAGGCCATTCTCAAAAAAATGACCTAGCATTTGGGTCCCTGAGTGGTGGCCAAGACACCAGCCCCTTCGCCTGCCCCATGCTCAGGCTCATGGTGAAGGTAGACACACACTTACTTTGAAGCATGAGTTTTCTCGGGAGGGTCCGTCCCAGCCTTCGGCACAGTCAGCCACAGGGACCTGTACTGGAGGAGCAGGAAGCAGCACTCCTACTGCCTGCTGTTTGCAAAGATATTTTGCTTTCTTCTCACAGCTAACAACATCCCATAATCCAGCTGCAACTCCAGTTTCCATGGCAACGCAGCCTTGTTCTTTTGCTTTGTGATATGGAAAAGAAATGAGTAAAACCAAAATCTTAACTGCTCTCTAAGAAACGACACCTTTACTTTTGTTCATAGAAAACTCTGAAAAGGAAGATGCAGGTTATGCATATTAAAAAGCATCCTGGATATAAAATTATTTTTAATTACTCCCAACAGAGCCCAGATACGGGCCAATGAGTCTCACAGTCACACCTTTGCCAGAAAGGGCAATTTGCAGCTTTAGAATACAAATCCTCCTTATCTTGCCACTCCAGGGAAATCACAGGGCAAAATGGCACTTGATTTTTTTACATATGTAGGCAGATGGCCTGACAATTGCTTTGGGATTCTCAATATCCAAGTAATTCAATTTCAAGAAGACTGATATCAAGTACAAGTTTGTTTTAAGGCATAACTAGCTAGTGTGAAGGCAAGAGTTCCCACATCTGCTGAAATGCAAAACAACTGGACTTTCTCTGGTCATTTCTGACACGCACCTTGTGGGTCAAAAAACTGTCCAGTTTTGCTCAGTTTGGTGAGTTGTTCTTAACTGATGTTAAAAAAAGTTGGAAAAAATGAGACCATGTACCTTATTAATGCCTGCAGTGTATTGCCTTCAGTCTATCCCATTAAAAATCGCTTTCTGTACTACTTTTCAGGAGATGGACACCTGACAGCTGTATTGGTGCTTGTCATACTGGTATCAAACACAAGGTCTGATGGCCTTGGCCACGCAAAGCTATAAACACAAATGAAAGTTTCTACTCTAACTCCTAACACCAGGGGACGGAAAGCAGAAACTCATATGAATTGTAGCTACACTACAATCACAAGGGTTGAGCCTGTGCAGAGCTTACCTGGCATTGCTACGTTCCAGTTTGTGAAGAGAGGAGTTTCACCGCTGGCCCACCTGAAATTCCCTTGTTCTTCTATGTCAGAGAGACCAATCCAGAAATATTTTTCAGACCTCAGCCCCATCAGACTTACTAGAAAGGCTTGCTCATTTCTGAAGTGGAAAACAGTGCTCATTCATAACAGCGTTCAAAACAGTGTTCATTCATAACCTTGTAATATTTGTTTAAGTAGTACAAATAGAGGTATCATTATCAAGACACCATCTCCTCAATGAAGTTCAGGCAAAACCTCAGGAGCTTTCAACTGTGATCAAAAGAATTTGGTGAGGGATAGCTTTCTCCTTTCAGCTGAAGGCATCTTCTCTCCTTTCCACCCAGTTCTGTGAAATGTCACAAATCACTGCACACATGGGCTTCTAGCTGTATTCTACTATTTTGCTTGTCTCACAGATCTTTAAGGTGTCTCAAAGAGACCACCAAGTCAGGACCAAACTGTCAGCTTTACCAGCCATCACCTCTAAAGGCAGTCATGTTTCTCAGAGGCCATGAAACATGTAAAGCCTGACTGAGATATGGGTAGTTTGCAGATAATACATTCTGGGGTGGGGGGAAGATTTCCAACATTTGTTCATAACTTGTCTTAGAAGGCAGTTTAAGAAAGTACTTCTGTTAAAGTTTTCCTATCAGAGGAAGGTAATAGCCATCAGTAAATAGATAAAAATTGTAGTAGCTACTTTGCAACAAATAAAAAACCCACCAAAAACAAAATAACATAGAAGTTGCCCTAATTAGGAATTGAAAGATAAAACTGTTTAACTCAAGAAGCCTTAAAATTTGAAAACTGTTATAATAGATTAAGTAGAAAGTCCTAAAACATTGAGTCTTTTTTTATTTTTCTTGTCTTTTTTTTTTTTCCCCCTGCATGTATAATTTTATTTGGCTTACTACCATAAGATTTTTGAAAAAAACTGATAAAACACTATGAAGAGTAGAAAAATGGACATTTTTTAAGTTTCTCCATCAGAAGCACTCATTTTGAAGTATATAAAAAAAGATATTTTCATACCTACTTTCCACTGTAGCTAGATAAGCTTTGCTCTGTTCACATGTCTTATTTGCTTCCGAGAATGTCAGAATTGAAGAGCCCACCAAGTAACAGTGAAAACCATATCTTTTCCAGCCCTGTGACAAACATGAAGTTCTTAATGTGAGACTGAAAGAGACTTCAATATAAAAACGATCTCTGTTCTTTTGTGTATAAATATTCAATGTCAAATTTGTTGCAGCTAAGGTTTAAAACAAGAAGAGATCGGGCTGATCTCTTAATAAATAAAAGATGGGTTTTTCTTGTTTCTGTTTCTTCCTACAGAAGGCTTTTTTTTGTTGTTGTTGTTGAAAGGAAGACATTAAGAACTTGGTTTTTATCTCCTTTATGTGTATGTGACTTTTCACAGAAAATTGTGGCTGTGCTATTGGTGTTGCTTTCCAGTGCTCTGTACAGCTGGGATTATGCAAACTGCACCGTAACGAGCCTGTGATTCGTTCAGGGGGGAGCTGCAGCTCCAGCCTTCCAGAGCTGCGGGATCTGACATAATGGAATACAAAAACAATGCAATACGGAAATGAATTCACACATAAGCACAGCTTCCCAAAGTTGCCCCTGTCATTCCTGTGTGCAATGGGTGAGGAGATGTTCTGAGCCAAGAGTCAGTGCTTGTTCGTGGGGAGGGTAGAAATGAGGAATATCAGTAAAATGCCCCTGCCTCCTCCTGCTCTTAGAGAGATCTATGCTGACCAATATAGACATAATGATTTTCTGACAAGGTCAATTCTGGAAAAATTGTTTGCTTGGAAAAAATTGCTTGCTGATATCACTAAAAGGCCAACTAAGTAGTCCGTTTCTCTTTTGAAATTAGTTCCTTTCTTTTGTCATTCTTAGATAGTAAGTGCTTTATAAAGACCTTAAGTAGGCAGCAAGATCTGAGAGAAGAGACACAGTGGCTTTGAGTATTTTTACATGGCTTGTTAGGCTAAGGACATAAAGAGAGAGAACAATGGTGAAATTATGATTTACAGAATCACAGAATGTTAAAGGTTGGAAGGGACCTCGAAAGATCATCTAGTCCAAACCCCCTGCCAGAGCAGGATCACCTAGAGCAGGTCACACAGGAATGTATCCAGGCAGGTTTTAAATGTCTCCAGAGAAGGAGACTCCACAACCCCTCTGGGGAGCCAGTTCCAGAGCTCCATCACCCTCACAGTGAAAAAATTTTTCCTTATGTTTCTGTGGAACCTCTTATGCTCCAGCTTGCACCCGTTGCCCCTTGTCCTATCATTGGACATAACAGAGAAGAGATATGTATAGTTTTGTCACAGAGTGGCTCATCTGGGAATGGGAGGAAAGGCAATATTCATGTACATGTAAATGAATTCTGACTTTCTTGAGTATTTGCACAGCAAAAATGAAAAATGTCCATATATTAGTAAATTGCTAGTAGAAAAAGACCAGATTTCCTCAAGAGTAGATTTTCTACAAGATAGAAATACAAAGACTCTTATAGAAGCAAGAACCAGTAAATTAATTCCTGTTCATTTTTCCCAATATAATTAATTTATGAGAGAACATTTACTTTCTGGCAGCCTGGGTCCTCAATTGTCTCTTTTTCCAAGTAGTGTGACAAAGGTTTTTTTTTACAGATGTAACCAAGTTGTCGATCACAAACATCAGTTGCCCAGTATCCATCCTAGAATAGCAGGGAGAAGAAACAAATGTAAAAAAAGAGGCATTTGTAAACATAAGAAAACTAGTGTTTCCCTGTGTCTTCACCACAAGGCCCATTGAAATATGTTACCTAGGAAGGTTATAGGATCATGGCTGGAGATGTTTTGGTTTGTTTTTTAAATAGACACATTTGTCAGGAGTTAAGATTCTGTTTTATGCTGTTTTGAGATGAAAGAAGGAAATAGATAACATCTTGAAGTCTCAGCATTACGTAGTATCATAACCATCTATTTAATGAGAGGGTTTGTAAAGATACATCTCATCTGGGGCTAATGGATCTGCTTGTAGAGCAGAATTATTTCACTACACATCTGAAAAATGATCAATGAAAATGAAATAATGCACATTTGAGTGTGCTGCAGTAAATCTAACTGGTTTATCCATCAAGGAGAAGACTTTTAAAATGACTGATTTCTCGTAAAAAATGAATTATGTAGAAAATAAAATTTAAAAAGGAACTCTTTTCCCCATGAAATCTGGTTTAGGATCAATTTTACTGATGCCTAATACTGGCAAACATCAATATTATTCTGTGATATAGCTGTTATTTCAAAAACAACATTTCCCTCATAACAGCAATTTCAATTTGTTTCTTTTAAAACTCATTGCACTTTGTGTGTGCACACAAATGCCTGTAAATGTGTCAAACCATAACTTGCAAGAAAATAAAGATTGTGAGTCATTCAGTCAGAAATACTATAGCATTTTAGGTTAGGTATTTGGCAGACAGGTGTTCTTGCTCTCTATGTCACTACTGAAGACTCATGCCCTAGTGCCAGGTCTGAATGAAGTAACACCAAGGGACATAATAGTGTATTGCACTGGAAAAAGAGGTATGAAGATAACATGTATGATAACCACACATTATATTAACTAGTTCATTCCCTTTCCTCTCCCCAGGCTATAACTTTTTTCATTGCTGCAGCATCAGGATGAATCTAATGTAAAATATCTGGATCAGAGTTTTAGCCAGATAAGAAATTTCTAAAGGTAGCACTAGGAAAATGCTGCTCTCTATTTCTGCTCTCTCCTGTCCTCTGAAGAGGTCTTCTGGTCGATGCCAAATTTATGGTGAAAACTATTTGAAATTAATATAAAAAATTACTCCTAATTATGTAATGGCAAGTGATTTCAGACTGAAGTAGCTATTAGTTTGGATGACTATAAAATGACTGCATGGTTATACCTGTCCCTTCATAACAACGCAGTCCTCCAGACCATTTGTGTAGCTGGGATGCCTGTGCTGCCATTTGGTGAATGTCACAGGAGTCCCATCACTCCACTCAAAATAGAAATGAGCCTTCAGGTCATTCAAACCCAGCCATAGCTCTTCTGTTGGCTCTGAAGCATGAAAAGAAATAAGTTTGCTTATGGTGTAATACAGTTTCACATCTGGAACAAACAGGGACTGATAAAGTTGGGATATGGTAGCTCAGAGGTGGCATTTGTGCTTTAACAAGAATGCTGCTTTCCTCTCAGATCTGCAGTAACAGATATTTTTGTACTGAAAAGGCTTCAGATTCCACCAAGAAATACTGAGTTTAATAAGCATAAGGCTCTTCATGGCCAGCTGAGTATTTGTGGTTCAGAACAACAACATGGTCGCTAGCATGGAGGGTAGGACAATGAATGTCCCACCTGTTGGGAGATCATACTGAGCCCAAGCCATGAAGACATCTGCCAATACATCTCCTTCATGGAGGAGCATTAGAGGGCTTGTGATGGCCCCTCAGAGGAGTTCACCAAGTCCAGTACGTGCAGCAATTGTCAGGACTGGGTACTACAGATCCAAGGAAAATCAGAAGTGAAAAGATGCTGTTTTCTTAGAAGGATTTACAAGAGGTCAATCTCAGCACAAGATTTTATTCTCAGCAAGAAGTTAATTTTCTTATAGATTTGCAGCTCATTTCTGAATATATTGAACATAAAATAAAGGCTCCAAAAAATAAATTTTTAGAGATCTTCGTGTTTCTCTATTTTTTTCTTTTCCTGCTTTATGTTTTTCAATGTAGATTATTTCTTAATAGATGTAAATATACCTCTACGTATATGCAACAACAGAAAATAATAGTATAACTTAGATTTAGCCTTCCAATTGTGACATTTCAGAAGAAAAACATTAATATTTAATATGTTACAGATGTGTCAAACAAAATACAGGCCTACATGTATACTCACTGTAACCAAGCTGTGACACTAGAAAGCTGTATTCAGCAATGTTGTGGACACTTGCTAAATCTCCGTCTTGCTTCTTACATGAAATCAGAGCATCTTTCCATATTTTGGGCTCCCGCTGAATTCTGTAGCAGTTGCCTGCATACGGCCACCAGCCATCTGGGCACTTAATGGGTTTCAGTTCTTCTAGAATCAAAGGACAATTTTTCAGAGTAATTTTGTAAGAGGAATATAAAGGACACTAGAATGATGTCTCTTGAGTACTCTTTATGAAAGCGGGACTATATGAATAAAGACAAAGCTGTAGTTAGAAATGCAAATACATTCAAATGAAAACCAAGCATCATTAAGACACAGTATGATAAATATGCAAATAGAATGATGTCTCCTCAAGGAGAGAATCTTTGAAAAATGCTCACATTGTGTCAGAAATGCAATTTGAAATAATGCTCTGGGAGGCACCAAAAGCAGATGTCAGTCTGCCCCCTCTTTGGCCCCCAGAGCAGTTTGGTTGGTGTCGTGGTCTCCCGTGCTGCAAGCAGCGTCTGACATTGGGCTCTACCTCCTGCTCAATGTCTTCTTGCAAGCACACATATATTTTACATCTGGAAAAGCATGAAGTCATTCTTTGGTAACTACAGGTCAGTAAATTGTGCAGATTAGTGCAAAGTTGGTAGTTTTCATATTAACTCAGTGGCTTTTTTATTACTTAGATTCTTACGTATCTCTAAAGCTTACCTTAAGCTTGCTTTAGAGTCTTGCATTTCTTTTTAAGGTTAATAGGGAAATATAGATTCTCTGAAAATATTTATCTACTTTCTTTAATATAACCACTTCTTTAAAAATACCTTTAATAACATTCCCAGATGACAGCCACCAGCAGATCCCTCCTACATGTCACATGTTCATAGCCATGTTATGAACGAGCATCAGGTTGGGGTGGCCCCTGGATGACATGTAGCCTGCATGAATACTGCTGCTCCTTCTGCTCTGCTCGTATAGACCCAATTCACTGCATACTCTTATCATCAGAGGATGATTTTTTCACATTAAAATTAACTGCTATTGCTCATTTGGAGCAAATGAGAAGAAAAGGAGAAGCATAAAATTTCTACTGTATTTATGCAAATTTGATTGCTGGCACTGGTTGCCATGAGAGAGCAGCTTTTATCTGACTTGCAGGAATGAAGATAGAGTGATTGAACAAAACAATAATAATCTTCTATAAGTGGTTAATACATAATAGAGGGACAAAAGCAATCTAAAAGTCTGTGTATGGATGTATAGCTATGTTTTTCAAAGGTTTGGTTGAAAAATCATAGAATTCAAGATCATCGAGTCCAACTGTTAACCCAGTAGTTCCAGATCACCACTAAACCGTGTCCTTCAGCACCACATCTGCACATCTTTTAAATACCTCCAGGGATGGTGACTTCCCTGGACAGCTTGTTTTAGGGCTTTATAACACTTGCTGTGATTTTTCTTCCCAATACCCAGTGTAAACCTGCCTTGGTGCAACATGAGGCCATTTTCTCTTGTTCCGTCGCTTGTTAATTGGGAAAACAGATTGACCCTCACCCCTCTACAACCTCCTTTCAGGTAGCTGTAGAGAGCGAGGTCTCCCCTCAGCCTCCTTTTCTCCAGGCTAAACAACCCCAGTTCCCTCACCTACTCCTCACAAGACTTGTACTCTAGACCCTTCACCAGATTTGTTGCCCTTCTTTGGACAAGGTCCAGCACCTCAATGCCTTTCTTGTAGTGAGGTGCCCAAAACTGTACACAGTATTTGAGGTACAGCCTCATCAGTGCCATGTACAGGGAGATGAGCACTCCCCTAGTTCTTATAGCCACACTGTTTCTGATACAGGTCAAGATGCCATTGGCCTTCTTGGCCACCTGGGCACACTGCTGGCTCATGTACAAAGGGCTTTTGACCAACACATCCATGGCCCTTTCTGCTGGGCAGTTTTCCAGCCACCCTTCCCCAAGCCTGTAGCATCGCCTTGGGTTGTTGTGGCCCAAGTGCAGGTCTCCGTTCACCACCACTCTTTGGGCCCGGTCATCCAGACAGTTTTTTACCCAGCAAAGTGTACACACATCTGAGCCATGACTAGCCAGTTTCTCCAGGAGAGTGCTGTGGGAAACAGTGTCAAAGGCTTCACTAAAGTCCAGATAAACAACATCCACGGCCTTTCCCTCATTCACTAAGTAGGTCACCTTGTCATAGAAGGAGATCAGGTTAGTGAAGCAGAAGCTGCCTTTCATAAACCCATGCTGACTTGGCCTGATTGCCTGGTTGTCCTATATATGCTTCATGATGGCATTCAAGATGATCTGCTTCATAGCCATCCCAGGCACTGAGGTCAGACTGACAGGCCAGTAGTTCCCTGGATCCTCCTTCCAGTCCTTCTTGTAGATGGGAATTACATTGGCTAACTTCCAGTCAACTGGGACCTCTCTTGGTTTGCCAGGACTGCTGATAAATGATGGAAAGTGGCTTAGTGAGCACTTCTCCCAGTTCCCTCTGTACCCTTGGGTGGATCCCATCTGGCCCCATAGACTGGTATGTGTCCAAAGGTGTGTAGTAATCTTGCATACTTTCTATCATTTACAGATCTTTTCAGATTGCTCTTTCTAGAAGTCAAAGAAAAATCTTTTTTTTTTTTATTTGACTAGCCTACCTTGAGGTGTAATGTCAGACTTTGAACTGAAGTTTCTCTTTTCACAAATGTAGCCAAGTCTCTGGTTACATGCTTGGTTTTCCCATTTAGCATTCTTTCTGGGGTTCATCACTCCACAGATTTTCCCAGGGAACAGGAAAGGACTTCCTTTGAGTAAGAGAGAAAATAGAATCTCACAGCAAAAATAAATAAAAATATTAACAAAACCATCATATTATCAGTAGAAACATCAACTTATTCTGATTTCTTCTATGTTTAATATGAAGAAGCCTGCTCCCATGGGATAACTGGTGTAGTAGTAGTTTATAGGATGCTGCTTTTAGACAATGCTTTGACAGTGAAATAATGACCTGCCATTGACTTCGTGTCAGGGTAGTACTGGGAAATTTTTTGTTCTTTTCCTAATATCCTGGTTCTCACAGACAGAATAGCTGAAACTAGACTGTTGTGCTTTGTCAAAAACTTCCAAAATATTTTAAAATTTTCCATTAATATTATAGCATCCCTCCAGAATACCTCAAGAACTTCACAATTATACTTTCCTATAAAATAGCTTTTCTCTTTTCTGTTGCAGTCTCTAAAAACCTCTGTAAGTAGCAAAAGAAATAGGCTGATTTTTTTTTTTTTAAATCTTCAAGAATTGTTTAAGTATTCCTTTACCAAATTGTAACTTTTCCAAGATGGGGGACAGTTTGGACTACAAGTGGCACAAAGAAAAATTTGGACAAAAAAAACTCCAACAAATAAACAGAAGAACGCCCCATGTGTGAGAAGCACCACAAACCCCTCCTGTCTCCCTTCCTTGAGGTGTCCCAGTGCAATTTTGCATAAACTGCTGAGGAATTATAAGCTGGCTCTGCAAACATCTCAATAATAATTTCTCTAGAAAACATAATGCCATTGCTTTCTAAATATTTTGCTAATTTTGGAAGATTTTATTAATATTTATACTCAGGCAACATGTTATGAAAAACCTATGATCTGTAAGGTTTTATACTATATATATGAATTTCATAAACAAGCTCTTAAACATAAAAGAAATTGCTATAGCTGATATACACAGTGAACTTTGTAATTTGGAAGTGTACTTCTTAAAATAAAGATCTAGGTCTTCAGCTACTGTAAATCAGAATAGGCTTTCCTGAAATAAAAAAAGTAGCTAGGGCAGCTGTTATTAACCGATGTCTTATAAAAACCCCTTCAAAGACTATAAAAATAGAATCAGTTCTTACCTGGAGCCCAGTTTAAATATCTGAAAGGGCTTCCCCCAGACCATTGCCATCCACTGTTGAAATTCAAACTGTTCAATCCAATCCAGAATGAAAAACTGAAATTTTTCATTAGCTCTAAATTAGAAAAAAAAGACATCACCTGTAATTCCCTATTTGCATTCTTAGCAGTTTCATCTAAAAGAAATAAAGTCAAAAGTAAGAAATGGAAATTTCTTAATTTGAAGTAGCCCAAATAGAGTACTTTCCACATTACTGAGGTTCACACAATAATTATTGATTTAGCAAAGATCTCAGTAGTTAAAAGGGCAAATTAACATGTTATTTCACTAAAATGTGAGTTTAGTTTTCTCACTCTGTTTCATTACAACATAAGAGATGTAAAAATACCTTATTTTCATTAGGGAATTGTGCTAAAATGTTTCTGTAGCAGATTTTATGGAGGGTACATAGCAAAAAGACAAAGTCCGTGTGCCAATCACTCCTTGTGGTATTTTCTATGAGTGGTCTCAAAGCCTGCTTCAAACCATTTATAACCCAACTGATACCATGACACTTGTAACTAAAAGCCACTGGAATTATTTGGAGTGTATGTATGCAAATGTACCCACATCGGGTCAAACCTAGCCATCATTATATGTTCTCCTAGAAAGATTAATATTCCTTGAAACACAGAGGAAAAAGGTAAATTTGAGGACTAGACCATAGCCCTTCTCAGAAGTGAGTTCACTGACACAAATACAAGGGGAGCAAATCCTGCCCCTGGGATAGGCTGCAGAAGATGTGTTAGCAGCCACCTGGAGCACAAAGGTGGGATGGAGCTTTCTCTGCCCATAGAAATTTCCACACCAGTCCTTCATAGAAAAACACAAATTAGTAGAAGGGCAGTTCAGACCATCCCCCTTCTGGCAGCAGCTGAACCACCTCTGACACCCTGTCTTCTTCACTGAGACAGAAGACAAAGCAGCCAACTTCATTGTCCAAAGCTCTGGGGCAGAACATTTTCAGGTCTTGTTCTCTATCATTTTACCTGCTATATAGGCTTGCTCATGAATCTCTGTGATGCTTAACAATTCTGCATTTTGTTGCTGACAGCTCTTCCTTGCTTGGTGCCATGATAAAGCTAATTCTGAGTTTATCTGATAGAGAGTGCCAGTTGAAATGTCTTCTGTCCAAAATCCTTCTGTGTCATCTGCAAAAAGTGACATTCATCCTCTCAGTTGTACATACATTGCTGCTTTACTGTTTCTCCATATTGCTCTACCTAGTGAGTGATACACATCTTTAGACTAGAGCTGTTCCTCTAATTTGGTCACACTGGAGGGGAGGAGCCAGTGCTTCCTTCTCACACTGCATGTCTTGGAGCAGAAAGAGAAACTTGCACAGCTATCGTGAAAACATGACTCTAAAACGTTTTGACTGATTACTACACCATGGGTGTGATAAGGATGGTAAATGGAAAGTGCTTCCTCGCCTCTCATCACCCTCCCAAACAGTGCTATCTGTTTTAATATTTCCACAGAAAGAAATTCCAGTTTAAAGATCCTGCTCTTATTATCTCCATATAACACAACATTCCTACATCTCCTGTATTTTATCCCGTGAATCAAGAACCACCAGGGTAATATTCAACATACTCTTCAGATCATGTATCCAATCTGATAACAAATATAAAATAAAAAGCCTATGCATTAAAACTGTAAAGCTGTCCAAGGAAAAACATTTTCATATTGAATTTAATGCAAAAACAACAGGAAACTTACCCAGCAGCTGTAATGAACCATGCACAAGGGAAAGAAAAACAAGGAACCTGGAGAAACTCATTGCAAATATAACTTGCTTTTCATTCCTCTACCGAAAGTTATATTAAAAGACTTGCAATGCATAAAGTCCTGAGTCAGGATGGTAACAGGTCCTTCTCTGTGTCAAAGGGTTGATGGATATAACTCTGTACTCTAAATAAGGAAATATCCTGTCACATGGTACTTTGAAATAACAAAAGTACACATTGCAAACACAGCTCTCTTTGAAGAGCAAGTCACTTCCAAAACTGAACTCTCCATCCTTGTAACTAGAAGTGGTGACATTTGTCTTTTTCTGGGACTTTACCAGTACTATATTCAGGTCAGCTCCTAGTGTGCTACATAGGACAGATCTCTAGAAAAGCAACTTAAGAACTGGTGACAAGAAACCAGCAATGAAATATCATCGATTAAAAACTCAGTCTCTGCTTTAACCCTTAAGTTTCAGAAACAAAGGGAGACAAAACCCCAGTAGTTCAGTACATTGCTATAATGTCACAGCTTTACATGTCTAGAAGAAAGCAAGCAATTTTTACAGTATTCTGTGCATTATGAATGATTGCTCATTTTAAGGGCTAAAACTGTTTCACTGCTTGCTTTGATCACACTTTGAGACTGGGCTGTTTATTTGTCAAAGCTCTGAAAGAAGTGAAGCTCTTCATAGCCATAGGCTGGTGGTAAGCATCCCTGTAACAGGAGGGAAACTTTTGCTTGGAATACTTTTGTACAGCAGAAGGATGTGCTCATCTCTCTGAGGGTGTTCCAGGACAAAGCCAAATGTGAGCTACATTGGGAAACTACCTTTTAATCTCTGAAGGTGCTCATCTGAAGACATTGGCATGACAATTCTTGTACAACTGTGCTGGCATATACTCACATGCAGACAAGTCCTACTGTTTCTCCTGTTCATTTACATCAGTGAAATTAAAAGTTGTAATAATGAAATAGAAAAAAAAACCCCAAGAAGTTAAATAATCAGTACTGATATATATATGTGTGTGTATATATATATATATACACATAGAAGCTGAGTAGAACATCTTATATGAGGAACAGCTATCTTTGCTTTTATTTATAAGGTGTTTGTGAAAAATATTGCAAGAACTGGCTGAGTTTACCCAGTTTGATTTGAACATTACAAACTACCGAAACTCATTTTCAGAAAAAAATGTCTGGATTTCAGTTAAAGTAAGAATTGACTGAATTATGTAATAATAACTATTCTATTTGTAGGTGACATGATAAAAGAGCTTAGTGTGAGAAAAATTTGCAAGAGCAGCCCCGAGTTCTAAAGCTGAGTAATGCCACAGACAATGACGGGTAGGAGAGAAATAGAAACTGAGTTTACTGTGTGAAACCATGTAGCAGTGAAAAATGAAAACCCCCAAGGAAATGGCTCTGACAGAGGGAATCCATAGGGAAAATACCCATTGGCTACAATTCCTGCCCCTTTCCCTCCACTGCCTCACAGAATGCCAGCCACCCTCCAGTCCAAACTGGGCTTTAATCCCACCTTGTGTAAATGGATGCGTGTGAAGGTTCAGCTCCCCAAGGCTGCAGGGTGATTGAGGGGAAGATTAGTGCAGACACTGGGGTAGGATAAGAGAAGAATTGATAACTTCAGAGCTGCCCCTTTCACAGGACAAATCAGTTTGATTCTGGTTACAAATGTTTTGAGGTTAGTGTCCTCTATCCTGAATTTCATTTCTGCAAAAATCTATTCTCACCACTGTGCTAAATTCTTGATTGTATTTACACCAAGAAAACAGGAGTTCAATGCCTAGAAAAGGCTTTTAATTATTATTTCTTTTAACATTCCATTTTGATTAATAGACCCTGTGCAGCCTGCTAAACACCCCTCCTCATGAAGTGTTTACTGTATAATTTATATTTGCAGCTCACCTAAATACACTTGTAATGCTTTTCACTGTTTTTCCAACATCTTTAACTTAGTCTTCTTGAAGATTCCATCTGCTGCATTCCTTAGTTTTCAGTTCCTTCTTCTCCCATTTAAAAATAGCTACTTGGTGCCTGTTCAAGCTGAATTCAAAGTGTCAGGGAGAGAAGCCCTCCTAGTTATTGATAAAAGAGTTATCGCACAAACAGGAGCACTCCCCCTTTTCTCTCACTTGATTCAGGGGGAAGTCTGAAGCTAAAAGTTATACTAATAAAAACTTTATTTATTTCAAAGCATTAACAAAACAAAGGAACAATGAATGCAAGGGTGAGAATATTTTATTTCATGTTAGTGAGCATATTACAGTTAACAATTGTATCAATACCTCAATCTGAGTTTAATAACCTTTGCTGGTATGAGCTATATTTTCCATAACAGAAAATGAAAAGAGCAAGGTTTGCTTTCCTGAAGTTATCTGAGATGAGTAGATGAAGGATCATTTTTAAAAAGTATAACAGGATACAGGTATAATAAACAATTAAAGTACTGGTCTGATGGAGTGAAGTTTATGGGGAAAAACGAGTTCAAGATTGCAACAGGGTTGGGCAGAATTTATTTTTTGAGTTCTTTGTGGTGTCCTCAAATTCATGGGAATACAGTTCTAAACAGTAATTACACTTTATTGAACATTCAGTCTAGTTGACTTTTATAGTTCTTCTTCAGTATGTTTATTTGTTCTTCACAATTATTTACACTAGTATTTTTGCTAAGGCACTTCCAAACGTCTTGGCTGTTACAAAACTGCAGCATCAATCTGTGACTCTGATTTTGTAAAATATGCATAAACCAAAAGAGGTTGCTAGTGCTAAAAGAGAAAAGGGATTTAATATAAAATTACAGGTATCCTCAGTAGAGGCTTAACATATACATCCTTTAATTTCAGCAAGCAACTTGCTCCTCTGAATTGGTACATGCCACAGGACCAGTTCTCACATTCTTACCAATTCTTCAGTCACCAACACAACATTTTAGAAGTGTTTCATTGCCAGAATATATTGATAGTTGGTTTTGTCTTTTCCTGTGGTAGAAATAGACTGACATGCCAGCTCCAAGGAGAGTGAGAATAGCCAAGAAAATGAGTGGCCAAACAGAGACATGAACAGGTGAGTGAGTGTCTTCATTTCTTTCCTTGTCTGAAATGAATACATATAACTGTGAGAAACCTCATACAACATGAAAAACAAGGCGCTGTTCTCTCCTGCCTGAGCTTGGAGTCTGTTCAGTGTAAATCTGAGACATGAATGGCTGCTGATAAATAGCCAGGTCGCTGTTGCTAAAGCTGACATGTTTTTTAGTGGATTTGGACTACAGTGATATACAGAGGATGCTTGTAAGAATTTAATGAAAATGTATGATGGGGATATGGGATATTAATTATTTGGAAATTATTTTTACAACATTTTTATGTTACATTACATTATTTACAATGGTACCTATGGAAGAAATTTGCATATACAGCTTAGTTAAAAACTCTGTGCCTGTTCACAAAGTTAGTCACAAGTTGAGTCACTGCTGAGCTTGTCAGCTCAGGGTTAGCCCTGCAGCAGTCCAGCCAACAAAGAAAATAAACGTGAGTGCTCATGTGCACGTAAAATGCACCATGGGATTAGCCTGAGTGATTTATAACTGCGCGTCCCAGTGACTGTCAGCAGGACTTGTTCTCTAAAATGGGACAATTTGGAAAAACTCATTTTAAATATCTCTTGTATTTGGATTTTTGTTAATTTTCTTATGAAAGCTCTTACCTTTATGCTGTGGAGGCCTCCCACTTGGCTCAACTTCAATGAATGTCAGAGAGAAATAATATAACACTTCATTAGAATTCATAAGTTTGACAGTGTTGCTAAAATTATGCATGAGAAAAAGCTCTGAAGTATTACTATTGCATTAGTAACATACGTCTTTTATCAAAGGCAAAATAAATGAGGCAAAAAATAAGTTACTGAGGTTTTACCATCCTGCTTAACATTATCAAACTATAATATTTACTCATTTAAAACTTTATATTGTTTTTATATCTACCGACATTCAAATACCGAATCTTTTCTATGTCCACTAAAAAATAGTTTTTCAAGTTTTTCCTGAAATACTAATTTTAGTTTAGCAAGAACATGATGTACAACTCTGGAGATTAATTTCACAAAGCACATTTTAGGAAGCTATGCATGTCCAGCATTATTCTGCTATTACAATTAAGATTCTTAAATGTCTTCCCTAAAAAATGCTCTCTGAATCAAGTCTGTAATCTTCCCGTTTGCCTATGCATAAGAAAGAGACAAACAAAATACATTTATAAAATCTTTCTTATGTTCAAGAGGTTCAAAAATTGTTTTACACTCAGAAAAGAAGAAGTAAACATATTGGATGTTCTTATAAATTAAGAAAAACTCTTCTGAATCAAAAAAATATTCCTCCTCTTGGCTCTTTTACATTACAGTTAGAAAACACACTTGCTACCCAGAGGAGATATTATAAAGTCAAAACATGAAAAGAAATGAAAGCAAAGCAGAATTTAAAATGTACAGGTACAAAGCAACAGCATCCCCTACTAAAGCAAGAAAGAGTTACATCTGTGAGCATCATATGAGTCAATGGATGGATTTTAGAGAGTCATTATTTTAGTACTATATGGGATGGAATATAATTCGTATGTTCTGAGTAAATCTTTAACAGGATTTAACTGATTTCCTGCCATGGGCATATACTGATTTAAGCATGGAAATTAACAGTGCACGGGAGATGACCGTTTCTTAGTTACAAATGTTTAGAAAAGTGGGATCTGCCAAATGAAACTGTCAGAAATTGCTTTCAGATGTGGTGGAGAATTGTAACAGTTCCTAGCAAACAGATCTGCTCTGTCACTAAGGGCTGAGTCACTAAGGACCTACCTTTGGGTTTTTTGCAGATAAATCCTTTTTCAGAAGAGCAATCAATGTTGTCCCAAAAACCAGATGGTGCAGTCATTTCAACGCACCGATGCTCCACATTGGACTCTTTCTCCTCCCAGTTGACAAAGTCCAGTGCAGCATTATCTAGCCACAACCACTGGCCTAAAGAGCAACATACAGAGTAAAACAAACAAACCGACAACCAAACCAACCATCATGGGTATTTTAACTCCTTAGCTCAGCAAATGACTTAAAAAATATAATGGTAATCCATTTCTCAGCCACAAAAATGATCATATCATTTCCTCTAAAAATGTTTGGTTTTCACATTGACAAAACATTTTAAAATCAAATATTTCAAGTAAGATATTACCATCCACATTCTGGTAAAGTCCTATCCAGAAGCCTCCTACTTTATTTCCAAGTGGTTGTATTGTATGGATCAGAAAGTCAGATTCATCAATGTTTTCTACCGAAACCAAGGTAGCACCTGAAAGGCATTAGCAAGCAAAAAAACACATGCTGTAAGAGCAACTACTGGAGTGACCTCCTCTTTCAAGTCTGTACAAATAATTCAGATTTAGAATAGCTTGGTGAGTAAATAAAGTGTTTCCAATTTTTTTTTTTTTTTAATCAATGTTTTTACATGTGTATGTGAGTTTTGTATAAACTTTCATACAAATCACGTCAGTTAACAGCGAAGGCTCTCACCTAATCGAGCACACTCAAGGGAGGCCAGTGCCCAGCTTGTCTCAGCTGATGCTTCAAGATAGTAGCAGTGACCACGGTAAGGGATCCAAGCTCGGAGTTCATCTTCTTCGGGGCAGTCTCCAGGCATCTGAGCAGGATCAGTAGGAGCTATCACTAAAGAAGCCATATGATATGAAATTGGTATTGCATTGTGAGTAACCTATGAGGTAGGGTATGTGTGTAAATAGTGTGGGATTTCTCACAACCAGCTGTAACTGTCTGGACCTCTAATCCTGACTATTCCTACAGGCCCTCAGCTCAGACACCAGGGTGAGCCAGGCAGTCATCAGTGTGAAACCTCTTATTTCCCCAATCTTATTTATTAAGACAAGGAAACGAATCACATCCTGCAGCATCTAATTAACTGCCTTGGCAGTACTGAAGGGAGAGCAAATCAAAACTTGAATTTGCATTCTCAGAAGACAGAAAACTGTTGTAGGTGAGTGGATCAGATCCCACAGTCCCCTACTGTATGACTACCTGCTGTCTGGACATTGTCACTTTGTATGAAGGAGCCATCAGTGAAACATGTCTCTGCCAAATTAGTCTCTCTGACCATTTGTGCAACTCCAATTCACTTTATCAGTCTGCAGTTCTTGCACCACATATGCAGACCAAATGCACAGGTAGGAAGTTTAACTTCAGAAGCTACCTTCAAGTAGCAAAATCTATCTTGAATCTCACTTTAAGAACACAGTCTATTATGTAGCCTTAAAACTTCAAGGAGGGAAACAGACACAATTCTACAAAAGCAAACGTGCCTCTGCGTACCACGGCAAAGAGTTACAGCATCATTCACATTCCCATATTCTTACACATACCTCAGAACTACTTTAGCTCTTGCAACAGTAAGAGTTAAACTCTTGGCTGTAACTTGGTGCAGTGACAACTGGATGTGAGCTTACCCAGTTGCTGCAGTCCACACAATGCATGTTCCCAGCACTCACTCACATTACACGCAATCTCAAGTGTAATTTATGCTCACATCTCAGAAAGAGCAAAATACCTTGAAGATAGAGCTTCATTTTATGCGGTTATGAGGACCGTGAAAGCAGTGCAGCCATATCTGTTTGAACAAGAGGCTTTCATGTGACCGAATTCACATATCCTCTGATTGCAAACCTCCAAATTCTGCAGGAGAATAGACAGTTTCCTGCAGCATACTCCTCTGAGGGCTTTGGCCCAAACCAGGATTAATCTCTAGGATTAAGCAGACTAATAGAATTAGGAATGTGTCTTTAAAATTACTACATTAACTTCCTTACCATCTGAAGTCTTACAAACTGAAAAGTAGCTTTCATTGCAGGATGCTGTTTTCCAAGTACCATCAAGATCTAGGTAGACACAAGCATGTTTCTCCTTTGGTTCCCCTGCTGCCCATTTCGTGTACCTGGTTTTCCAGCTATCGGTCCATTTGTAATAGCTGCCAGTCTGAAAACACAGAAGTTCTGGGAACAGAGTTTTTTAAAAGCTCTGACACAAGTATAGTATGCTATGTCTATTAAAGTTTTTCAGAAAAAAAAAAACCTGTGCTGCTCTGTTTTTCAAACACTATCCACTGTTCCAAGCAATGTCACTGGGTACTCTGAGTTACACAAGAACTACATATGAACAGTATTGAATAGTGCATTGCTCTCAGGAGAATTTTTCTGATGTAAAAAAAAATTCTTCAACATGGCAAGAAACTCAGATGAGTCAATCTCAGGTCATTTAGTAAATCCTATATCAAGAGAAGTAATTACAGAGAATTGGCCCCCTTCCTCTGCATTATTTAAACTAAAACTGGGAGCTATTTGGTGAGTAAGGATTGCTTGACATTAAACAGTCAAAATAATCTTAAAATGTCTCTCTAATACACATAACAGTTTTATTAATAATAGTTGCAACTATCCCTCTATATAGCAGAGAGTTAGACTTTCAGAATGGCTAACAGTTGCTTCATAATAGTTGCACATCTTGGCTTGTGACTCTCAGTCTGCACCTTAATTTCTTTTACTGCCTCTAGAGCTTTCTACTTTCATCTGTTGCTGCCTGCTCAACTTTTTCTGTGACTCTTCACTCCATTTGGTGCATGAAACTCTTTACATACCTAACAGAACCACTAGAAATCTATGCATGTATGCAGTAAAGACATTCAGAGCACAGTTGTTTCAGCACTGTTATAAATTGGGCATCCATCAGGTCTAAAAAGAGCAGGAGAGCTCACCAAGGACCTGCACCACTCACCTGTCCAGCACTTACCATATTGCTGTTAAGGCCAATCCATACAGGTTTTCCATATTTCAACATCTGGATCCACAGGAAAGATTGGATGTAGGCATTTGAAATGCTGGCAAGTTCTGCAGATTTGTCTTGACAGTTTTTTCTGGCCTCTTCCCATTTCATTTCAGATGGGATGATCGAATAGCTACTGTCACCATAACAGACAAAGCCAGAGGATGGGTTTGTTGTTGGTGCTTCAGACTGCATGGTAACTATGGAGGAAAAACCAAATGCATGAATTTAAGTGAATCAACACAAAAAAAAAAGATCCCAGAATGAACTTGTTGTAAAATATGAACAAAATTTTTTAATGAAAAAAACCAGAGTGAAATCCTGGATACCCTGCAGTAGAGAGTGTACTTGCTAGTGCAGACTAAGACTCCTAAATTGGATATTTGTGTTCCTGTGCTTGAAGATATTTGACCAAATCTATTTCAGATCACTGGTGGAGAGGACTTAGGGCTAGACAGTTCAGGCATTTACTGGTGTACCCTGTTGTCACAACCTGAGACTTTGATACTTGATGTTAATTGATCAACACTTGCTGTTAATTGATCAACACTTGCTGTTGACTCAAAGTCATCAGCCTGTCTGTAAGGGCTACCTGAATGTTGCCTGCACATTGAGTCGAGCAGTTTATATTCCCACCTTTGAGACAATAAATGTGTTCAGAAGAGCTTTTAACTGGGATTAAGCAAACTAAAAATGCCTCCATTAAAATATATGCTTGCTGTGCAGGAAGAGGGGGCTCTTACAAGCAAATTAGCTATGCTGAGAGTGAACGAGCTGCAGGAGCTGATTGTGGGAGGGAGGCAACTGGTTTTAGTAATGCTGTTATAAAGGTGAGGCAAAACAGTTCTGTTATCAGTGCTTTGCCTTCTCTACTCCAATTATATGGCTGGACAGCAAGGATTTGCATAATTACAGTTTTTTAGCAGGAGGGGCAACAACATTCATTACTCATTTCGGTGTAAAAAAACCAATGTTCTTCTATTACTCATTTCAGTGTAAAACAAAGAAATAATGTTCTTCTACAGTAAAGACAGTCAAGAAGCTGTACATTTTCATAGACATTAAATGGCATTCAGTAGAAATGTTAAGAGTGTATTGAATACTTTCCTCAGAGACAGGCAAAAGTATGGGGAGATCATTGCAAGAGCATGGTCTTACACTGCACTTAAAGAGGATGCCTAAAAGCCTCATATTTCACTGAGAAGAAATCCATTTCTATTATTATTCTCTAGTATTATTCATGATTTAGGTACAAACCCCCAGTTAAGACAGAGGTTCCTTTTCTGTGGAATAAATTGTTCTTTAAAAATAGCAGTCTTAAGACTGGTGGAGTTCTGGAAGCCTGAGACTCAGAATGAGACTCAAAGCTGAAAGAAAACACATTGGTTTCTATGTTCAGCTTATCTGACTGAGATACTTTTTCCATTTAGGAGAGTGGTTTAAACAGAACTCACATGAATTCAACTGGCATATGTAGCCTCTCTCATTGTCACAGCTATCATCTCTCCATTTCCCATCTGACTTCATGATGAAGACACAATCTGTCTAGAGAGGGGAAGATACACAGCTATTAGAAAAGGCAATCACAAGGTGATGAGCTGAAGGTCTTATACTCCTAGTGCAAGCTTGATGGCAATGAAAAGAGGGGTGAGGGGTAGCTCACTGATCACCTGTGTGATTAATTCTGATTTCCTAGGTTTCTGCCAAACAGCTTGACATGGTATTTATTACTGACCTCTTAAATTCAAAGCAAGCTTCTACTGGTATGAGTCAAGGTTCGAAAGGAAGCTCTATAAAGAGTAATCTTACCAGTTTTATTAAGAATCCTTTAATGGCTACAGAAATTACTAGGGTGCCTTTAATATGTGTTCTCAGTTCTGATTTACAATTATGTATAACTGCATTAAAACATTTCCATCAATGAGAAAAACAATATAAACAAATATTATTAAAAGCATTAGTCTGGATTTTTCTTAACTGAAGTTGACTATCTTGCAAAAAGCAGGTACATTTTACTAGTTGTTTGTAGTCATTATCAAGTTATTAATATCAGACATCTTTAGTAACAACAAAATTTTCCCTTTACTTCTTTATGTTTAATTGCTTCAAGATTTCCTTCATGGCTTCCCTGATTTCAAGAATGTCTGTGACTATCTTTAGCATTTCATCTGAGTTTCTCTCTTATGCTGATAAGTTTTAGTCACAACCAAGCTGACTGATGGTAGATGTTAAAAATGTCCAGTGACTAAATGCCTATTATTTCCTCAAAAACTACATGTTTCCCTCCTTTGGAAAAGAGACTTAGTTTCAGCACAGAAATAGCCCTTTTATTGAAGATATGCTTTTGTACTCTTCGAAACTAATAAAGCAGTGTGGGACCACATTAGCCGTGAATGGGACATTTGCATAGTCAAATTAATGGTTGCACCAGCAACCTTAATTGTGGTTTATCATAACTGTTCTATGTTTGGTGTTGCAACTTTAATGCTTGTGGTAGTGCTGTTTGTGAGGGAACTGAGGTAATATATGCCTCTCTGGGCTTGTTTTACAGAACTAGTATTTTGCAATAGGTCAGATGGAAAACGCAAAGTCCCTCTTCTTCAGAACCTCTGACAAATATTTTAGTGTATGGAGTCATTATCAGGTGATTTGCTGAGCCACATTCTGCTTACAAAAAATTTATTTCATCATCTTTTTATTGCTGCTGTAACTTCCCTTTTAGGAAAATCATCTAGCTGCCTAAGATATAGAGGTTACTTTAATTTCCTGTACCTCCACAGTGATGTCTGTCAATCTTTCGAAGTCATAATAATCAAAGTAGCTTTGTTTCTCTTCTGGTGCACCATTAACCCAGTTGGTGTAGGAAACAGTGCTTCCATCTGTCCAAAGAAATGTGGACTCTTTGTTGATATCATTCATCCCAATCCAAACATGATTGGTGGCATCTTTTAAGTGATAGAAGAGGAAAGCTAGAGGGAAGCAAAGATTTCTCATTAAAGAAAGCTCATCATGATTTACCCAAAACAGGACAAATGTGCAAAAGCCTAGAACTAGGGCCAAATTAAAAGGATAACATTTGCCACTATAGAGCCCATCTGCCTTTAACTAAACGTTTAGATAACTATCTCTAGGAACATATGTTACACAAGCATTAAGACTGAAAAAAAGTAGCCAAAAAGCAAGCTATGGAGCAAATTAGAATATATCCCCTTCTCTATTGTGTATGCACATGTGGTGTTCCAGCAAATCATATCACCTGTGAGAGACACAGAAAATACAGCTATCTGTCAGTTTGAGGGGTCTGTGCAACCACACTCAAAACACACTGGGAGTTTCATGAAAACTGAACAACTGAAAGAACTAGAAATACACACTTTATTTCATATATGCAATAATTCAGCCATCGTTTCACACTTTTGAGTTAAACTGAAGCATAAACTGACCTGGCTAATCAACAATTTTCAGCAGATAATCCCATATTCTATTTTAGAGAGTATAGCAGTTTCTTTAGTGATACATGAGTATTTTTTTTCTTTCAGTAGAACCCATGTATGTACCTTGCACTTGTTCATTTGGTATGGTAGCCAGGTTTCCTCCCAGACCGATACAAGCATCTCGTGCAGCATGCCACATGAGGTTTCTTGTTATATTGGAAGCAAATATTTTGAAACACTAGAAAAAAAGGAAGCACTTCATTCAAACCAGCAAAGATGGAAACTGTTGTATGTTACTAAAATCAATTAGCCATAGTATGTACATTTCTCTTGAAAAGAAATCAGGGCTAGAATAAGTGACAGAGCTCAAGAGTAGAAAGTATGTATGTCTACCCAGGAAGACACTTAACCCCTCTCATTGCACAAGGTGTAATTCAGCAGTCTGGTACCATCTGAACTGACTGTAATGATATCAAGTACATAATCTCTTCTTACATTTTTATCTGCCTGCTTCCTGCAGTATCAAAGGGATCATTTAAAGGCAAGGAAATGTGGCTTTGGGTGATACAGCTGCAGGGAATTCTCTCTACTGTGCCTTGTCCTTCTCCCAGTGACTGTGGTTACAACTCTATAGCCCATCAAAGTATATGAAATATCCAGTGACACACTGACCTAACATTCTGAGGATGCAATATTAGTGCAGTGTATAGAAAGCAGACAAAACAACCTTTGGCAAATGCAGCTTCAACACAGATTGGTACAAATTCTTCTGTTACAGCAATGAGGATTTCTGGACCATGTCTGAATGTAAAGCTATACTCAAAGTTCTTGTAGTTTGGCATCATCTTTCTGAACTCAAATCTTTGGGCACCCTGTACTAGCCAAAGGGATTGCTCAGATACATTCTCTCTAAATCTTTCCATCTGAAGGTTTTGGTTTTTTTTTTTTTCCAAGACTGACCTTTACACATTTCAGTTTCTAAATAAAATGCATAAAACAGGAGAGGAGGAGGAGGAGTTTTTTTTAGAGTAACAGTATATTTTAAGCCTGCTGAAATGTTATTCAGCATACATCTACTTTTACTCTATTTCTCTGCAAAGCTAATGTCTATAGTTGCCTCCAGAAAAGCTCAACCATGCAGCCAGCATTTTCTGACTGGATAATTACTCTCCAGATTTATTTTATAATCATAAAATATCATATTTTTTCAGTTCTTTGTTTCAGTTCCACTGCTCTACACACTTCACGGAAGATACTTGTTGACATACCTTGTTGTTAAAGAAAAACCAACTTTCTGGACATTCTCCAGGAGGTAATGGAGAAGCAAAAGTTGAATTAGTAGAACTGTTGTGTTTTTCACATACAAATTTATTGAAGGAACCACAGTTTACATCATTCCACAAACCTAAAAATAATTAAATTGAATAAACAAGTCAAGATGTTATAGTAGTTGTATCAATAGTCTGTCACTTCTTATTTTGAGTTAGAATGAGTCTGATCTCTAATGTTTGGACCTTAAAAGTCAGTAGAAGTGCACTCAACTCTTTTCCACAAACAGAGGATGTTTCTGGACTTCAGCTACTCATCAGTGTTAGTTACTGGGCTACCATCTAGCAATTGAAAAAAGAATGAAGGACTGGGAAGAAAGGGTCAGTGACTCATAAGAAATTCTCTGATCATCAATTAAATTCATTCTACTTTCTTCACCCTTCCCACCCCTATCCACCAAAGAGTCAGAGTAGGAGAATTATGGTAGAAAGAGGGTAAGAAAAGAAAATGTTGTGGGTGGTTTTGATTTTTTGTTTGCTTGCTTTTTGATTTGTGTGTTTTGTTTTGTTTGTGGGGTTTTGTTTGTTTTTGTTATTTGATTTTGGGGGTTTTTTGTTGTTTTAATTTTTTTTTAATTTAATTTATTTTTTATTATTTTCTCTTCTAGGTCCCTATATCATATTTCAGGCTGCAGCTTGTTCTGCAGGCAAAGTAACCATGGCAGCTTTGAATGAACCGGTTGAAGCTCTAATAGTAGCACAACTTTAACCCCTTGTGCTTACTTACATACATATGTTTTGAAATATGTGCCATGTCCTGGGGGCCAATGTCTCAAGTGAATATATCACTATCTAGAGAATCAGTTTGCAAATTAAAATACCTCATTTCAGTTGTCAAGATATACACTAGGTTTCTAAGCCACTAGTATAGTCAATAGAGAACTGGAGCAGGATTCATTGGTCTAAACAATTGTGCTTAGCACTCAGTGGCCATGAAAGGTACCTGCAGAGAGCTGACAGATATGGCACTGTTTCTGGAGGAAAGTTACACATGGCTACAGTCACCTACATGTAGTCAGCTGAATACTGCACTACAGTAAATGGAATTGCTCTTCAGGCAGCACTGGCTGAGGAGGTGAGATCTCCATTTGACAATAATGGGACTTCAGAGGTTTAGTTCACATTAACTATATTTTGTAGTCAACTTAAGCCTAATGTTTTCCTTATGGTCCAGTTCAGTTGCCCACATATAAACTTCTAGCATCATCTGAGACAAGCTCAGGAAAGCTGAGACATCTATGCAGAGCTGGTAGATATGGCAGGGACTGGTGAGATAGCTGCCCATTTCTGGATCAACTACTAAAGTAGAAGGGATGCATCTCAATCAGACCACATGCTTATGCTTCAGAAAGGGAATCTTGTTCCTGCTGTCTTCATATAAAGGCAGAATCTCAGGTAGGATTGCTGAGTGAGTTCTTTATAAAGCATAAATTAATAAATTGATTTCCTTACATGTGTATTAATGGATTCCCACTAGCCTAAGCTAACTTACAGAAATACAACTAAGAGGATAATTAGCTCTAGGAATTGCAAGGTATTTACATTTAAGAGTACTTAAAAGCATGTAAGATAGTCTTAGGTCATTAGATGTTATTTGTCTCTCTCATTGCCTTGTATTATTTCCTGTAGCTGTCATAAATGTTTTCCTAACTTCACTCTACTCTTTACTTAGAGAAGTAGTGAAAAGCCCTGTAAAAAGGTGCAATATCAATCTTACAAATCCAGATGGAGATATCTGCATTAAATTACACGTAGTACTGCATTCTCCCCATTAGAAAGACATAGACTTTTCCATGAATGGTGATTACACAAGGTACTATATCTTGTTGGCTTGTCACTGGAAAGCAATTGCAAAAAACAGCCATAAAAATTGATTGACAGCTGTCAACAGAATTTTGACAGCATCAGTTATAATCCAAGCAGAGACATGTAAAATCTAACAGTTTAGCCTTGTTACTTACCATGCTCTGACAACATTACCACACAATTTTCTTCATTATTTGCAAAGTTGGGTTCATTGGGAGCCCAGGCCACATAGGTTACTGGAGTCCCATCTATCCAGCTTAAAGAAAAGATATTGAAATAATTATTAGTCAATACACTTCAATTATGAGATCAGAATCCTAGCTAACATCTCACAATTAACAAGGTCCATAAGCATTAATGTAAGGTGCCTAAAACTGGAAGTATTGTTATAGGTTTTCTTCACCTTACCTGAATATTCTAATTTGAATAAATTTATGTAAAATATTCCTGGGTGCAAAATAGAAAAAAGAAAACACCAGGCATATTTTCCATCAATGAGCAGGAGTGATCAGACATCATTTAATAATAGAAACAATTTTCAGTTAACCATGAGATGTAATAGAGAAGAATATTAAAAATTTATCTTAACTGATTTAATCAAATCACTTATTTAATATTATGCTTCTCAATCTGAGTATTACTGATGTTGTCATAGATGCAAATAAGGACAAAAATACTTCTCTGTGGATTTTACCCAGAACAGAAATAACTCCATAGGTTATTTCTATTAAGTCTTGTGCTTGGAAACTAATGGACATTCTATCAGATTTAAAACCATCTGTTCTGAAGTATAAAAACTGACATTTTTTCATTATGCTCACGTGCTTTTTATTTTAATACATTCCTATTGAACGAAGAAGCTGATGCTGCATTTTAATCAATATTTCAGAATTTAGGTCACTAAGCCTTAGGTGGGAAACAAGTTCAGCTCCCTCATCCATCTCTTGCTGCTGCTGCTACACTTGATCCAAATAAAAGGAAAAGTTCAGTAGACCCAAGCAATGCCCTGTCTCCCTAATTTGTGTCCTAAATGCACTGACTCGGTCACTACCAACTTGTCCCTCCCCACTCCTGCTCTGCCCTTTCCAAGGTTAGTGACTTACAGACACTCAATAGCAGGATTAAAATAGAAAGGTTAAATTCAAATTTCCTTTAAGCTTGTTTCAGGTCAAGATTAGAAGCATGGTCTTTTTTACTTATTGTCCACATCTTTCTAATTCTGGAGGACCTCTCTGACACTATTGATATAAAGCTATGGTATATAGAAAAAAAAGCATAAGAAAACCAGGCTCTGTGGTATGGAGAGTATTTTAAATAAGCGTGTGTGTTTATAGGTATAAAATCCCATATCACTCCAATTTATGGGACAAGTCTTTGAAGGAAACTTGAGAAAGTTTATATGGAGAGTACAGCTGCCAAGCCTTGAGTGTTTACTCAAGAAAAACAGTTCATTTCCTATCTTCTTTTGGGGAAAACTATCATGTTTTAGAATATTTTAGGACTACTCCATTCTGCTTTATACTCATTATGTTGAGCTGGCTTCAGTCCTTCAAAACAACACATTTAGTATCTCCACTTACATAAAAAGCTGTATTTGTTTTTACATGTACAGAGCTGCAGTGATCATCTTAACTTACCTAAACTTTTTATCAAGACTCACTTTTAGACCAATGAAGTATCCTTCTGATGATCTCCAGGGTCCCTCCTAAAATAGGAAGATAGTATTTTAATTAAAAAAAAAAAAATCTTGGACCTAAAACAAGCAGAAATGGATGTGTCATTGCTTAGTTTCACAGAGCAGTCACTGAAGTTGACAGCCATAAACTCATGCTTACAGTTAAGCACACTGATATGTTTACACACTCAGGTGCAGAAGCCAGCTTTTTATCTGGAGCATCAGAGCCAAGTCCTGCAACACTGAAGATCCTTAGGATGTGGTAGGAGAGAAGCAGGTCTTGAATCAGAAACTGGCATGTGTCCTTTATTCTTGCCCCAGAACTGGAGCACTGTCTAATGCTTACCTCAAGTCTCCTTCTCACACCACCTAGTTCCCAAGCCAGCACAGCTTCCCACATTGCTCTTCCCACCAGCCTGCCTCACCACATCAGCACAGCAGGAGACCAAATCCCACGGGCCCAAAGCCCCCCTGCCCTCAGAGGGAATTTCATAGATCTCAGGTGGATTATGGTAGTGAAAATGCTGATGGCTCTGCCTTTGAGGCAATTCAGGTTTTGCAAGCAGGATGTCAAAAGCATTTCTACTTTAAGCCATCTGTTTATAATGATTCTTACATTTTGTTTTAGTGCTCTCTGTAGGAACCTTCTCTCACTGTTACTGTTAACAACAGCCAGGTCTGCAGAATTCATCTGGCAAAACTCTTGGGCTTTTTCCATGGAGACATAGTCTTTGCTTATGTAGTATAGCTTCTCTTCATATATGACCCATCCATCTGCAGTGGTTTTATATTCTGGAAGATAAAAAAGATAGTCTTAAATTCTGTGTCTGCAGAACACAAAAGTTCAGTTTAGAATAACGATTTTGATAAAAAAAAAAAATTAACAAGATGAAAAAATGTATGCAAATACCTACCATACGTGTCAGCGGGTTCAGATTTTAATGGCACTCCTGCAAAACAAGAGGACAGAAGGCATGACCCATCTCTGTAGTGTGTTTTATGATGTAGCTTGTGCCTGACTGAGAGTGAGGAGCAGAGCACAATTTGTCACTCCCTTGCCATCGACTAGAAAACAGGCTTAACCACACGCTTCAGCTACATGTTGTGTAATATTCATGGCCATCTACTTATAGTTTTGTATCGTAAGCTGTGCTTCACATCAGCAGTCATAGCTTTGGATGGATCACAGTCCTGCACAGAGCAATGTAAAGGAAGATAGTGCTTCCAGTCTGTAAGTCACAGTAGATTTCTCTGAAGTGCTTTCAACTTTGATTTTATAGCCCCTTTACTGATCCATCAGTAAACATTCCATAATCCTCCAAAAGGGCCTTCCTATCAAGAGGGAGAAATCTTCCACTAGATTTACTTCAATTTCATCAAAAAACTCTCTCAGTCCCAAGTACTCATAAGCAAAAGGAAATATGACTGTATATAATGACTGTGAGTTATTTCTGGTTCTGATAGAAAAATAAATGCCACCATTACTTTTCCAAAAGCAATCAAATCCTGAGTGATGTTAAAGAAGAACTTGGAGCACCACAAAATCTTTGGTGTACAAACATGTTGCGTTTGGCTTTTAGCTTTACCTGTATTAGTGTGAAAACTATACTGTAAAAAATTCACAGCTCCTTACTTCCTACATTATGAAAATACAAGCAAAAACTTCATGATATTAAAAAAGTTTGCAGTCTACAGAACCCTTGCAAACATGGCTTCTTTATACATCCTAATTTACTTGAAAAAAAAAATTATTTATTCTTATCATCTATCATTGAAAAACCCTGGCCTTTATTATTGCCCAATGCTCTTTACTTCTATTTGGAAAAAGTAGTTCTTCAAAATTTTGTGTCTTTCTTCAGCAACTTATATTAGAAAGTAACTACTTATAAAGTTAATTAAACTTCTTGCTTAAAGAGAAGAATAAATCTACCTTTTTTTATTTGACAAAGCCAGTCAAGGTGTACTTCACAAACTGAAAGAAGCCATCGTTTAGAATAAGTCCCACCGCTGAGTACACCACAGACCTTGTGTCCTCCTGAATTTCTTGCACTGTCATCCCAGTTTGTGTACCTAACCTATAGAAGAAATCATCTTTGTTACTCTTTCAGTAGCTGTTACTTTCAGTAGCTGTATTTTCCATTGGCAAACAGAAACTGAAAGATTCTGTCTCTCACTAAAACGAGGTGCAAATATAGGGAAAGCATTAGGTATACACGTATTTACAGTGTGGCAATGATGTCAGTGATAAGAAGATCAGGCTTTCTTGCCATGGAGGGCTTTTCCTCTTGTTTGTGCCTCAAGCCCTAGTTGCAGCCAGAACAGAAACTAGGCAAATGAACTCTTGCTATTGAACTTCACCTAGTCATGAACTTCACTCTCATTCCACTCATGCTAATTACATGCAGACACGGATGTTTTCACTTCATCATCTATGTGCCCTGGTTCAGAATTATGTTCCCCAACAGCTATCTGATGGCAGTGACCATATTATACATCAATTCAGCATTCGCATCTTCCTGGGGTTGGCGAGTAGTTGTATCAAATGGTGCTCCCTTCCCATTTGGATGTTAGTTTCTTCAGAGAGAGATGTCCTACAAACCTAGTGGTGTTACCTCTGAAGAAATTAGCATCCAGATGGGAAAGGAGAACCGTTTGATAAAACCACTTGCCATTTTCAAAAGGTTCTAGATAAGATTACTTCCCAAAACTTTTATGGAAAGTATTGTGCAACAGGATAAAGAGGAAAGGTCCTTGCCTGGGGTAAAAAAATGTGAAATAGAGAGTAGGAGTAAATGAGTGTAATAAACAGTGGAATCCTGCAGGAACACTTCACACATCTGTGAATACTTATACAGGCTCAAGAGATAACTGGATAAATTAATGGAAAAAAATAAATTAAGATTACAGATCTGAGCTCTGGTTCTGAAAGATGCTGAGCTGTAACTCACTGGGGGATGCACGAGTATGGTGTAAAATATGCTTGCTTAGCTTGTTTGATTAGCTCTTACGATGCTTCTGTCTACTGACAAGAGACAGGATGCAAGATACAATATAATGAATTTTTATGTTCTGATGCTATGTGTTCATATTATATTCTTGGAAAATAAAATATGTTGGAGTGCTGTGTAGAAAGCTACAGGTCCTGATGAGATACAGATGATTTCCATGTATTTAAATGTGTTGCTGTGATTTTACTCATGATAAAAAAAAGCTAACAGCCATGTAAATGTTTGCAAGTTTAGTGTTTTCTTTGATGAAGACAACAGTAAAACCCCAAAAGTACATGTACAAACCCCAAAACATCTTAAGCAAACAAAATTTATTAAAAATTAAAATACTCACAGGAAAGCCATCACTCCAGGCAAATCCTTCATCTGGATGCAAGGAAAATATGCCTAGCCAAATTTGTCGAAAGCTACAGCGAGCAGCACTTAACAGAAATTACAAAGCAGAACAGTATGTAAACACCAATACAAAAAAACATCCAGAAACACATTATTAAACTTCCAAGAGCACATTGCCAAGTGCAGTGAAGTTACAATAATTACCCTATCACCTTTCATGGAGGGCATACAGATGCATATGTTCTTCATAGAAATCTCTAGTATTTCTATGGCTCAGCGACAATGGCTTATTTATCAGGCTTAGTAATATTAATCCTGTATTTCCTCTATGTTCTGCTTCCCTAGGAAAGGTCTTCACATATTCATAAAATTGTCTCAGCATTGACTGTTCCAAGGTGAGTCAAAAATACAAATATTGGTCATGTTTTCTACCCTACTCAAAATACCACTACCACCACACCACCCCTCAAATTCACATTTTTCTAAATTATATTTAGTAATCATGATACAGAAATTTTTTAATTGCCTGGATATAAATGACCCTTTTTTTCATAAAACCATTAAAAACATTCATGGGCAGCTAAACTTTCAAAGTATGACGGGTTTTTTGGCTTTTGAGGAATCTGTATGTTTCAGAAACCATCTGTGAGTATTCATAGTAGTTCACATGAAATATCTTATAAACCTGGTAAGACAAACATACAGCAGATACTCACGACATTGCTTTTTCTAGTAACAGTGTCTCCTCTTTACTGTTAATGGTGGCCAGATCCCCTCCTATTTGTCTACAGAACTCTCGAGCTTCAAACCATGATTTCTTTTTATTATTTGGTCTGCAAAAACACTATGGAAGAAGTTCTTTAAAAAATAATATATATATCATAAGAAAATAAAGAATCATAGATTCACTCACCCATAAATGAGGTTTCATAGAAATCAAACAAAAATCCATAAGAGAAATAGCATTAATTACTTTGTTCATAAAATTTTTGCAATAGAGCTGTGTATCTATTTAGCCTAGTGGTGACATAGGCAAGAAATTTCTAGGAGGGAATACAATTTCCTTTAACATGTTTTACCTGGAGTAGGTCCCAGGCTTCTAGCTGAAGGGAAAAGAGAGTGGTTTCGGTGAAGAGGAAAGGTGACCTAGGAGGAGTCTGTATATACAGGCAAAAGAATGACCTCATGGTGATTTACAGCTCTCACTTTACATTTGCAACATAGAATCATAGAATGCTTTGAAGGGACCTTTAAAGGTCATCTAGTCCAACCCCCGTGCAGTGGACAGAGACATCTTCAAGTACATCTGGTTGCACAGTCATGTCCAGCCTGACCTTGAATGTTTCCAGGGATGGGGCATCTACCAGCTCTCTGGGCACCTGTTCCAGTGTTTCACTACCCTCATTGTAACAAATTACTTCCTTATATCTAGTCTCTATCTACCCTCTTTAGTTTCATACTGTTACCCCTTATCCTGTCACAACAGGCCCTGCTAAAAAGATTGTCCTCATCTTTCCAATAGGCCTCCTTGAAGTACTGAAAGGCCATTAACGTCTAACATTTCAGTAGTTTAACAAAGAAAAAGCACAAGTTTGACCGAAGCTGAAAATTATGATCTGGGGATAAAGGAGCCCAAGTAAAGAGCATTCCAACAGAGGTTGAAAGAAATGTAAAAAAAAAAACCCCACAATAAAGAGAAAAGAACTCATTAATTCAATAAAGTGATAACAAATATTAACATCTCACACTTACTTAGCACATTTCTATTCTGCGTGATCCCAAATCAATGCTTGCACATTACCCTCACTTCCTGTTCAAAGTCCTTTTGTATGCCTGCTCAGACATAACTGATTGTACTTCAAATATGAGTTATCTGCAGCTCTGCATCAGAAGCTCTTTAAAATATGTCCTTCATAAACATCAGTTTAATTAACCTTAAGAAGATTACTTCTTATGCTATATTTTGGGCCATAACATCTTATAGTTAGTATCTTAGCAAGGTCCAGCCTTAGGCATTGTTCTGTGTGTGGATACACATTTCTCTAATTTGTTCCCTGAATTCTCACACACCTTAGACAAATATGGGATCTTTGCACTACTGTGTGACCACAACTGATGTAAAGAGCCACACTAATAGCCATGTTTTGCTGTTTCGGCAATTTAATCATGAAATCATACAATGTCTTGCGTTGGAAGGGACCTCTAAAGGTCATCTAGTCCAACCACCTGCAGTCAAGACATCCTCAAATAGATCAGGTTGCTCAGAGCCTCATCAAGCCTCACCTTGAATTTCTCCAGTGATGGGGCCTCCACCACTCCAGTCTTCCACCACCCTCACAGTAAAGAGGAACATTGTGACAATGATCTCTTCACTTTGCAAATATTAGGTTGTTTCTTGTTTCTTCTTTTTTTATACTTTTCTTTATGTCTTCCTAGGGACTTAACATTTATGTTCCTCTTCTTACATTTTCTTCTCCAATTCATTCAACCTCTAGGGCACAAACTTCTTCATTTTCTTTCCTGTGCCCTTCTCCCTTCCCTTGTGCCCAGTCCCTTCAACCTCATCTTTATTCTTTAGTTTCTGCCCTCTTAAGCATAATTCCCTGGCATGTTTGGGATGGTTTGTTTGGAGTTTTTTTGCTGAAATCTAATCCCAAATATTGCAAAATTAAGATATCATTTCCTTCCCCCCCCCCCCAAAAATGAGCATTTCAAAGCCTTTTTTTTTCTTTTTTTTTTTTTTTTTAATTGTTAAGGCACTTACTTTAAAACAGGAACTACTATGTTTGTGTGATGTCCAGCCTTCAGGGCATGTGGCGACTGGAGCAGTAGTTAAAATAGGTGGAGCTGTTGCACTCTTTGCCCACTGCTTACAGATATATTTTTGCTTTGTCTCACAGTGAAGAACATCCCATAATCCAGCTGCAGTCCCAGTTCTCATGGCTACACATCCTGGATTATTTCCTTTACGAGAATGAAAAAAACACATTGGGTATTTTATACAGTGAAAATTCTTTAATTCTTAATTAAAATCTTTGAGCAGCATATGCCACTTCTTTGCATATAGTAATACTTGAGTAGCAGAGTTATGTTTTAGGTGTTTTTCACACAGGCAAAGAATAGTATTTTCTGTTGGAAGAGGTCCTGATCATATTGGGATCCTGTCTGGGATTTTTGTTTGTTTGTTGTGTGTTTTTTTTTGGTTTGTTTGTTTGTTTTAATGTCTACCCATAGAATTAATTACATAGTAAAGTTAAGTTGTTTGAGTTTGTTGATTTTTTTTTTCTAGTGAAAACCTGTGTTTTCAAGTGAGGACTGCGTTCCTACTTCCATTAAGCCTGTTTTATATCAGGTAACATAACCTCTGTCAATAGTGATTTTCACGTAGATGGAAACAAAACCCTTGGTGCATACACAGGCATTCAAACATCAACAGAGACATGATGAAGCTTATCCCGTGATGTTTACTATCATTTCAGTATATTTTCTCAGAGAATATATAGAGAGAGGTGCATTCATCACACAAGATGCAGTCAAATGCACATAGTGGACTTGCACAATGGCTTATTTGTGTTGTTTTCTTATTTCCAAAGTATTTGGTTTTTTCATTCCTTATGTTTTAATGGACCAGTCTACCATGTTGCCATGAACTGACTCCTGAAATTAAATCAGCAAAACTTGTCACCTTACTGTTTCACCTTTTCCAGATTGTCTGTAAATATGTTGAACAGCATGGGCTTTGGCACAGATCATTATGGGACTCTGTTGGCGAACACTCTTCCCCGGTAAAAAATAGTCCCCACAAAACCAATCAAACAAGCAAACAAAAAAAAAACCAACCCTGAAACCAAAGCAAAAAAACCCAAATACAACAACAAAAAAACCCCACAAAAAACAACAATAAAAAAACCCAACAAAACAAACAAACAAAACCCAACAAAACAAAGAACTAACTAACAAAGCAAAAACAACCAACCAAACAAAAAACCCCGAAGCACATGTCCTGCCTTTTATTCATGTAAGAGCTTTCCTGTGTCAGGTCAGATTAGCTGAAAGGCTTTTGGAAATAGAAGTAGACCACACTAACAAGATTTTCCTTATTTGTATGCTTTTTGGGTCCTGTGGGGAGCATAACCTCCCTTTACACAAGCAATTTTTTATATCTTTCCCACTATATCTACTTTATTTTATTCTTTATTACAGATTCAGCTAATTCACCAACGAATCATTGGTCTGTATTTACCCCCATCTCCCTGGAACCATTTTAAATGTTGGCACCAAATTTGCCTTTTTTCACCCCTTAGCTGTCATGGACATTTTAGCAGGTAATTACAAACTAAAGTGAATAGTTAATGTAATGTAACCTGTACAGCTCTTGGATGCTTTTGCAGCTGTGCTTAGTCCTGACTTGTTATTATTCAGGTCATCTATTTGTTCCAGAATCTATTCTCCTTGTATTTCAGCTTGAAATAGACTCTCTGATCATACCCTCACAAGGAAACTTCCCAGCACAGAAAGCCCATTTTCTTCCTCAGTGAACACAAATGCAAGAAAACTAATTTTTCTTCACTGTTCCAGACTGATCTCTGAGTACTCCCTTTATACTCTGATAATCTGCTAGCACTACAGACTTCTTGGCAAGCTTTCTTCTCATGGCATTCACAGAGGTTTTATTACTCTACATCTTTTGCAATTTTTTTATTATCTTTATTTGATTTTACATTTAACCTCACAAGGTTTTTGAGAAAGTTTTCAGACAAATGATCACTAGGAAGGACATAATGTATCTTGAGGAGAGCAGATTCCCTCATGGCATTTTGGAATCATGTTTTCTGTGCTTCTGCACACTATGATCCCGTGAAGGCAGTTTTCTTAGCATTACAAGTAAAACAAAACAAAAAAGGTATGATCATTTTTGATACTATGATTTTGTAATTCTAGCTTAAAATCATTATAACAGTTGCCCTGATTCAGACTCTTCTCCCAAACTAACTTTTCTGCTAGACGGATAAATGTGGGAATTGCCTGTAGTTCCTGCTTAGGTCTTTGTGAAGGTGAGCCAAAAGGTTAATTTTATGAGTAAATATATATCAGATTTCCTAATATAAAGCTGCAGTTTAAATTTTTCCCTCGGAAATTAAAAAATGGTGTTTGAAATCAGACAGTTCTTGCAAAAAACACTGGAAACTTAAAGTAAAAAAAATCAGAGGATGTTGCCAATGCAAATCCAAACAGGGACCATGACCTCAGAAAGTGCCTACCATGCCAGTGTCAGGGCACCTACCGGGCATTGCTACATCCCAGTGTGTGAAGGAGATGGCTTCACCGTTGGCCCACCTGAAAGTGCCTTGGTCATCCATGTCAGAGAGACCAAGCCAGAAATGTTTCTCAGGCCTCAGCCCAACAAGGCTGGTCAGATAGGCTTGTTCATACCTGTAAAAGAGATCACAAAGATGCAAGTGAAAACAAAGTCACTTATCCAAACCATGCTTTTCTAATCTATTGATCAATCCTTTTCCTTACTTCAGACTGTGGAAAAGGACCTCAGAGAGGACCTTATGGTAGGATTCTGGCTCTCTAAAAATCAATAAACTTTTTTTTAAGACTTTTTTGGTGTTCAACTATAAACCTCATTTGTAACTTACATAATTTTCTGTTTGACCCTGTTTCAATTGTAATTCCAGGAATATTTCAGAACATACAACCTTTGCCTATTGAAAAGCCAAAGAAAAGTCACTATCATACCTACTTTCAACTGTGGCTAAGTAACCTTTTTCTCTTTCACAAGTGGCATTTGCTTCTGAAAACGTTGCTGGAGCATGTCCAATAAAATAGCAGTAGGTCCCATATCTTCTCCAGCCCTGTAACATGATTTTCACTTTTAAGTGATTGGGATATCATGTATTAAATGAGCTATACTATTTTGAAACGAAGCATGATAATCATGAATATTATGAATTAGAAACTTTTTGCAGTGAAATTACAGATTCATTCTAAGTGGTTTCTGTAAATGACTTTCTCAACTTTAAATTATCTGAGAGAGAGAAAAACTTCATAATAAATAATATCAGAAAAAAACTATATGTAAATAGTACAAATAATTCAAACAGTGCTAGATGATTCTCAGACAAGGTACTTATTTGATCTGAGAAACTGATATTCCATTCTTGTACACTCACTTCTTGGCAGCCTGCATCACTAATTTCCTTTTCTGCAGCTATTTGTGATACAGGTTTTCTTTTACAAATGTAGCCAGCTTTCTTCTCACAGACATGGTCTGCCCAATAGCCATCCTGTGTCAGGAAAAACAGTGAGATAATAATGAGATTAATAATCTTAAGAAGATTACTATTTTCTTTCTTTATAATGAAAACTATTTATTTTCTCTCTCATTTCATTTTGAAACCGATTTTTTTTTCCCTTTTCCAGCTCCCCTACTTAATAACAACACCAAACTGCTCACATTCAGTGAGATAGTAAACTGGGATATAGTAGTACAGCTATAGCTGGTAGTGATAAAAAAGGATGAGGGTACAGGGGGCTGGTCCCCAACCTCTTCTGCAGTACCCTCCCACAGGTAGTTGTGCCATGCAGGGATGTGCAACCATTACCATTACCAGCAAAGGAAAAGGAGCAGGAGAATGTACTCAAATTACATTCAGAAATGTGTTTTATAGCCCTAATAATGTGATCAGTGACTTTCAGATGAACTTACAGAAAATTTCATCAGTGATGTAGTAATGCTTTCATTTTATATATATATTTTTAAATGAAATTTATTAAATTTAATTAATGTTAAATCTCATTAAATTTCATGTCATTAAATCTCATCCTCTGTCCCCACATCCCCTTTTGTGGCCATAGCCAGTTGCTGAAATAGCAGGGCACATTACTGTTTTATTAAGAAGTAAGTTTCAATTTTGTATTAAAACATGTATTGAATAATGTTACCTGGCCTTGGATAAGCACACAATCTTCTGGCCTGTTGTCTGTGGTGGATGGCTCTCCCAGGTGCCACTTTGTGTATGTCACTGGTGTACCATCACTCCATTCAAAATACATTTGAACCTTACGATCATTCAGCCCAATCCATAGCTTGTCTGTTGGCTCTAAAACATGGAAAACAAAGATCTAGAAAAGAGCTTTTACACCACTGCATTCTTTTCACAGCATCCTCACGCTCTAGACCATATAACGCCTGTCATAATTTATGAAACATAAAATTATTTAGTGTGTTGCCTGAGCATTTTATAAATTAATATCCTCACATAGATACTAGAATAAAGACAGAATGCTTTGGAAAATCAGGCTGTAATGAAATCCCTGCACTGGATCAAAAATTTTGCTTCTCTTTCTCATAGCAGTAGAAGAGTAAATTACCAGCCTAACACTAATACACTATGACAGTATGATAGAACCATGTGAATAGTTACTTTTTCAGTTTTGTTGCACTGGTCAGATTTTAAAAAACTGTTTTTATGTAACTTAGAGTCAATGTTTTAAGCTTCTTTCAACAAAATGAAAAAAAAAAAAAGCAGAGAAACCCCCTAAGTCCAGCCCCACAGCCCTAGATCAATTTTTTAGTCAATAAGTAAAGTTTCAACAACATCCACCTCAGCAGAGGAAGGCTGTCAGCAAATACATTTAACTTTGGAGGTCACCTTGCCCCAAGCTAAGGCTGAATGAAATGACCTCCAGGCCTTCTGACCTACATCATTGTACAATCCTATGGTTTTAGGCATTCTCAATGAAAGGAAAGCAATGAGAATGAAAGGTAAATTTAGGAAGTATTCTCAAAAATTAGGAAGAACGATATGCAAAGATATTCATGATTTCTTCAGTAGTCACTAAACTCGAAAATTATAAGAAAACAAAAATATCTCCTTGAATGGTTGGACACTAAGCAGAAACATTACTCTTTCTGAAGAAAGAGGGGGTTTTTCTGTCTTTGGTATTTCTCACTTTTTCTATATTTAATTAAGTTTTTCACTACCTCTGAGCTTGGAAAAAAAAAAAAAAAAAGCAAATAGTTAAGAGGGCCAAAAAAGTAGCAACATGTCCACAGACTCCACATTTCTGCCAAGGATATTAAAAAAGCCATGGTGAGACCATGATGACGTGTTAGATATAGTGACCTGAGGGAGCCCAGGCACTTCCAGAACTTGCTGCCTGGAAACCACCTTGACTACCTTTTTTGTTTGTCAGTGTAGAGAGCTAAAGTTTTCTTTAGAAAGTTTCTTTCATCACTTCTGCAGAGACCTGTGAATCGCTGATCTGTGTGCTGGTTGACAAGGTGCAGAGAATGGCTTAGAGCCACACTGTAAGTTCCCCAAATGCCCAGAAAGTACAGATATGTTTCTTTTCTATAATGAGCACTCTTTCAAAGTGGAAGTTATATTTCATAATCCTTTCACTAAGAACAATTCTCACTGGGATGACTGATGTCCTTCTACCCTTACGCAAGGCTAAGCACAAGTCAAGTCAGATGAAGAAGCCTGCAAGCTGCAGCTCAGAAGGCAACATCAATTTTGAAGCAGAAAGCACTGCACCAGCCCAATGCCCCTTGGCCTCTGACCCCTTGATTGTCTTTAGCTGCAGTATTTCAGGTTAATACAACTGCTACATCTCAATTGAGCTCACTGGTGCTTCTTACATGCAGACAAAGGTAGAACCCCACCCTGGAAACACTTACTATACCCAAGCTGAGACACCATAAAGCTGTGCTCCTCAAGGCTTTGGATGCTGGCCAGGTGACTCCCTTCCTTCTGACAAGAAGTCAAAGCTTCTTCCCATCCTTTGGTCTTCCTGAAGATCTTGTAACAGTGATCTGTATATGGTACCCATCCATCTGGACAAGTAACAGGCCCAATGTCACCTAGGAACAAGTATCAGAGTTTTAGAGAAGGTCAAATGCCATGAAAGGCTCATGACAGTGAAAATATTTTCCTTTGTGCGAAAGTTCTAAACTAAGAATTTCTTTGGAAATTCTCATTATAAGGAAATGGTGGACACAAAACATACTAAATAATATGATTCTAAATCTGCTATTTTTTACCTTGGAAAAGGAAAGTTTTTTAATCCAAATATTATTTAATACAAATATTTAATACAAATGTTAAGGTTCTTATGTAGTCAAATATCTGTAACAACTACACTAATATATTAATTTTAACAGCTTCTGTATTACTTAGTATTTATTTGTCAGAAATTGTCTACACTTAACATAGAACGCTTTTGATTTTTTAAAAAATTAAATATCTTGATAGAGAAAAAGTCATCTAGACAGATTTACAACTAGATATATATAGGGAAAATGCCAACAGAGAAATCTTTATACACTTAAAATACCATTTCTCTTTGCAACGTATTGATTTTTCTACCTTTTGCTTATTTTGACTAATGTCCCTCTTCTGAAAAAAAAATTTTTAGTTTTTTTCTCCCATGAGCAGTAGGGTGTGTAAGCAAAGGGGATACCTGACTAGCAAAACACAGACAGATGGGACAAGTTGACCATTCTTTGTTTTACCTGTTTCATTCTGTATGTTATGGGACTGGAGATCATTCTAGAAAGGATGTAATTGTTGTAAAGAAGCAAGTCAGATAAACAAGAAGTAGCTTTGCTGTCCAATAAAATTCTCCTGCTCATCTCTGTTGATGTGAATGTCAAGTAATTCAGATAATAGATTTTACTTTTAATTATCAATATATATCAACATACCTGGGGGAACTGTGGTAAAGTTTCCTTTCTTACAAATGTAACCAAGTTTCTGATCACATTTCCAATTTTGCCATTTAGCTTTTGTTTCAGGATTCAAAACCACACAGAGATTTCCAGATTCTGGAGAGGGGCTTCCTTTGTGAAAGTACAGAGTTGGGGGAGGGAAAGAAAGAAAAAAAATTAACTTTTCTGAAAGGCAAATAGAGCACTAAGCTGTAAGGTCTAAAATGCACAGGAGAAACCACTCCTGGCTGATGTGAGAGACTCAGAGATCACATCTGTCCTAGTTTTGGCAGGAATTTGAGTTAGATCTCTGATAGTGGGAATGTCTGTTATGAAATATAGTATTATATAAGTGGATATGAACACATAACTCCCTCATTGTTTTGTTGCTAGAGACGGGAAATGGAAGACCATGCATTTTTGGGAAAGACAGCATTGCTTTCAAGCTAAAATGTTTTTGTAATACATCAAAATTCCTGGCTTATGCCAGGTAAAGCAAGAAAAGTTAAAATACATATATCATGGCTTAACTATGTGATAATAGAATTTAAAGCAGTATTTGAGGTATCTACATTTTTCCTTTGGAAGTACAGTTTCTAACAAAGTCAAAGTTACCTGGAGCCCAGTTTAAGTACCGGAAAGGGCTGCCTCCAATCCACTCCCATCCACGCCCCAGGTCCAGTCTGTTGAGTCCAATCCACAGTGCAGAATCTGTATCTTCTGTTAATTCTAAGTAACCAAAAGATAAATGCTTTTATAAATCACCCTTGTTATTAGCAATAGTCACTAATAATGTCTCTAGTAAGACTTAAAATTCTTAAATAGCTAATTAAAAATATCTTTAGATGCTGAGATACCTGGTAAAGGTAAATTGAAATAGGCCAAAGCTTTGATTACTGTAAAAGCCAAAAGAAAACAACCCACAACAACCCTCTCTTACCACCTAATGCAAAATGAGCAGGGATAAGATACCACAGAGTATATCCAAAATGAAAGTGTTTCTGTAGAATAGGCTAAATTCTGTACAACATTTTGGTACAGTGTAAGTATAAATGCTAATTATAAAGCTCTTAAAAGTTAAATTTATAATTTAAAATAACAAGAGAGCATTTCTTCCATACAATTCCTCCAGCAATATATGGATAAGTAGAGCCGTGACTTGGGATGTAAGAATAAATGATATTTTTCCAGTGTAACAAATGAATTAAAAATTAGATGTCAAGCTGCACTTGTCACAAAATACATCTTTCTTTTTGCACAAAGATACCTCTTTTCTTTTATTTTCAATTTGTTTTAAAGGTTCCTTTTGACCAAAAATGATACTTTCATTTAATTTTCAGAAGTTCTTTTCTTCTTTAAAAAAAAAAAAAAATAGCAATGAATTTTTAATGTAAGAAAATATTTTCAAACAGACAGTCAAACAGTCACACTTGCAGGATGCTGGAGTACTTTGAATTCTGTCTAAACCTGTCAGTGGATTTTGATACAAACTTGCAAATTCTAAAAGATTTTGTTTACTTACCCTGCACCTTTAGGTCCATAGACATTAGCCAAAACCATACTTAATAGTCCTTAGCTGTAATGATGAACCAAATAGATCCCGAATTTATGTTGGGGTTTGCTTTGCTTCCTTACCTTTAAGGTATGTTTGTTCGTGAATGTCCATGATACTCAATAATTCTGCATTTTGCTGCTGACAGCTCTTCCTGGCTTGGTGCCATGTGAGAGCTGATTCCGAGTTTATTTGGTAGTGGACATTTGTTAACAGATCTGTAGTCCAGGTGGTGTCTTTATCTGTGGAGAAAATTAGTATTTTGGGGGTGATTGTAACTCACCCCCAGAAAAATGAGTTGCAGTTCTCATTATGGATGGCATTCACGTTAAAGGGCACCTGTGCTCTTCCTTCAAAAATGTTACAAGCTGGCAAATATTGTCTCCTGTTCCACAAAGATACATGCTTCAGGAATTACTACAAGGGATGTGATTGCACAGAAAAATAAATTGCATGGAGTGATGTGGCAGAAGTCCTATGTGAAATCTATAAAAAAGATATGCAAAATCTCTTTATTCACTTTCTGAACAGAAGTTCCCACTGAGAGCAGTGAGAACCAACTCTAGACCTGAATTTAGTATTCAGTATATTTAGTATAAACAGTTCCTAGATAAATTTCCCCCTGCAATGAGCTTCTGGATGTGCCTGACACACAGCTTCAGAGCCGAGGCAATGCAGTGGTGCCGAGATGCATTCTGCTTCTCTTCTGATTACCTTCATGTCTTTGGTCTGTTAAAGATCTATATATGCTCAATCAAGCACAATACAAAATCGAATCAGATATTTATTCCCAGAAGTCAGTCAGAAGTTCAATTAAAAAAAGGCGCTGAGAGCTGGAACTGGCTTTCAAAAGCTTTGAAAATTATTCACTGACCCTATGTCACAGGCCGTTTGGGCTCAGTGTCCTAGGTATCTTTGTTAGGAACCTGGAAAACATATTTGACTATGTATTTGAACCACACCAAATGCACATTTTGAATCAACTGGAGTAAAGGGGCATTTTAATAATAAAAGAAATATTGTTGAACAATAGGGAGGAATATAGGGGAAAGCTGAGAAGTGTCAGGAGTAGTCTTCAGTGCCTTGAATGCAAAACTCCCCTGCCGAGAACAAGGCCATTAGGGAGATGGAGGGAGAAGTGACCACAGAAATGGAAGACAGTTTTCAGAAAGTGACGGAAGCCATAGAGAAATGCCAGAGATGGGAGGCAATTGTCAGGAGGAGTGGGAAGACTGCTTCCCAGGCAATGTGAATAGGGCTTAATAGCATGGATAAAAGGACATATTCCACTTAAGTATACAACTATTCACATGGAATCATGCAGACTGAATTATAACTTCACCATTAATCTTCCTAGAGCACTCAATTTTTGTGCCCACATCTATCACAACAGGGGTCCTCAGAGAAGTGTACAACAGTGGCAGCACGTGTCCTGGCTGGGAAACAGTGAGGAGCTCAAAATTATCGTGCTGCTTAGAACACCCCCTGCAATTAGTGGGAACTGCATGCTGGTTTACTCTCCAACCACGCTTTTCTCCACACCTTTATGCAATGCGTTATTTCCTTGTGTAGAGAGCTGCAGGATGGGGCAGTACCTCATCTACAGAAATACGTTCTTACAATCCACGCTTTATTACAGAGATACTCCTATTCTGCTAGAGCTGGCTTGTCAATACCACACTGAGGGCAACTCTGTGGGAACAGCAACTTACCTCTCGATGGGCAAAACCCGTACCGCTGGTCTGTGTCATAGTCTGCAGTGGTTGCACACCAGAGCCAGCCGTCCGAGCGGCCGGCGGCTGTGCACTCGGCATGCCACTGCTGATTGTGCATGAAAGGGAACACACAGGGTGCCCCAAAAGAATTTCCTAGCAGTGTAAAGATCTCTGAGAAGACAAAATGATAAAGACAGTACGGAAAATAATCAATTAATGTAAACTGTGAAAAATGTGAAGCCTATGCTAATGGCTGAATGGCATCTCAGGCTGCTTTCTATGTTACCTTACTGTAACAAAACTCATTTCAACACTTTCAGACTTAAGTTGCTGACATCTGTTTTAGAGCAGTGCTATTCTGATGCTAGAGAACATTTCATAGATGAGGTCTAAAGCTAGAGTTTTTTTCTCAGCAAGATGCTTTAAGAAACTTAATAAGGCTCCAGAGCTCTATCTTAAGAGATTACAAATTAAAAAATATAATAATTAAGGTTTATATAAAAGGTACAAGAGGAGGAACTAATATTTAGAAGTCATATTTCCTGGAGAAAGTAGGCATCAGGTTAGACAAGCTGTCTCACTTCAGTTCCAGTGACCATTTAAGTATCTCACATAGAGTGGAGCAGCTCCCACATGCAAGGCTCAGAGTAGAATACTTTAAATATTCTGTGAGTTGGGTTCTAGGACATTCATTCTGGATGTGGGGAAGCCATCCAGAACAACCAGACTTCAGTTAATCACAAAGGGTAACTGCACTGGTAACTATAATTATTCCATGAGCATCTGTATCTGCCAAAAGCCACATTTCTTTCACCTACACTGGTACTTCCAGTACTTTCTCAGCTCACCCATGTTGTGCTTCTTTCTTGAGGATGTAATTTAATTTCCATGCTACTGTGTAAGAAACTTGTCAGTGTTCATACTCTCTATTAACAATGTAGTGACACAATATGGTGAGCAATAGTGACTTTAGAGAGTTCTCACATAGAAAGATTAAGTATATATATGTATATACTAATTTATAATATATTTAGAGAATATAGAATATATGTAATACTTGTAATACTAATATGCTATTATACATATACTAAAATAATGTGTATATTATGTAATATATAAATATATATATGTATATAATACATACTTGGCCATAAATATGACATGAAATTCAAGGCTAACTCCCTCAGTACACTGATTTTCTAAAACTGTGAAGGTCACTGAAGGAACCAGAATAGTCACAGTCAAGGATCCAAAACACTAATACTAACAAAAAAAGTAGTGCAAAGGATGAAAGAATCAATTTTCTCTACCTTCATTTCCCCGGGAACATAAAACATCCATGGCCCCATAGATCTTCCAGTTATTCTTTGCACTCAGTCCCTTCTTTAACAAAACTTTATCATGTTCTTCATTGCCAGGACCCAAAACCAAATCTTCTCCTTGGATTGCAAGGAGGCTTTCATTTCTGCATTCCCACCACTGGAGCTCACTTGTTTGGTTACATGGATACAGGGCAATCACAGCCTGATCCTCCTTTGATGGCACCCCCAGGCACAGGTTGAGTCTCACACTCATAAGCTGATGATCCGTTATCCACCTGAATTTTTGTGATTCATTGTCCTGATGGCAAGTGGCAGTTCTAACTGACTGTGAGATGGATGCCTGAAGACAGAGCTTGTTCGCTTTGTTATATATTAAAAATGTTTCAACGTCTGTGAAACAAAACAACATAGTAAATGGTTACTATAGAATACATGTATAGTGGGTATGTGACGATTCTACTTCCCATTCACATGAACAAGGAGTCATTGCATTCATATCAGATAAAACCTATGTTTTTGAACAGAGTCGACTGCAACATCAACTGTATAGGTTAAAAAGCAATAAGGTAGGCAATAGGAGATGCCTTTCTTCGTTATATGCCACCATACTGTGGATTAGTGGCAGTGAGCAGGAGAGCTGAGCACAGCTTGTTGGATTAAATTTTATCGGTCATGTGAATTTCCACAACCACACTGCTCTTACTATTACTCCATTTCCATCTATCCTCAGATGCATGACTTTCCAGACCTCTACAAATTTTCCTCACCCTGTCAGATCTTACAGGTCTCTTACTGGGGTCACAGATATGTTTGCTGAGCCATTTGTCTCCCCACTCCTGAATCCATGTTTCCTTTCCTTTCCCCTGTATAAATGTGAGTGAAGCCCTCTGGGCCTCACTGGGGCTACTCTGGGCTCATTGCCCTTGCTGACCCATAAGACGTGCAGTATCTGCTATGAACCACTGCAACATAAAACTAGGAATGACATAGGGAAAACAATCACAGCCTGAGAAAGCAAAGAATGGGCAGTAGAGGCACCTGACCTCCACTTGGCAATATGGAAAGGAAGTTGGAAGCTTGGTGGAAGGTCCAACTGTACCAGAAATTGGGTCCCTAGCTCTTCAGGTAGTTTCTCTGATCATGTCTATAGTGTTTGCTCGAATGTAAAGTAGAAGTGGCTGAGCTACTTCTGTTTCAGTCCTATGGTGAGTTTATCAGTAGCAGTAGTGAATCATGCCTATGAATTTGCTCTGCTGCTTTGTCATGTACGGTGTGACACACCTATTTGTAATGCCCTCCAAGGCTTGTGGGATTCATAACCAGGTTTGGTCCCTGATACATTTCTTGGTCATTGAGCATCATGTTGAATTTAAATGTATTTTAAAAGGTAGAGAAATTTCATTTAAAAGCCTGCAAAATGTTGAAACCAATTTAGTTGCTAATATACAGTACGCTGCAGTGATACCACAGGCGATTAAAAAAACCCACCACATCTGATACAATCTATGACAGTTTTAATTAGGACTTACAAAGCTAAACGAATTAAACCTTAAACATTCAGGTCTCCAGAAGCCATCTGTTTAACACCTACAATAGAAGCACAGCTAAAGGGCAGTAATATTGTCACCATAATTCTACAGTAACTTTTCTAAACTTAATCCAGCTTTATTTCACAAAAAATTTACTCCATATACATTAGTGATGACAGTGAATTCAGTAAGTCTGTTCAAAATAGTGAAGGAAAATAATCCTCTTTATAAGCACCAAGTCTCTCTGAATTTCACAGTCATCATCTGTTGACATCTTAATAGACTACAAATTCCACATTTCATCCCTCCTGAAATTTTTCCTACCTGATTTGATAACCATTATCTAGACACCAACAGCTCAAAACTCAGACCACAGAAGAATGAGAGAGAGAAAAAAAAAAAAGACATTTAAACACCTTTCATTATTTTATTAGGTCAGTTTTTCTGGGGTTATTTAAATGCTAGTACCACTATAAATAAATAATTCAGCCTTTGCTGCTTCTATCCATTTCCTTTATCTGTTAGATCTTGCCCTTGCCTCTTTCATGCCACTAAGAAGCACCCCATCTATATGTTCCAAACTAATAATATATATATAGGTACTACCACAGAATTCTACATCATCTAGAGACGTTAGAGGATATGGAATCACTTTCACAGACACTATTACAGGAGGCAAGCAGGAGGCACTTACCCGCCAGCTGCAAAGCACTGTGAACAAGAGAAAGAACAAGCAAGAACCCAGAGAACATAGTTGTAAATATGTTTTTCTTTTCTTCCCTTCACCAAAACCTTGATGATGACAGTTGCTGGCAGTAAAGTTCTGCTGAAGAGAGGGCAATGACTCAGTTTCGAAGGCAGGACGGTTGGATAGAAAGTTCTGAGTGCTAAATAAGGAAATACTCTATCACATGACACATTCCAAAAAAAAACAAAACCAAGACCACACAGCACAAATTTTGTCTTTGTAAAAGAATGACTTCTCACTGAGGGCAAACTGTGCTACTTTGGGAAAACAAGTAACACACAGAAGGTTCTATCTCAATCCTTTGCTGTTGTCGCTCCTAAAGAGACATCTGGGAAGCTCATGGGATCCAATGGACAGTGAAATACCAAAGACAAAAATTCAGCCTCAGCTTTTAAATCTTTCACATTAATTATACAGTGGCAATATACCATCAGGAAAATGTCAGTCTTATATTTTCATGTGTGAGATGAGACAGGATTGCAATCCTGTCATTTCATTTATTGCATCTAGGAGACCAGCACCCAAAACTACCTGAAAAATGTCTCATTTTAAAAAACAAACTCAGGTTTCCAAACGTATAGGTGGAAACCTGAAAGAAACAGTACTCCTCTCCTGACCTCTATAATCTCTCCTTATAACTGCATAAAGGCCTGACTTTACAATAGATTGTTACCGTGGAAATATTTTGTTGTGTTTAGAAAAATTACTAAATGGAAAAACAGTATGTGGTGAGAAAATATTATTTGAAGTGTAGTAACATATTTGTTCAGCACCTGTAGCAAAAATGTGAGAGCAAAGAAATCTGCCATCATCTCCTCTTTGTTGCCAAGATGATTGCATTTCCTTAGTACAAGATTTGTTCATACTTGGCTGCTCAGCAGAACAGCAATGCAAGAAAGAGAGTTAGTTCCCTGAGAAATTCTCCAGGATTAAAATAAAAAGGAGAAATTGAATTGTGAAACAAGAAATTGCAAGGAAACACCAGGTACTGACACTAGGAAGTTACAGGCAAAGTTAAGTGCTTTTTTTTTTTCAGGTGATGACAAAATATACTAACAACAATGATGAAGGCAACAGCTTTTTCTGAAAAAGACATTTCTAGGACTACTTAAAAAACAAAAACAAAACTGGAGATCTTTAATCAGCTGCTGAAGATCTTGCCTAGAAAGAGCAAAAGTTTTCTTTGACCTGAACTGATTTGTCTTTGACAGCATTTCCTTACAGCATGTGGCCTGTTTATATAAAAGATACATTGTCATCTATATTGTCCAGAGTTTTAACAGCCTTTTTTTATTCTGGAGCTTATACAGCACAAGGCCAAGAGAAGTTCCATTTTCTTCTCAGCTGGACGCTGTGCAATAACAAAGAAGCAAAAAGGGAACGGTTCCTTTCCTTAGCTCTCTTCTGCAGCTCAGGCCACACCAGAGCCAACTGCAACCTGGCAGAAAAACAAACACTGATTCATTAAGGAAAAAACCAAGCAATTGTGAGGAATCCCTTCAGACAGGTTACAGTTTTACTGCCAAAAGTCTGAACAGCTTGTACAGCGTTCTTGATACTTCAAACTCACTTTGGGTACTTGCACCTTTCCTGCTATGACCAGTACTGCAAACTAAAGGGTGCTGTGCTGGTTCCTGGACAGGTGTGGCTGCTCAAGGCTGTTGAAATTCCTGAGGCCACCCTCCAAAGAAAAGCAGAGACAGAAGAACAAACCTCAGTATATCACCTGCACCTGACACCTCCTTATCACCATAAACCACCAGATACATACTTTGGCAAGCACAAGGCAGGAGATGGCACTGACTTCTTTTCTGAGTGATCAGCCCTAGTTTTAGTCCTGCTCTGGCAGGAGGGTTGGACTCTATGATCTTTGGAGGTCCCTTCAAACACCTAACATTCTGTGATTCTTGCCCCTTTGCAGTTCAGAAATCTTGCAACACTAGGCACCTTTATCTCACCGCTGCTCACAGCTGTAGCCCCAGCACAAGCTGCATCCAGCCATGAAGGGCAGGTTCTCCAGTCCTGATCTGGAAGGTAAGAAGCTGGTGAAGAAGCCTGAGTTGTGCTCCCTGACATGAATTTAGTCAATTCTATTTACTTCAAATTTAATTGATAGACCTATATCCTAGACACTAAACTCAACCAGAGATAACAGATACTGTAAAAGTTGACTTGCTAAGGATTACCTGGAAATCACACCAAGTTCAATAAAATATGCACTCAAAGATTAAGGGAAAAAAAGCAGCACAATCTGAACAGCACCCTATACCTCAGCCTATGCGATGGGTATAATTGAATAACAAGTGGGAAGTAACATGCTGTAGTTGCTTTGTAGGTAATAATTTGCCAGTTACTGATGCCAGATGTTCATAGACAGCTACAGTGACCTAAAAAGATCGACAAAGTGCTTTGGCATGCTTCAAGAGTAAAGATCCTTTAGGATTTGCTGTGCTGAAAGAGCAATTGCCACCAGGGTGTCTTCCCACACACTCAGCTGCAGCAGCAGAGAGCAACTGGTGCACTCCTGCACTTCCAGACCAGCCCCAGCCACTGAGGACGGGTTGCAAGGGGATTGCTCTCCTTGGTTATAGCATTAATGGGTCTTGCTGTGCCAAATTTAGTTGGATATTTTGATATGGAGGTGAGATGAGCCTGCTATTTTTTTAGTCAGATTCTAGCAAGGGGAATATGTTGTGGGAAGCCTTGGCTTGTCCGAGGGATTAGAAAGCGAGTTAGATAAATAACCTTGAGTGAACATCTGTGTACCCTTGAGGAGGCCAGAAAGTCCTGAGAAAAGAACCAGCAGTTCACAAACAGAGAAAGTTTATCAATGTTATAACAGAAAAAGCATCTAATTGTGGACAGGTGGTCTTTGATAGGGCCAATCAGGTGTGGGCACTTATTATTATGCCCACATAATATTATGGGATTATGAAAGAGCTTGCAGCTGCAGAGGCATTTGGGCCTCTGCAGAAGTGGTGAGTGTGATGAGTCTGTCTCAACAATGACACGTTGAGCCATACAATGACAGGAATAGGTACTATTTGCCATCCTCTCTAACCCTTCTCATTCAGGGTGACAAAGGCATTAGCTTAAAGTTGACTGTTTATCAAAAGTTCAGAAAATAAAGTTTACACAAGTGAAAGAAACAAACTAATAACTTAGGGAAACATACTTTGGGACTGAACATACTGCAGCTATTGCATTAATTTGCTTGGCTTTTGTACATACCTAGTGAAAGCAACTACAAAGGAGGGAGTAATTGAGCAGAAAGGCAACTTCATCATGAAAGGGAAAATAGAAAGATTTCCTTGGAGAAAACCAAGCCTAGAACATTGTTTGATGAAGGATCTTGTTTCTTTATCGGTGTTTTATAAAGAATGAGGATTTACATGCATTCCTTGAGAATGAATGGCATTGCATAAACAAGTAGTTACCAAAAAGTCTCGTAAAAGTACAGTTATGATGTTGTCACATCTTAACTTCATTATGCACTGCCAGAGACTACACATATGGGTACTACTGTACTGGGTTTGTATGGCAAGGTTTTGCTAGTGGGGGGGCTACGGAGGTGGCTTCTGTGAGAAGCAGCTAGAAGCTTCCCAGTGTCTGATAGAGCCAATGCCAGGTGGTTCCAAGATGACAGTAAGTTTTTTGTGGGTAATGAAAAGCCAATTGTCATATTCTCATGAAATAGGCTTACATTTTCTACAAAAACTGGTGTGAATGTTTGTGATGGGATGAATAATTTGGTCCATATCCTTTGTCCTATATCATGCTAGCAGCAGTAAAATGCAGCTGGAAATAAAAAATGGCCATGTAGATTTTGCATCTAGAACTTATTATGTATTTAGAAAAAGTCACATACTCTATAAAAATACTAGAGCAAGAAGGAAAACAAAATGCACAGAAAGTATAGCTCCATGAAGGACTGGGATAACATCAGTAAGACAGATATACATCATGGGTTTTTTTAGTTTAATCTTTATAAAATAACTTGATTGTGGTAGAATGGTCAACAGTGTTAACTACATTGAGAAAGAACAGAAAATATAGTGAGGAAAGCATGCATACTGAAATTAAATCAGCTTTGTCATATGTGCTTATATTCAGATTGAAGGACTGAAAAAATTCATGTAGCAATGTTAAATCATTAAAGGTAATCTCCTACAAATTATGCAAGATGCATAACATCTTAGAATATTGGAGAAGAGAGTTATGCATACTCAAATCAGATTTAACAATAGATTTAATTTGGTTTAAAAGGGGAAAACTGTGGATCACATAATTCAATTAAAAGATCATGAGAACTAGTGTTGAATTTTGACAGATGTGAAGAGATGTTCCTTTCATACCTACTCTGCTAATTATCTTAATTATCTTATCTTTTAGCAGTTACCAGAAAGTTATTAAACTCATTATACATTGTATGCTTGCACAAGAACAAAATTTAAATATAACACTACTGCTCAATTCAAGAAAGCATTTTACCAAAGTAAAACTCCTGACATTTAACTCCTCATTTAACTCCGAGATTTGGCAGGTGCTATTAACAACCAGCAGTGATCTCACCTTGAGCAGGAGTGGAGGAAACAAGTTTCAGACCAAAATATTTTCTTTATCTAATAGGACCATCTAATTTATATATTTTCTTTTGAACTCTACAAGGTGATATACCCCAAACCACATTTTGAGTAACATATTCTGTTGACTGAGAGGTACATTTACATATTTGACACAGGAAGACCCTAGATCATTATTAGACCCTCACCTCTTGAAGTATTCAGTAATGCCCAGCCTCATTTCATGAACTACGTGTAGAGATAGCTGAGGCTAAAGTATCTTTAGGCCTTTCCTAAACATGCTTCAAATTCACACCTCAATTCTTTACATTGTCACTTTATTATTCTATCCATAAAATCATACGTGGTCTTTTGTGTTCAGGTGCCTCTCTTATTTTTGCTATACAAACTAAAAAGACTCTTTACTATGTGTGTCTTTTAAGAATTTTGGATTTTTCTTCAACAACAACAAGAAAAACCCCAAACAAACAAAATTCTATGTGTAAATAATATCTAACCTGCTAATTTTTCTCCTTTAAGAAAGAATCATAATTCCAGAATCATGCAGATGAATTACATGACCTCTGAGGAAATGCTGGAAGGACTTAATCCACAGCAGGGCAGACTGGATCAGGACATGGTATCAGCCTGCTAAGATGCAAGAGGCTGACACATGAAGGAAGGTCATAAATTATCCTACATATCTACTTGGAGAGGGACAATACAGGAAAAGAAACAATGGAATCAGTTGATCAAGGGAAAATTATGTAACAGGAAAAAACTTCTTAATAGTATAATTATTTGGGCAGATTATTTAGTAAGAGACTTTTAAAAAACAAAATAGGAAAGTAGTTGTGAGAAATGAACCAGACTCACTTGTTTCTCGTTCACCAAGGGTAGTCTTGGAGATATTCAGTTTACCTTTATCTCTAGAAAGTAAGAAATATTTTCCAGGTTTCAGTTCAACATATTCTTGTGAAAACGAATATAATTGACACATAGATTTGCAATTTTAAACTCATTTAACCCTGAACTTCCATGTTATGGCTGTTCAGTAGAAGCAAGTCTTGGGTACTTGTGGACACTGGAGAAGAGTTTGATGATGGATGAGTGATTACCTCTGAGAAGTTGTGACAGGAAGCCTGTCCACTTCAGTGGCCTCTCAGCTGCTTTACCAGACACATAAGGAACTAATGTTACTGTAGTTTGGGGGTGGGGAAAGGGTCTGTAGTTCCTCAGTCCAATCACATAACTGAAGAGACAGAGGCTCAATTTTTAAAAGCAAGCAAATTTGTTGAAAAGTAAAACTCAATGCCATTTGCAATATGAGCAAAAGTGAAGGCTGCTGGAGAGGCGATTTCAGGCTGTGCTTCACTGACAATGTCCTTCACTTCTCCCAGGGCCTCTGATGGTATCTGTGTCCTGTGTCCAGCTGGCACTGAGCCTCTCTGCTGCTATACAGAACTGTTCCAGCACACAAAGACAGCCTTGGCCTCCCAGGGGATGGTAAGACCTAGCCAAGCCTTCCTTGGAGAAAAGCAGTAGCTGACTGCTTGAATATTTCTCTTATTTTCTGCAATAAAATGAGAGAGTAAGCTGTAGAGACAAAGTCATCACCATCCTGATAGACATCTGAGTGAGCACCAGGAGCTCAGAAGATCTCAGCCCTTGTTTCCAGTGGCAGGGCCATAGGTGTCACGTTTGAGGGAAGGAAGACTGCCATGTGGGAGACAGCACCCGAGAGTGCATGACACAGCTGCCTGATGACCTAAGAGCATTTGAGCCTCAGTATTTTTGCTGAGGTACAGCAGACCAATATATGCTCTGCTGATTTACAGATACACTCATCAACCTTTTGTACTGCCCCTTAAATGCTTCTTGTTAACTGAGCCTCTGTAATTATTGGAAATAATCAACACTCATCTTTGGACTATTGTTTAAATAATGGTCTGTTTAAGAAAAAAAAATAAGTAGTCCAGCCATACTTCCTGGATAACGGTATATAGTTATAAAAATAACTGGAAAAATGCCTGTTCTTTATATTATCTCTGTGATGACTCATTGTTTTCTTCCTTTGCTTTATCATTGTTTCCTTCCTTATTAAAAAAAAAAACAAAACAAAACCACCATATACCACTTTCCAGAAAGAAAACTTCAAAATACCTTCCATGGGATAATATTTGAAGTAGCTTCTGGACGATGCTCATATGGTTTAGGCAGTCCTGTGAGGAGCTGGGATTTTAAATCAACAATCCTTATGGGTCCATTCAAACTCAAGATATTCCATGATTATGTCAGAATTTTCTACATCTTTCTAATCCTTTTCTTTGTATTAAATTCTGATTCAGTGATTCTACTTGAGTATTTAAGAGAAACATATTGAAGCAGAAAGGTTGGCAGAAAATTTAATTAAGACTGTTTCTTTCCTTTACTACCTGTGGATTGGTGAGGTCCAGAATATGATTTTACATATGGGTAACAAGGGCGTGTGAAAAATGTCACATCTGAAAAATGTCCTAATGCCAGCCCCCCGACAGAGAGAGAGAGAGAGAGAGAGAGAGAGATGCAGAAAAAAAAAAATACCAAGTGCTCCTTAGCATTATTAACTAAAAACTAGCACTTTGTTCACTAAAGCATAGACAAAGAGAAAATATAGGAACCTGCAAAGCCAAATCTTGCCATTCCTATCTTTGCAACTAAAGAATGTTAAGAGGATGGAAGAAGTGAAAAATAAGAATGTAGGAACAAACTATATATAGAAACATCAATTGAAACATCTATGAAAGGAACTGGTCATCTCCAGCCAGAGATGGACAGCCATTGATAAAAGCAGAATCCCTATGATAAGTAAGAAAATTTTGCACTGCCCAAACCTGTCCTAATGTTCAACATATCCAAACTCAGAAACATTTAAACGTTAGGGTTTCTCTTCCCAGTTTTACCCTTATGCAACCCATCAGGCCCCCCTCCTTTCCAATCAAACCATACATCCTCTAATTTTCACATCTGCACAAATTGATGGTTTTGTGAAGTCTGACATCTAGAAAAATCTTTTCATTTCCTCAGATACCAGACCTTGTGTCATGATACACAGCATTAAAAGCTGCTAAGATGATCTGAATGACTTCTAGAAAGCTGGGAAGCCTTGGTCAAAAATTCAAACTCAAGTCACAGCCAGTTCCCAACCGAAGGATTATCCAAGGCCACATTCCCTTCAGCCAATGTCACGGTTTTTTCAGTTAACACTTATCTCCAAACATTCATCTAAGTGGGCACATAATCCATCAGAGTGCACTTTGATAAATGCTGTTCCTATCATTGCATGTACAGAGTGCTGTTAACTTATCTGAATTTCCATATTTATGAAGCCAATGTGCATTTAAAATGAATTTGGGCTCCTGCCCACGTTTTTAGTAATCTCACTCTTTTTCTTGGCAGCATCACAGTCTATGAAACTGAAGTCTGTTCTAGAAAGCTTCAGTGGAGAATACATTTTCCTTGTTATTTTACATAAGTCAGCGTCATTGCATTCATAACTTAATTCTTCATACCAAAACACACGCATGCACTGTTTAAAGTACTTTCTTCATTTCAGTAACATTTTGTCAGACTCTTCCTTAGGAGACATGTAAACAATGAAAGATGAGCAAATATTTTCAAGATCATTTCCTATACCATGAACGTTGTTGAGCTCTACACAAGCTCTGCTCAACTTTACATAAAACAAAAGTATGGATTAAAGATGAAAATCAAATGTGATGTTTGGCCACAGGACAACTCCATACATTATTTTCATTGACTCTATATAGCTTTTTTAAAAAAAGAAGCTGAATTTGATCAGTATTAACATTTAGAGACTGACTGAAGTACTTGGAGAGATTCACAATTCTCATTAAACACTGAAGAAAGCTAGACAAGGTTTAAGCATAACAGAAAATAGTAAAGAGTGTGAGAAAAAAGAGGAGATCAGGAATAATAAGCCAGGCAAACTAACCTGAATTCCTGGAAAGGTGTTAGAAAAATTTGTACTATTTGTTAATTGTGAGAGGGTAACTAGATAGTAAGGAATCACAGTCAGTCCCTAAGGGAAAAGCAGTGATTAAGTTTATGTTGTACTGGAAAGGGTACAGACAAGGGTTTTACAGAAAGATTTGATGCTATTCTCTATGTTAACAGCTCAGATAATGGCAAAAGGTGTACTTAGGAAATTACTAAAACTTGGCAAAGGAACTTAAATTAAACAGTGCTCAGGAAGAGGCATCATTGCAGGATTGTCTATCCTGTATATGGATGTAGACATGTGTCCTTCACATATGCCAGTGAGCACTCTCCCACAAGAATTTCTATTTCCAGCTTGCCACATCCAGCATTCAAGCATTCCCACGAAGCAGTTTGAACACAGCCACCACCAGCTGTGCTGGAGCAAAGAGCTTATTACTAGCATAGATGCAGACTGCACCAACCCAGCCATCCTGAGGAGATGGTGACATTGCAAATCACACCAACATTATTAGTATAGAAGCTATGCATAAGTTGTCCAGGGGAGGGGTGAAATCATCATCACTGTTGGAAACTTTATAAGAGGTTGTACCTGTCAGCAGCTGCTCAGTTTTAGCTGACACTGCCTTTGGGCAAGACCTTTTCTGTTCCGTTCTATTTCTATATCGCATATGATAAAAGATTCCTATTCACAGGATATATAAAATTCTAAAACCTTTAACCTATGTCATACCTTCTGTTACTTACTTTAGCAGTAGAAGAAAGAGTCTCCATTTGCACTTTTCTTTCAGTGCCATCCAGAACAAGAGGGAATATGATTATTCAAGCATGACTGAAATCCCTCCAAAATTCAAAATTAGATATTTTTGAAGCTTAGAAATCTGAAGTGACACATTGTTTCACAATACATCTAGCGTGACATGGAAGTGACACATCCCAGTACGAGAACACAATGCGTCTGTGTAGTGAACCTTTATATACCGATAGCTTTTATAAGACTCTCAAGTAAAAGTCAATTCTATCAGCTAAGAACTTGACATTTTCAGCATCACACAGATTTGCACATATGCTCTATGGTAGGAATTATAACTGTTATTATTCCAATTGCCTTGCTGAACTTCACATTTTGAGTATCTCTGAGTGATGCTGCTCCTGTGTACAGACTAGAATCAATCCTCACTGAGTATCCCTGCACTTTGGTCTCATCATGAAGAGACTGAGTAAAACAGGGAATTGGCAAGAAATGTGCAGGGGTTAAGACACTAACAAGAAACAGAGGACTGAAAGGCAGAGAGCAGTCTCAAGAGGAAATCTGATACTGGGAGATGGAAGATAAGTGACCACAGGATGACAAACAACACATACTCACAGCCACTCAGAAACATGAAGAGAAGGAAAATGTAGCTTTCTACTCCTACCTCATTACTTTCTTTTCTCAATTGATTTCTTTTGTTACTGGTTTGTTGTTTTGTTTTTTTTCATGCTGACACTATATATTATTTCCTGATGACAACAGGAGCCAAATTGCTTGGGGCCTCACATCTGGTCTGGACCCTGATTTGTAATACCAGCTGCAATTTTTACAACCTCCTGGAAGCAGTCCTCTAATTGACCCTAAGAACTGAATAGATAGGAGCACCAACCAAGCTTTCCAAGTAGGTTAAAGTAGTAATCATGGCCAAAAGAAAAGATCCAAGGTGAGTATCTGTTATAGGACATTGTCCAAAGAAAGTGCCAGTGAACTATAGCTACTAAAGATATACATATTTTGAAATTAATATTATTTTATAAGCAGGCCTCTCCATTGCTAAATAAAAAAGAATGCCTGTAGTAAAGCATTGATAGAAACTAAATGAGCCCTGCACTCACCCATGGCCTGGGCTGTCTGGCTGCGATGCCAGAAACAGCTTCACCGAAAAGCTGCTTTGAGAGAAATGTCACATAGCAGAGTAGGGAATCAAGGCTTGCACATCTGCAGTCTTGATAAGGACTCCACTCAGTGGTAAATAAAAGATGCTGCAGCTCTTAAGAGCGGCCGCACATCAGGGAAGCCACTTGTGGTCCACAAGCTAAAGCCAGTGATGTAAGCTGGCCTGGCATCACCTCACTCCTGTCTGCAAGCCAAAGCCTTGTGCCCAAGCTGGTCTGCTTTAAACAGTGTGCTGGAGAGCCCCACAAGCCATGTCTCACACCTCACATCTGAAGGGGCTGTGAGTGTCTGTGCCTGGTCTCATCAGCTACAGCAAAATCACTCACTATTCAAGACTAGTCCATGACTTAGGCAGGTAGTGTTCCCCGAAAGTAAAAATTGTAAGAATATTTTAAAGCATAGGATAAGGAATTTCCTTCTTTCACTGCTATCTCTAACCCTTTTTCAGCTATCACAGAATGTTTCCTAAAGCATTTACCAGTGGTACAAGACCATTAGCTCGTGTTATCCGCAGACAATTTTACACAATAGACTGTCTCTTCTAGATATGATTCCCAATTCCTGCTGTTCTTATTTTCTACCAGTGACTGTACATATTACTCACACATATGAAAAGTATATTTTGCTTCAAATATACTTTCTTTTAGAAGTCATCAATTGAAAAGCAAAGAGAGTCTTGACTCCTGGGAATGGGCATTAAACAGGATCATAGAATGTCTTTAACTCTGAGGAAAAAAAAGGAACATGTCTCTTCAAGGACACTAGATCTCTGTCCTCTGAGGTATAGATCACTGAAAATCTTTTCACCTTTTGAGACTCTGTAAGTTATGCTAGACTGCCCTTAGCTGTTCAGTCTGTGGGGCATTTAATAGGATGAATTTATCAGAAAGGAGCTACCACTTGATGTTTGCCGCCTCTTGTGGTCATCATTAAGCACTTGCTTTTGGGCACCAATCAGGGACAGGTTGCTAGGCTAAACAAACCTTTGCTATGATACAACAGAGCTGTTACTAAGTTGTGATAAAAGCCAAATTTCCTGGTTTAACTCAAATAGATGTAATTTTGTGATGTGGTGTTGGTTTGGGTGCTTGTGGCATCTGTGCTTTGATCTCATGTTACTAGAAAGCTTAATCATGATGTGTGTGCTAGCACTGCCCATATGGCCACCAGTCATGTAGCCAGGACAGCTGTGCTTCTTCCTACAACGTTGGCCATGCCTCTTCCCTGCGTCTGCCACATTTTCTGCTCCCTTTCTTTACTTTGTCCAACAGGACAGGCTTTACCTCATCAAAAGTGCATAATCTTGTATACCATCCTAAGTGCATACTCCAGTATACCACCGTTGACCACAGAATTGTAGAATAGTTTGCACTGGAAGAGACCTCTGGAGGTCATTTTGTTGAACCCTTTGCTCAAAGCAGGGCCTCAAAACTATACACTGTTTCATAGGTTGCTCAGGACCTTTTCCAGATGAGTTTTGAGTATTTCCACAAACAAGAATGACATTTCCATAGAAAAACCTATCTATGTTGACACATTAAGTGGGAGAAGAGGCAGAAACTGTTTACGAAATTTATGCTGAATGACACTTCAGTTGTTTGAGCTATCAAACATCATATGATTAATCGAGCAAAAAAAAAACCTAAAACAACTTATGAATATTGGAGTGAGTTATGATAAAATATTAAATTTCTGGAACTGAAAAGATTCTAGTATTCTGTGTAATTTCAGTTAAATAAAAGTGCAAAAGAAGCAATGAAAAATACTTAAAGACAATTCATAGAATGTGCATGTCACTTCTGATTCTTTAGCCAACCACAACTAGCTTTCATGCAATATGTAAGGATTTCCTTCCTTTTTATCTTATTTCTAGCTTCCTCATTTATTTAAAAACCCTTCCCTATTTTGTGTTACTATGCTAAGCTTTTATATTATTATGTTTCACATCATCAGTAAAGTAATTATAATGTGGCCGGTTTTAATGGCATAATCAATTCTGTTTCATTTTTAATCCAACTAGGAATTATAAGCTTCACTGTTACGTGCACTAATTGTAGCGGTTTTGACAAATAGTCAAGAAGTGAAATGGTCTCTTTGTTCCCAGATATTTGTTATCTTTACAATGTGTGGAGATTGCATATTTCTACTTTCCCATTTCCTGTTAAAAATTTGTTGTAAACAGATTTAACTCTGAATAGATTCTAAATTCTGCCTGTTTTTAAATGCATCATTAAATCAGAGTACACAACAAAATGTGCCTTTAACAGAAGCTTACTTTCAGATAGCAACCTAACAATCATCACCATCCCATGTGGTAGCTCTGAAATTAAAAGTAGAATCACGAGGAGAAAAGGCTGCTGTTCCCATTGCCCGGTAATAAGAAATTATTTTCTTGCAACATGGGGTGCAGGAGAAATCTTCAGGCGGATGGGAGATGCATAATCAAGCCTCATTACTATTCCATCTGCCTCTTGACAACTGATTCATCCCCCTCGCTCCCCCCACTGATCACAGGCATTGTGCACTCAACACACCTTTGCTTCTTCCTGTTTTTCTTGCTTCCTGCCACACCACCCCCCACCAAGAGTCATCCCCAAGCTGGCCAGATGCAGCAGATGGAATTATCAGCAGCTTCTCATCAAACTGAACATATCCCAGATATGGGACCAAAGGGGTTTTTGTAACAGGTTGTTTAAAAATAAACGTCTCCACTTTCCACAGTATCTTTGCAGAGAAAGTGCTAGTCTGTTAGCTTTCTCTCAGTGGCTTCCTAGGTTGCAAAACAGCCCCTACAGTTCCTCTGTAGCTCTATAAGAGAAACCCCTTCCATCCTATCAACCCCAGAGGCTTCCCCACAAGTCCGTTTTCTGTTCCTCTTATGAAAACTCCGATTTCCTTCCTACCCTCTGCACTCCAGCACAATGTTCCAAAGCACCTCCCTGCCCACGCACACTCGCCACTCTCAAGAAAGAGCCTACCTCTTCATCTTTCTAGATGGCTCTGCCCTGGGAAACACATCAGAATGCAGGGAAAGGCAGAGGGGCAAATTGCCTTCTTCCCTGATCCCCAGCTGTGGCCTTTCCAAAGGCCACAGAGTACCCAGGCAAATGGGAACCAATGTACAAATATCTTACAGCCTCCACCCCCTCCCCATCCACACACGTGCTCTCTTCCCCGGTCTGAACAGCACAGCTGGGCTCCCGAGGCAACAGTTCACTGCAGATGACTGTTTTGCTTGCTCTCTCCTGTGCAAAGTGCACCCACTACTCCATTGCTTCCCCGTAACCGTGAGTCCTGTCCGACTGTCCTTTGAAGCCCCTTCACTTCTCCCAGCAGCATCTGCATTTCCTAGACCGTTGCTGAACCATTGCTGACTGGCCTAGCCTTGCCTGGCTTTCCCAGGGCAGGTCAGAACTTCTGGCCCAATTCAAACTCCTTCATTTCTACTTTGGCCTTTCCCTTTGATCTTCTTTTGTTTGGACACCTCACCCAGTAGTTTTGTACCACCCTCTTACCAACTTCAGCCTATGTTTTTCACTGCATGAGCCCCTATTCCTCCCATTGTTGAATATTATTTCCTCCTATCTCCAGCATCCCCATTATTTAGCCTCTTCTGTCCAACATGCATATTTCCAACTATTGACTATAAAGGAGCATTATGTTAATTAATCTTAAAAGTAGGTGAAAATAGTTTTATCTATCTCTCTAGGTCAAAGGTCTGGGAAAAAAAGGCAGTATAATGATTGAACTCTGTTCATTCTCCTGAAATGAGAGCAAATATTTCCTCAGAGGAACCACAACCCCTAACCATGTTATATAAAAGCTTTAGATATCATTATTTAACAGAAAATGAATTAAAAGTTGTGCACTGTAGAATGTCACAGAAGGGAGAAAACTGGATATGTCAGAGAAGGACACAGCTGAGGAGGGACAAAATGAACTGTAACTGTTCCTGTGTCTGGATACGGTGACATCAGGACAATTTTATGCTTATGGAGCATTTCAGACCTTTCCTACTGACCCGGGAAAATCTGGCTCTTTCCCATTGGAATCTGGCCTGAACACACTAGCTCATTTCACAACTCTCTATTCTGTTTGTATTTATAGATCTTTCTTACATTTTGTTCCAAATTACTCTTCACTTCCTTTTTTAGTCTCCTAGTTTCAGAAATGTAAATGACAAAATTAAACACTTCCAGTTCATAAACTTCTTTATAGATTCCAAAGAAAAACTTCTAAATTTCTGATTTAGTCAAGGAACTGCAGCTAATATTTTCTTTTCTGTTCCAAGTTACTGCTACCAATATTAGCAAATAGTTTCTTTGTAAGTTGGTATTCTTTTGTAGAAGGACGGTGTTCCATTCTTCTTTGTATATCTGTGTGCCTCAGCTGTGTCACTGTCTGGCACTACCAAAAGTTACAATAGTGAATTCTTCCACAGTTTTTCCTTCCCTAAAAGTAGCTCCTACTTACTCCACAGCAGTAAGTTCAAGCTGAGACTCAATGGCTTTTTCAGACATATTATAGTTTAGGGATATAATTAAAATAGTGAGAAAAGGTAGGACATTTCCTCTAAAATGCCACCCTAATATTGAGAAAGGGCAAGCAAGTGAGAAAGTAGATCTCCACATCTTTTCTCTGTGGAGAGGTATTTTATAAATGCTGTTATATTGCACTTAAGCCCAAATCCAGAATCTATGTGGCAGCTGGAAAAATGGACAAATTGTGGTCCTTCAGATCTCTACTTACAGTAGCTTAAACCTGAAGGTTCCCACACCTGGTAAAAAGCTTGCTTTTGGCACTAAATTTCCTCCATATCTGTTTCTTGGTTTGTGTCCAAGCACCGTGATGAACACCTATTTCATACCTCCATTGTAAGTAACGTCTTTAGGTACTACATCTATCATCTGAGGAGCATCCTTGAAGAAAGTTTATTAGCTGGGATTTGGGATGAAATACAGTGGCAACCAGATCTTTGCTTCAAAAAAATCTAGCTGCAGGACTGGAATCTGGAATCAAAAACCTGAGATGAAAAAAACTTTCAGAAGAAAAAGCATCCTAAGGGAATGTAAAAACACAGTTTCTTGTAAATTCTCTCCTCACTGATAGAGGACCAAGATGAGGGAAGTGCAGATCATAACCAGTATTTCTTAGAACAAGTTTGGGGTTTTTTTCCTAAGCTTTTATTACTAAAAGAATCAAGCTGTTATAATAAAGAGCAAATAACTACTCACCCAAGATGTTCACTTCTTCACTCCCAGGTACCTGGTTGGAGCAATATTTGGAAACCAATCCCAGCTTTACACTTAGTTGCAGAGAGCCATACTAGCACTCCATGGCATTCTTGGTAGATATCTGGAAAGTGCCTCAAAGGGTCATACTTTTTGTTGTCAGATAGCAATGACTGCTGTCTTGGATGTTGTCCAAGCTATACACACAATCCTCTGCTGATGTTTGTGTGCACTAGTAGTAGCTTTGTAGAGTCGCAGCTAACTTGGTTCATTTCTCAACAAAGCAACTGGACTACTAGTCTATAAAGCTTAGCAGTCCTTGGAAACTTTCACAGACTAACTTCTCATTAGGCACCTTTCTTGTCTTTGGCCTATTGCTTTCTGGTAACCATTTCTCTATCCAAGTCTATAGATCCTCTAGAACCAATTCAGACCATTCAAACAGAAGGGTCCTTTATGGAAAGTGTTACAATAGTGGATTAATCTTTTTGATCTGGTCAGTGTTGTTAGGATCTCAACCGAAATACCTTATCTACTTAGATCACATTCCCATAGGATGAATAATGAATCCCTCATTCCCACAGAGCAGTATCGAGAAGGGAACAGCAAAAAGGATTAGAAGTCTAGAAGACATAGCCAGTGAAATAAAAAGGGAAGAACTAGTGTTTCTATCAGAGGATATGCAGAGGAGATGTGACAAGAGCTATCAGATATATAAGACTCTGTCTCAGAAACTGCTAGAGTAGTACAGCACATAAGAAATCTTTAATTACAACACTTTAATTGTTTATTAGGCTAAACTTTCAAATGTCAGGGATAAAGAAGCAATGAGACAATATTTCACAGGATAGTAGAGACAAATTGGTACTGCCATATAAGAACATGCTAAACTAGGAAAAGTGGATGATTATTTATTTAAATATCCCATCCCTTCCTCCTGTTATTTTTACATTTATGATAAATTATTCTGCTTAAGACACAAAAACTTTTACTTAGAATCGCCCCTTTAAGGCCCTTTTAGTAGACCAACATAGAATAAAAGCTTATTTACATGTATTTCATACACACAAAATATTTAATTTAAACACACCTAAAATCTGTAAAAAGATTAAAATATCAAAAAATATCAAATTAAATAATGACCCTCTCTAGACTAAGAGCTTTGAGTCATTTGATTGTTTACATTTGGCATAAAACACACTGGAAAAGTAAAATAAAAAGTCCCTATATGTGAGCCTACTGTACATTTTTAAGGTTTATAAACCCAGACAGCATATCAATAGACCTGTATGGCTTGCAATGCTATCAGCTCTGCCATAATGGAAGGCTGGAATGCTACTCAAAGAATTAAAACAGACTGGGACAGGGGGAATTTGGTTAGAAATTAGAAAAGATTTTCTAATGGTAAGTTTCATTAGGCTTTGAAAAAATGGCCTAAAAACATGAAATTTTCACCATTCCTGGAAATTTCAAGAATAAATTTTATGTATTTTTACCAGGTATGAATTAAGCATAATTCATCATACCTATTCCCTTGCTTTTGCAAACTCCTTCGAGATCCCTATTCTATTTTTTAAATGATAAAGTATTTCTATTCAAAATATATTCCAATTTATTATAGTTGATCTTTTAATGCTTACATTACAGAATTACAGCAGAAGATGAACAGTTTACACTTTCCTTACACTTTCCCAGCTCCAAGCTGAGACCGGCACCAGCTGAACCTGGAGGTCCTGTTCAACCTGTGAAATTCTGCCAGTCTGTGCTGGAGATTGGGGTGGCATTTTCAGGAAAAAGTATAGATCTGGATGTGCTTTTAGGAGCATGCTAAGGAGCATATTCTCACAGTTGTCTGTGGCGAGTGTGGTTCTTCTTGTGGCCTGTGATTCTTGGACCCACGCACAGTTATTCTGGACCCATGCAGAGTCTGGAATGACTTGAGTGTTCACTTCCACAGCATAGCTCCAGGTCTGTGTATGAACAATTGTCCTCCCAGGTACTAGAGTTCAGGAGCAGATCTCTGGATCTGCCATGCAAGACTGCTTGTTCCTGCTGGTACAGAAAGCAAGAAGCATCCTGTGCAAAATGAACTAGAATTTCCATAGGAGAAAATTGCTTTGCCTTAAGAATCCTTGTATTCCAGCGCTTTAATTCCTTTCAAAATCAGGCCCAAGATTACCCAGATAATTAAACGGTTGCCTGCTCATTTTCTTCAATATTGGTCACAAGACAATTTGACTCATGAGTTCCAGGGTCAGCATTACCACGGTATATGGCATTGTCAAAACTGGCTGTAATTGTTTGTCGATCACGTCTCTTTTTATAGAAGAAATAGAATGTAAGACCAGTTCCTGTTAGCAGAAGGAAAATCAGTATAACAATCATCCCACCTAAGCTATTTGCAGATGAAGTAGCAGCTTCAGCTTTTGATGCTGTGAAAGACAAAAGAGAACAATTACTACAAATGGCCAGGGACATATTGCATAAAAGAAACATCTCCTGAAATAAACTGAGTGAACTGTAAAAGTACTGAACTAACAGCAGTTGAAATTGATGCATGTTTCAGATGGGAAATGCAAAATTGGGCTTAATCTCTTCTATGTTCCTTTTAAAAGGAGCATTACATATATATGGTATGTATAAATATATATGGTACTACAGTATACCATTTGTAAAGCAAAAAAATTGTATCAATAGGACATCCACTTTGAGATGATCTCTCCTTTTAAACAGATCTAAAATAAAATCACCTGTGACACTTAAATGGTAATTAAATGAAATATTTCTGAAGGCAATTTGACTAATAAATAATAAATGCCTATAAACTTATTGAAATTTCTGTTCAATGGACTTATAAGAAACCTACTTACCTTCATTGACATGTGAATCATGGGTTGGCTCAACTTCAATAACTTTAAAATAAAAAAATATATATTATACATACTTTGCATGCAACCATTTGAAGATGAAATAAATACTGCGTAAATAATTTTTACCTTGTGTTCTTATCAAATTCTCAATAAACATATTTATAGAATGGGTTGTGTTGGAAAGGACATGAAAGATCATCCAGTTCCATCCATCCAGACACCTCCCACTAAATCAGGTTGCTCAAAGGCCCATCCAACCTGGTCTTGAACACTTCCATGGATGGGGCATCCATAACATCTCCGGGCAACCTATTCCAGTGTCTCACCACCCTCACAGTGAAGAATTTCTTCCTAATCTAAACCTACCATCTTACAGTTTAAAACCATTACCCCTCATACTATCACTACACAAACTGAGAAAGAGTCCCTCCCCATCCTTCCTGTAGGCCTCTTAAGTACTGGAAGGATGATATAGGGTCTCGCCAGAGCTTTCTCTTCTCCAGGACAAACAACCAGCAGCTCTCTCGGTCTGTCCTCACAAGGGAAGTGTTTCACTGCCTTGATCCAATTTGTGGCCCTCTCCTGACCCACTTGAGTAGGTCTGTATTTTATGCTAGGCACCCCAGAGCTGAACACAGTACATAGACACAAAAAATATACGAAAACTTTTTCCCTGACGATTCAGGCTGAATCCATCAAATATTCTTGTAAATACATTAGGAAAAAAAAAACCAAACCCAAACTGTTGTCTCACTACTAATTGCTTTGAACACTTTTCTTGGTAGGGGAGACAGGTGTTCAATGCTTTTATGCTTCCACAGTGTAAGGTTTCACACCTCAACACGGAAGAGCTTTTTTTACACTTGGAAAAGTGAAAAGCATATTTCTACTTAAAAGCATCTAAACTGTATTTCCAGGCAACTGCTTTTTCACTCTCCATTGCTTGGCGAGTATGATTCTTGCCTGCAGGACTGGCTGTCTAGACCCTACAGAGCTCATGGATGATTTCATTGTCAATCTGCCAACACGAGGAGATCCACAAGCAGGAGACTCAATTTGTTACACATTGTGTCTATTCTATTTCTGCAGGGAATCTGTTCACCAGTGGCAAATCCAACCTATTTCATAATATCTCTCCATTGATGTGTGCAAACACAGCATAAGTCACCGTATACACATGGATTCAGCTATCTGCACGTGTGCAGATTTGCATCCTTCAGGCTTTATCCAACACTGCTGTGCATGCAAGAGGGACTCACAGGACCAAAAGGAACCATTAAAAATCAAATATACTGTGCTGTTTGTTTGTCTTGACGTGCTTCCTTATGGCTGTGTCAACAGAGAAATGAATTTGTCCCCACTGCTCACCCACACTTGATGTTTTCTGTTTGGTCCTCCAACAGATCCCAGCACACTTCATTGGTACCAACACCACTGTCAGCATTTACATTTTTTCTGCAGGAGCTCAATGACTTTGCACTGCTGCTCCTCATCTTAGCTATCAGGAGAATGTCTGCCTGTTTTATCAGCACTAGTTTAGTCATCTATTCATTATCTGCTGTCCCTTGCACTCTAACCATAACAACTATGAATTTTCTCCACACTGCAAACAAGTGATATGTTCTCCCCTACCCTAGGGTACAGCAAGTGCCAAGAAATCAATATTTTCAAACTGAGAGGAGTTTGTTCTTAACAGAAGTTACACTTGGCTTCAATGCAGACGTACATGCACCAACCATCAGTGCATAAAGTGTACCCAATGCGCAAGTAGTTTGGTTTGGCAATATTGTCCACTTCTAAAATAACCCAGCACACAGAAATGCAGAACTTACTTTTTGGGATTTTGCAAATAAAATTCTGGTCAACAGAGCAGAAATAGTTCCTCCAGGTTCCACTTGAGACATCCATGTCAACGCAGTGTTTATCATACCGTGCTGTAGGTTCTCCTTTCTCCCAGTTGACAAATTCTACAGAGCTTCTGTCTGTCCATATCCATTCCCCTAAAGTTAGAAGTATTACTTAGTGAGTGAATGAAATGGGGAATCCTTTCTAGTCTACTGGGCACAACAACATCAGATATAGAATGTATTAGTTGTTTCAATTAACACCACAGGGGGCTCATTCCTCACTCTTTTAACAGTCAGAGATATTCAGATGGGAGTGTACAAAATGTGAACACTCCTGGACAAAGTTAACTCCATTAGACTTCAGGGCCATGTCAGTGATGTAAGAAACACTTGCTCTGAAATTTAGATTAAGAAATGTTTCTAGGCAGCTCATATAAACTGCCATCCCCTATGTTGTTTAGAAATAAATTTCTATTTAAGGCTGCCTCAGCTTTTAATCGCAAGACAACATTGTTCTTAAAAGACTACCACTGTTAAAACATCAAGCAATTTGAGTAAAAGAAAAAAGTGACAGGAAACATTTTAATCAACTACTGCGGTGCTAAGCTAGAACCTTTTTCAGACTGAAATACACTCTAATTACAGTTAAGATACAAAAATTATTAGACCTCTTGGTGGTTTATGTTTTAAGGATTTTAGCAGAAAATATATTAAACGTTTAAGAGAATTTTTCTCTTATATATTTACTATTTAGTATTAGTCTTCATTATGTTAGTGTTATTTAGTATTCTCTCTATTTAGTATGTATTTTCACCTCAGTATGCATTGTGGAATAATTACCATCAATATTTTTGAACAATCCTATCCAAAACTTTCTGAAGTCACTTGTAAGTGGAGACAAATAAAGTAAGAGGTAGTTCAGTTCATCTGAATCTTCTATGGAAACCAGAGAAGCACCTGAAATATCAATTAAATATTACACATAATTTCAGCAAGATTTTCCATTAGAAATTAATTATCTCGGTAAATAATCATGAGATATTTTGTGATCAGTTTTTTCCATATACTAGAAAAGGTTGATAATAGATTTTAATTGGCTGTAGCTTACAATTGATAGGCATATACATACATATATGTATTATCTCTTGGTTCTGGATTGAAAAACCAAACACGCAACCAACACATAAAATATCCTAATTAAAATAAGGCACTTACCCATTTGAATACATGCCATGGAAGCATCAGGCCAGCTTTCCTCAGAACTGGTGTGAACATAGTAGCAATGACCACGGAAGGGAATCCAAAATCTACCACGCTTTGCTTCGGGACACTTTCCTGGAAGCTGTGGTGGTTCGCTAGGGATTAACTCTATTAAGAAGACACACAAGTGTCAGTGGAGTCTTAAGTGCTGAGGGAACCATGTACTCCTGCACCACACATCAGCCCTACCAATTTGACAGTGGTTCTGGGAAAAGGAATAATCCATAGACTTAACTCATGATAAAAGATTGATCTAAACATGGTAAACTAGTAATAAACTCTGCTGGTTGGAGATGGTTCCCCAGTCTGCTAAAGAAGAATTACACCAGTCTAACTGCAATTGTCTTCAACCATTTTTACCTAGAACTTGTGAAACAGAATGGGGAATGAGTCAGCACACATAAAGAATCTCAATACCACCACCATAAGCCAGTAGATTGTGTCCAGCCAGTTTGTAGCAAGGTTGATCAGAGAAGCTGTCTGCACCTGCCCCTGTATAACACATCCTACATTATGTAAAAGTAGACCTATCAGCTCCTGATTGAAGCCAAACCAGAGCTTAAATGAATATAAAAGTTGCTGATATGGAAGTATCGTGTAGAGATCACAAATTTCAAATATAATTTAAAATAGTCTTGAAAATTAGGTGCAATATTCGACCTCTAAAGTATCTCAGCATGAGTTTCCCAGGATCTTATACTTTAAACAAATACAAATTAATCAATCCTACTGCTACACTGACAGAAATTTCCTATCATCCAGTAATACAAAACATACTTTGAAATGTAAAAATATATCATTAATATATAGTTAGGCTAAAGATGATCAGTGCTGCAGTTCTTGACAAATAAGGAAGCAGAAAAGAACTATTGCGTGCAGCGTGAAATATTGCAGTTGTCTTTATGATGCACATGTATTAACTGGCCTGTGATATGAAGTATCTGGAAAACACTCAAGATAGACTGAATGTAGGATTTCTTCCTTCACAAAAGCAATAGTTTATCACAAGGAATACACCATCTATCACAATTTTTGCCTATGTGGAAAAGCTAAATTGAAACAAAGTCATTAATTTAAATTCCAGTCTCCCAAACCACATTTCTTCTGTTCACAACTTACCATCAGATTGTTTACAGAGAGATACAAATGTTTCATTGCAAGATGCTGTCTTCCAAAAACCATCCAAATCTAAGTAGACACAGGCTGTGTTCTTTGTTGGTTCTCCACTGGCCCAGTTATGATACCTGCTCCTCCTCCTATCTGACCAAATGTAATGGCCGTGAGTCTAAAAGCAAATGACAGTAAAGATTGTCACATACAAAAATTAGATTGAAAGAACATTAAGATTGCACTTGAAGATATGTAAAAAATAAGAAAAATCAGGCTCATGGATTCTCACACAAAATTCAGTTGTCCTCTGACATGAATATGTAACAGTCTGGTCCAGACTTCTACCACCAGTTAGGTTCAGTGATCCTACCAGTGTTTATTTAGTACACAGCCTATGTTATTCAATGCAAACTGTACATTTCATGTACCAAATGAGCAAAAAGCCTTCTTGTAACAAATGTGAATATGCAGTTGAAGACTGTATCGAAAGAGTCCACATACACCAATCAAATAAAGATTGCAGGGAAGCTATTGTTAGCATCCCTCTAACTCAGGCTTTTCTATATATTTAGAGAGCAAATAGAAAAAGCAGAAGTTCCACTGGAGAGAGTAACACTGGTGACATTCTTCATGGGGCACACACCACAGACATCTGCCACCCACGCTAGCAGGGCTTATGACAGGTTTCTAGTTCTTGCAAGGACCAGCTACGATCAAAAAGCTAAGCGTGTGTTTTTTCAGTGGATTTCACCACTGCTTGCAGAGGATGACCAACATGAACCACAGCCTTGGTTCCTGTAACCCCATGCTGCACAGCCTGTACCCTTCCATCCAGTTCTTTGTGCCAGTTCATTTCCTGACCTTTTTCGTTTGAAGTCCTTGGCCACATTTCATCCCAGATTCTAATCCTGGCTTCCCAGTGCCTGCTTTCACTGAAGTGTGTCTGCAGTTCCTCTCACCTCTGCACCTGTGCCTTCTCTCAGTTCTGCATCCCACCAAGCTCTAGCTCTTCCTGTCTCAATTTCCTCAGATCTCCAGTTCCACAAATACTCAGATACTTCCGCTTTCAGATCTTTCCCCTTTCCTCTGACTGGGTTTGTTGGCAGTTTTTCCACGAGGCACTGGCTTCAGCTGCAAAAACCAGCCTGAGGTGTCCCTATTGCCAGAGGCCTCTATGCAGCACCTTGCCCATTCCCCTGTTGCCCAGCACCAATCCTTGTAGTGATAGGATGTGAATTAAAACAAAACTTATAATAACCTCATGAAGAAGGAACTATTTTTAACCCAAGCTGTTTCCACAGTGTGTGTCACAATAGCCTTCAGAAACAGCAAGGTTTCCCCACATGAACATGTCATAGACCATGGTGTAGGAAGTGGAAACTCCATAGCCAATTTTATCACTGAAACCACTGTCTACTACAGTGGTATCCTTGGTGGCCTTTGAAATGTGGACTATGTCTGTTCTCACATTATGGCCAAATATTTAGATGACCTGAAGGAGAAGGAAGTGAAATACCTCAACGAGGTTTTGATGCCTGCCACACATTCACAGATTTCACTGGTAGCACTCACATGGGAGCAAACAGCACCCACAGCAGTGGATCCTCTCAGCCTCTGAGCAAGAATTATGACTGACCTACACTGATCTAAGGTAAGCAGTTTGATTGTCACAAGCATTTGATGAACTCACAGCGTTGCTGCTAAGACCAGTCCATGCAGGCTCCCCATGCTTTAATAATTGTAACCATAGGTAAGAATCAACATAAGGATCCAAAATGCTGGCGAGTTCTGCAAACTGGTCTCTGCAGTTCTTCTGTGCTTCTTCCCAGCTCATTTTGTAGTTGATGACTGCATAACGTTCATCACCGTATTGGTTAAAGCCAAACATGGGAACCAGAGGTTGGGAGTTTCGCAGTTTAGGGTCTGTCACGAGCAAACAAGACAAGTCAAATGCTTTATGTTGGCTAGACATATAACACTAAAAGATCTCTCAGAAGTAAGTACACTTACTGGAGTAGTCAAGTAATTAAGAGAGGCTCAAATAAGAAACTAAGATATGTCCCAGCTGTCACCGCAGTGATGAAAGCCATGTGTTCATGTTCTGCGACAAAATTTTCTAGTTCTTGTCAGAAAGATTTTTTTAATATAAATATTTGCAGCTCCTCCAGGAGCATGCCCTGTAATCTCTAGACCTTCCCAAAGGATACTGTAATAATGCAGGGCATTAAAAGAATGATTCCTCCACTTTTTCCATCATATATTAGCTTTTGTCATATTTCTGACAAGGAACAGGAAATGGTAAGCAAACCATGAGAGAGCAGAGGAATATGAATGACTGCTGCTGCTGAAACTGCTCAAGGAAGACTGTAAGTAAAATCAAGCAGGGTGGTTTTTCAAAATAAAGAAATTGCAGTGCTTCTAAGTATAACAGTGGAACTTCAGATTTAAGAATTTATTCATATAAAGTATTGCTATCTCTCATACATGATTGTCAAAAATAGTAAAATACATGATGATCCAGGGATCTATTTCTTTTAATATTTACTGATCTATTCCTTAAAATAGGCAAGCTTTAGAGTTTTTCTCCAAAAACCGAAATGTGTGCTCATTTTATTAAAATGGTCCATTGTATATGTGACACAGTCAGACCAATTTCAGTTAAAATAGGGTTGAATATGGGAAAGCCACTTTTAACACCAGTCTGACATAACCACAATACATTAGCTGTACCAGAAAGCAGTGAAAGAAAACTCACCAGAATTTTTCTGGCATATGTAGCTTTTGCTTGTTTTGCACTCTTCATCCTTCCATTTCCCTGCCTGTTCAATAGGGTTCTTCATCATAAAGACACAGTCATCCTACCGGTGAAAGGAGATCAATAAGAAAAAGATATGCATAGGTAGGAGGAGTTCCTACTCCGCCTGGATGTACAGACTCACCTGTCGCATGCAGGCACACACACACACACACACAGAGGAATAGTATGAAGGTCATATACACCAACTCATACAAACAGTGCTCAGGATCAGTAATATGGCAATACTCATTTACAACTTGGCCCTAGGAAAGTTTGCACTTGGATGATGGAGGGAGTTGCAAAGTGCAGCAGAGAGGCAGGAAGAAGTGTCTGGCAGTGTCTGTGTATATATATATATATAAAATCTCTCTACGTGCATGTGCATGTGTGTGTGCAGAAAGACATGCATGTGCTAAGTCTGGCCCACAGGAGAGTCCAGCTCAGTTGTTGTTTTCCTGGAGGTCATGGGGAAATGCTCATCAGCACTGAAGCTTTTCCTGGAGATGTGAAATCCTCTTCCTGCTCCAATTCAGCACTAGGAACCAAAGTTGTCACCACAGTGCAGTAACATAGAGGTAGCAACCAGAAGGAAGACAAGTCCCAAACCCTTTCCACTGCAATTTGGGCTCTCTATCTTCCTCCTTTTCCTTCCACAGCATGAGAAACTGCTGCTTGACTTCCTGAAGCAGGAGGTAGCAGCTCTCCCCACATCACGTAACATCAGCCTAATCTTATGCTACCCCCAAACCTCCTTGAGGCACATTAGCCCAGGTCTTGTCTGCGAGTGAAGGAAGACATATTTGTAGAGAAATGGGCATAGCCTTCTCCAGAAAGCATATGCCTGTGTGAGATGGGGAAGTGCTGAAGATCCCAAAACCCAGCTCTAGCCTAAATGGCTGCAGAGGTTGGAGCTCACTGAATTTTTCTCCATTTTAGCTGAACTCAAAGCAATTCTGTTATGAAAAAGAGAGAAACCTGGTTTCACACAAAATGGTGTAGCAGTGCTGAAAGTTTCAAAGCATGCAGAAGAGATCGTTCAGAAGGAAGATAAGAGGCAGAAGATAAAAATGAGAAAGAAAGATCTCAACTCTTTCCTTTGACGTTTTCGTTCAATGCATTTATCTTTATAAGCATGAAGAAATGTAAATATAAGGTTGCCTGAGTATTTTCATGAAGTCTAAATAACATTCACTATATCCCAAAATTATACAGTTACTGCTATGTTATGGTTTAGATTGAATCTCCTGATACTAAAGGGTCACTGTCTGTGAGCTTTGCATAATGATTCCAAACCTCTGTCTGGATTCATACAGAAACATGACAAAACACAGAAGCTGAAAAGAAACCCCAATGTGTGAAGGTAGATCTCCCACGTGATTATTCTGCTTTTAAAAGCAACAAGATCCCTAAAAATCTTCATAAAGGAAACTTTACAGAAATGAATTTGTACCTACATACATCTTATTCATCTACCAAAGTTATAATGTTCAAGTGATAAACAGAAATCAATGTTTACCTTACTATAATAACTTCGGGAATCTTTTGCCCAGTTTGTATAGTAAACCGGGCTTCCATCTGTCCATAAGTATACGTGCTCCTGATTTATGTCATTCAGCCCAATCCAAGCATCGGTTGTAGCATTTTTTAAGAGGGACATAAGGAAAGCTAAAGAAAAAAAAACCAATGAAATATTGTACAAGGAAGGAAACAATGCACCCTTCCCTAACAGTGCAGACTTTAGGGTGCTTGGAACCAGTATGATGAGTTTTGGTTTTCTCTTTTTTAATAAGGTGCTAATCCTATGATAAAAATAAAACTAATAGTCATCTGATGATAAAGAAAAGTATTTACAAACTGAAAGATTGTCAAATTTCGATAGTTTTTTTTTTTTAAAGTTTTGAAGAATTTATCCGTGCACTCTTCTGTATTGTTCATCATCTGAGGAAGCAGGGAAAATATTTTAATGGTATTACAGAAAATAACATGAGTTCACTAAACTTTGGCAGATAGAAAACAAGTCTACAGACTGTGCACTCCATCTTCTTCTTTGGTAACTTCTTTCTTAATCAAGAATTGAGAACTTAATTTCTAAACAGGAATAACAAAAATAACACTACAGCCTAGCTAAGTATATACATACTGAGAGCTCAGTTTTTTGGAAGGCCAGAAGTTGTTTCCCTTAGGTCCCACCTAGACTGACTTTCCACTAAAAGAGCATCCTTCCTCTGATATAGAAAAAAAGTGTAAAACCCAAGCACAGATGGAGTGATCTAGTCAATGGACCACATACAGCACTTGGGACTTGAGTCATTACATTTCCTGAGCAAATATGAGACCTCAAAAAGCCTGTAACATGCTGAGCAAGACCGGCAGGCTGAGGGCCAGAAGAGCAAAGGGAACAGAGGGAAGTTGTGACTCCAGCCTTGGAGCCTTCTGCTGCTTGAGGATGTATCCTCCACTGACATCATCCACAGCATTTGGCTCAGCAGCTACGTGCACAGTGATTTGTTTAGGATACTACTCCCTTTGTGTGTTATTTTTGCAGGTATTATTAATCCCAAAAGCAATGATTCTAAAAGTTAATCGAGGCACTAAAACTTACACAAGCATTTTTACAAAGGTGTAATTTCTCATTCAAAGTAACTTTATATTAATATGGCATAAGTAATAGCATATATTACAGAAGCTATAACATTTGTTTTATTCTATTTATCAGGAATTTTTGATATCTCAGTTGGTATCAAAACATTGGTACTTTATACCTTGCAATTCCTTTTTTGATATAGTGGCCAGGTTCCCTCCAAAATTAATACAATTGTTCCTTGCAGCATGCCATGTTGTCGTGTCATTTTCATTAAGGCCAAATACTTTGAAACACTGAAAAAGAGAAGCATGCCAAATCTGAAACTGGATCACATTTTAATTTCTGGTGAAAGCAATACTGTTTGTAACAAACAAGACAAGCTAGATATTTTAAGTAAAAAGGGAAATTCACTGATTTAACAGTCCTTGCTAGTTTTTCATTAGGTCTTTATCAAAAATATCTATACTAGAAAATTAGTATAAATCCCAATAGACATACTTAGAAAACATACACTTAGAAGAAAGAATATGTCAGTCTAATGATTTCAGTAGAACTTATGTTAAAGATTCTGAGTACAGTTCAGAGGTGTGACTGTGGAAGGAATGCCTAACACGACCTCAGAAAACAGATAAATACATGTTATTGAAGTTCTACATCTCAGCTTCTGTTGCCCAGTTTGTCAAACCAGGTTTGGTTCTCCCAGAAAAATCTCAGAAAGAGAATGATTCTGACATTACAAAGAAAATCACAAATTTGCCATTTCTTGTAGTATCATCCAAGAGATTTAACCAAGACATCATTGGAAAGCTTTGTCAGGGTGAAGCAAGATAAATGTGTTAAAGCATACAACTGAAAACTTAGTAAGGCAGTTTGGGGAAAAAGTTGGGAAAAATGATGGTCAGAAGTGGTGTGTAAAGACTTGGAGAGAAGTCAAGAAAGGAGCCTTTGGAAGTCTCTTTTCCAGAAGGTGAGGAAGAGACATTTTAGATTTAGAGAGCACCATGGAAGTGAACAAACTCTGAGTTTGTGATTCTTCCCCAGGAGTGAGTGAGGAAGGGAAAGAGGAGACAGTAGCCAGTGGATCTCAAAGGAGCTCTGTCAAACTTCAATTGTATTTTAACTTAGACAAAAGCACGACAGGTAGAGCCAGATGAAGCAACTTAATCAATTATCTTCCTTGCTAGAAACAATTTAATCAATTATCTTCCTTGCTAGGTGTGTTCTCAAAAGTGTATGCAGTTGTTTTATAGATTTATAGCTTTATTGATGACAATCTATGGATTTTAAATATATATGGTCTCTTACCCTGAACTTTAGTCTTTTGAGAAGGCTAAGAGTGATCTGAGTTAATAAAGTTTGGTGAAGCTTAAATATAGATTATTTAAAAACCTTATCAAGCATTTGGTTATAGCAAAACCTGATAAATTTGCTCAAAGGGAGGTGCCCTAGTAGCTTAAGAACTAGCGTATAGTAGGCAAGAGATGAATAAGTGTCCAGGCAACTTGTGACAGCTAGATAATCTCAGCACAGTAAACGAGAACATACAACAGCTTCACATAAGGGAAGTTGCCCAGCCATCTTCGGCAACACAAAACACTGGCAAAAATATAACATGAAGCTTTCTTCTTGTATGGCTCATGACTTCCCTCATAACTGCTGTGATCCCAGTAGAGGTTATAATTTCTATTTCAGGAACTGTATTTTTAGAGTCTTTAAGTAAACACAATCAGTATATGTTTTGTGATAACTGAAAACCCTGCTACAACCAAAAACTGAATCAAAGATGTTTTTTTATTCTACTCTTTTTAAAATACAGTATACTGACATCCCATACTTCACCTTGTTATCAAAGAGGACCCAGTCTTCTGGACACCCACCCTCTGGTGGTGGTGAAGTGGGAGCCACACTTGGACGAACAGTGTTGTTAAGCCTTTCACAGATGAAATACTCAACACTGCCACAGTTGAGATCATTCCACGTGCCTGAAAGCAAATTTTAATAAATGAAAAAGAAAATGCAACTGAGTCTGGGATAAAAAGTGTCCTTCCCTTAAAATAAAAAAACTTAAAAAAAAAATTTAAAAAATCTACCATAGGAAGTAGAACTGATTACAGTATTTTTTATTTCTCTTCTCCAGATATAGTGAGCAATTTTTATGTACGTTCCTTAGAAATATTCAGGTTTCCAGCAAAATTCAGAATATGAATATTTTATCTGATAAGAGAAATATTTCAACATTGCAAAACCATAGCATTGCCAAAGGGTAGTTTTAGTTCAAGTGCTTAATTCACCTGTCTAAAATCTGTAAGATCTCTAGGATCACTCTGTCTATATAAGGTACTCAGTCTTTGTTACCTTACTACTTGAGCTTCTAAAGTCTTATAGTCTTCTGTGTACTTTTTCTCACTGGGGGAGTGTGATGTAAGAATATAACATTATCATCATCATCCCCATTTTATAAATCAGGATGAATAAGAAAATGACATTCATTTCATTAGCTGCAGGCAGTTACAAGGTAATTATCTACAGCAGAGCTAATCACACCTTATGTTCCATGGAGTTATTGTCATTATAATTCAGTGAAGTTAAGGACATAATTCATCTCATCTTAAAGAAGATCTCCAAAACAGAACATAATGTTTGCTCTCCAAAAGCATTCACTTCCTTCCATTTACCTCTAGCAGAGCCTGGGAAGATTACCTCAGATATAGATTTTGAGACTAGAAATGTTTAAAAGCAGAAGAGTTTAACTGTTCCAAAGAAGACTAAGTGCTTGGCTAGTGTATGTACAATTACTTCAAACTGTCTGCATTATGTATAGCATTGTTTAGTAATAACCAAATCCATGCCTAAGCCCTAGATTTTTAGGAAGTGCACAAGTGATAACAGTCAGCTGGTGTCCTCAAAAGGTAAATAAAAAAGGTAGGAAAAAAAAAAAATTGGAGCGAAGTTAGAGGAAAAGCAATACTGACTATATCTGGAGATGGTTGGATACTATACTCATTTTTTCCACATTTAAACTTTCTGACAAAACTAGGGATCAAGTTGCAGATGTAATCCGATGTGTCACCTACACAGAATTGCCTTTTTTTAAAGTGCATAAAGGAAAGATGAGGATAAGATTTATTTCCCTCTTCTTATCAAACACCAGCCTACTGGGTGAGTATTCTAACTCAGCCAGCCTTTCACAAGCAGCCCTCCCAAGCCTATGGCACACTGTGTAGCTTCAATGTTGTTACAGTACCCACCTGTTCGGGTATACATAACCACACAGTTTTCATCATTATTTGCAAAATTGGGTTCATTTGGAGCCCAGGCAACATAGTTCACAGGAGTTCCATCCATCCATCTGAAAGAAGGAATTTGGGGGGAATAATAATCCTTAGTTGAACTACTTAATATTTCTTTGTAAAGGATGTATTAGAGCTTTGTATTTTAAAGTTTTCTATAGCTTACAAACACACGTTCTCTGGTAAAAGAAAACCAAGACCTTCCACTTGGAATTAGTAAAAAATATCTTTGTATCAACAGGCTACTCTTGTTGACTGAACCACATCTAAGATAATCATCTTTACTAGTGGTCCCAGCCTTTCTTGGTCTCTGAGCATCCATAGCCTGCAGGAAACACACTAGTGTAGGATGGACCTGACGTTCTCTGGAGCCCTGAACCTATTTTAGTAATTTCCTGGGTCCAAAAGCAATAATATAATATCTTGTAGAGTAAGAGAGAGCCTTCAACCACATACAGAAGACCACTTTGTTAAACAAAGAAAATCTTTAACACCATACAGGTATAGCTTTCAGTTGCGCAACAATCATTTCCTAGTTTGGTGGGTCACAATTTATCCTCAAAATGTAGCCAAGAAAACAAGTGAAAAAGCCTCAGTGTGCTGGAAGGAGGAAAGTCAAGTGGGTAATCTGCCAAGACTTGAGAGCCCTCAGGCAACATCATCTCCAGGGTAATTTAGTGTTTTTCCAGTTTTGGAGACTAAGCAACTGTATACGTGTTTTCGTAAGTAAGCTACAAATAAGCAATTCAACAGGATGCTTAGCTGCTTCCACTTGCATATTTCTGGGGCCAAATAGGAAAAAACAGTACATGATAAACTGGGAGAAATAACAGGACATCATCCAGTAGGGAGTAGGATGAAACTAGTGAAGGAGCAAGGGAGAACTAGACAAATAACAGTGTTTTCTGAGCAATGAATGTGATGTAGAAAGGAGAGGCTCCAGGAGATGAGACTATCCAGCCTTTGTGGCTTGTGGCCAAGAAGCACATCCTGAGGCAACAGAAGAAAGACTGAAATAAAGAGCCCGAGTCTCAGCTGACCAGGCTTCAAATCCCAGGAGAACGTGCTACAAAAAGAAGGGAAGGGTGGGGGAGGTAGAGGAGAACAATGCCACAGAAGAAATATGTCTGTATCTCATCTAAGGCTCCAGGGAAGGTTAAGGACATTCCCTGGGCACTTTGTTGTCAAAGGCATTTGTAGAAGATTAATGACTCCATGTAGCCTGAAGCTGACCTGCTCTGGGCACTGACAGTACAATAATCTGGAAATTACCTCCCAGACAAGGACTGTCCAGTTTGATATTTTACCTTTAAAAGCCACCATGATTCCTCTCACTGCAGGTTTTGAATATTCAGTAATGTCTGCAAATATCATCTGGAACATCCTGGAAACCTCTAACCAATGTTATCTTTCATCTAACAAGGAAAAGGGGATGACACCACACTGACTGAGTGAACATCGCAGCCTCATAATACAAAAGCAGAGTACAGAACTAGAAGAAGGGCAAATAGATAGTGAAAATATTGGGGGGAGAAGTGCTCCCCTGAGGAGCAGAATCGTGTTTTAAAACTTTATGTCAAGACATGGCTGTAGACAGGTTGTGTCAGTCATTGAACTTGAGCAGTCTCTTACAGACAGCCATGCCAAATATTCACATTTTAAGTCCAACAAACTTAATTTGTTTTTACTTACCGGAATGTCTTGTCAAGACTCACACTTAGGCCTATATAGAAGCTATTTCCCCTGTCTTTATGGAAAGCCTAAAAGACAAAAAAATAAGAATTTTAATGAGCTGTAAGAAAAGAGATTTCAAACAAACAAGCTCTCAAAAACCACTTGAGTTTCAAATGTACAATTGCATAGTATGTTACGTGCAGGGAGTTGCTTGGATTATATACCTGACCTGCAAAACACAAAATTTTCCTCCAATTACCAGTATTAAATGTTTGGGGTTCGGTTTGTTGTTTTGCTTTTGTTTTTGTTTTAAAGCAGATGAGGTGAAACAGAAATGGTGCAAAAAGCTATGTTAGGAAGATAAGAATGACCTCTTAAGCAGGTTATAAAATAAAGCAACATTCTACAGAGATTTAGGAAAGCATAGTCAGAATTTACCAAAATGCTAGAAACAAGAGGGGAGGTTTAGTACTTAATTATGTGGAGAAAAGGATAGAATTATATTTGGTTTTAATAGTACAAAACAGTTTTCAAAGGAGTGTGTCATCATCAGGTTATTCTCTTGTTAATAGAAACAATTTGGCTTGAACATTTTACTGCAGGTCTGAAATCTGTTTTAACGAAAACTGGGAAAAAGCTTTTCTTGATTCTGTGAAGAGAAAGAGCTGGAAAATGAAACATGCTCACATTTAGCTTTCAGATAAACAAGAGCAAGGTTTTTGGAAGGTGCACCTTGAGAGCGTTCTTAAAAAGTGGAGGATTTGTCTACATGTAGCAGTTTTTCAAAACAATTATTATGGCAAGGCTCTTAAAGCCATGAAAGGTAGCACTGATTTTTTTAATGATGGAGACTGATTTCTAATATTTCACAAGCCACCTGAAGCAGGTGCTTCAGTGCAGGACAGAATGGTACATTTTTGAAGTAAAACATGTTTCTTACATATTTCCAAAGAAAATTTTTTTCACTTTCACCCTCAATTACAGCAAGATCACCACCATTCTTCTTGCAAAAGTCCCTGGCTTTTTCCATAGGCATTATTTCATCGCTGAAGTAGTATTCCTTGTGATTATATATTATCCAGTTATCTTCACTAACAATATATTCATAATCTGAAAGATAAAACATTCAGCACTCTGTAATAGAAATTAACATCATTAGACATTACTTTAGTTCTTCTATTGGATGTATAGAACTTACTGAATGTGGAAGTAGGCTCTGGTTTCGGCAATGTTCCTGCAATGTAAATCAGTATATGAGTATATTGCAACACCTCTCAATTAAATATATTTATACAATTAATAGCATTTTAATTCCAAGGAACAAAATTAATCTTAAGGGTTGCATTGTATGTTTCTTTTTGTCACAAAATTTCTTAGAATACCTAAAAAAACCCTGTTACACTCGGCAAGCAAAATGCCACATTAGAGCTGATCACAGGTTAAGCTTACAGAAACTATGCACACATTTAGGATGCTGAATTTTACTTAGCCTACATGTTGCATATGTATCCCGGACTTAACATATATATATTATGGATGAATTCATAGTTTTCAACTGCTTTTATTTAAATTCATATGTCTTCGGTGTATTATTGTGCTTGATGGCACAGCTGACTCTAATAATGTACAGATAGTGTCATCTGACTTGGAAAGGTGCTCAAGGACGAAAATCATCCTACCTTTTTTTATTTGGCAAACATAGTCCTGCATATGTTCACAAAATAAATCATTCCATTTCATATGAGTGTAGCCATTAAACACACCACATTTTTCATTTCCATCATAATTGTTTGGTTCTCCACTTGCCCATTTTTCAAAATTTACCTATAGTAGAAACACAGCTTTGTTAATATTTTCCTTTTGAAGTGAAACTATTGTCTTGTATCATACTGTTAAAGAAGAAGGTACTTCATTTGTTTTCATGGTCCGTCTTGTGCTTTGGTGCCAGACCTTTTAAAGAGAAAGACGTGACCCTTGCACAACATAATGATTCATCTGTGTATTTATAAGACATGTTAGTAAGCCAAGAATTTGTTGCCCTCTTTGTTATCAAGAGAGATAAAGTTCTCCTGTCAAGCTCTAGGAAGAAGTATATAAGTAACTTCCTCTGCCCCCTGGGTTGGTTATGCTGCTCAGATGTTTCAACCTGAGACAACCTATCAGGGCTGCTGTGTGGACTTGGGCCTTGCAGACCTTCATCTACTTCAGACAGCAAGGGCAACAAAGCCTATCTTGTGTAGACATACCAAATTATTTCTAACAGTAAATGACAAATGTGAATATAGATATTAGAAGAAGCAGATTTGCTTTGAACAAGAGATATATTCCATCATCTTTGGTGTTGCTTAATTGCTCTAAATGTCATACTGTTATTTATAATTATGAACTATCAGAAGATAAAAACTAATTCCTAGAGTGAAATTAGGTAGTAAAGACTTAAGGTCACTTATGGCTTCTATAGGAGGAGTTGCAAGAGCTGTCTGTCAAGATATACACAGAAGATTAGACAAAAAGTGTGAAAAATAAATTATTTACTCACTGGTGAGCCATCACTCCATTTAAATCCGCTGTCAGATTCCAAGGCATTTAAACCCATCCAGTAAGACGAGAGACTGTAATCTCTCATTCTGAATGATTACAAATATAGACAATCAAACAGGGTGAAATTGAAAATGTACATCATTACATTTTTCTCAGTGTTTAGATGTTTGAAGTATCATTTGGTACAGTCATACAAATAATCATTCCATTTTTGAGGGGGCAAAACATCCTGGCACTGCATGTGGCAGGAAGCACTGAAACAGAGCTTCATGTGAAAGATCGCAGGTGTCATAAGTTCACAAAAATATTTTAAGGTCCTGGTTCCACCAAGTAGCTTAGGCATCCAGATTCAAACCTTTTAGTACTCACAGGCTTGATGTAAACATTTATATAAGCACATCGATAGGTCAAGCTTACCTTAGTCTTCCAAATTTTCCCCTCAACTAAGGAAGGAAACCAACACAAACTATTCCTTTAATTATTTGACTATTCCACCTACTAAATCAACTACAAATGCGGTAAAAATATTGTTTTCATTTCTTTGAGTTAAACTCAGTTGAAACCAATTTTGATGATCCTTCTTTCACTTTTATGTATGTTCAGACTACCTCAATACATAACATGACTTTCCCAGCAGCTTGCCAAGAAACCCTTTTGCTCACCTCTCTCTACCCTTTTCTTTCTGCCACTTTGCAAGGATATACATCATCTTCACAAAGCAGAAATCAATTACCAGAAAGGTCTTGTTAAAAATGTTTCAATTTTTTCCTATATTTAAATGATAGTCTGCGCAAATACTTACAAACTAACTATTAGGTTCTGTTCTTCTTCACTGTGGATAGATGCCAGGTCTCCTCCAATGGCTCTGCAAAAATCTCTTGCACCAAACCATGTTTCCATTTTCTCCCTTCCTCTCTGAAAAATCTATAAAAAGTGGACAATTAAATACTGTGGTGGGTATTGAAGAAATTTAGAAACAAAATTCTGGGCTTCTTTCTGTCTTTCTTCTGGTCTCTACTTCTGTTCACTCGCTATTTTAATTGTGCAACCATAAGCGTGTGATCCTCTATCACATTAAAGTATTACAACTTTGCTTTTCCTGACATCTCAGAGTCCCTGTGACTCCAAACTTCAGTTCCATCAACATACAGCAGTTTCCAGCCACGTTACCTAAGGACGGCTGGAGACGTGTTATCACAGATTATATATCATGTAGGTAGGATAAAATCTGCCTGCCATGCATACATAAAATATGTTCTCTTTTTAAATGACAAGCATTTGCATTTAGAAATTAAACACCTACTTGGAAGCAGGAGCTGCTGTGAGTAGTGGAATGCCATCCTTCTGGGCACGATGGGAGAGGGGTCGTTGTTGGAGGAGGAGGGGGAGTCACTCCCTCCACCAGCTGCTTACAGAGAAACATGTTTGTCTCTTCACAGTTCAAAACGTCCCATAATCCAGCTGAAGTTCCTGTTACCATGGCCACGCAGCCTGACTCTCTTCCTTCATGAAACAGAAATTTTTAAACCCTATTGATAAATGGCTGCATCTTCTCAAAGTATATGCTACTTACTGAAGAGTAACCTGTCCCCACTGTGTTTGGTTGCACATAGCTCATAGTACCTCACATGAATTTCAATTAAATCATAAGAAGAAATTTTATCAAATTCATTTTACATTATACTATGAATCACTTACCAAACCTATCAAAAAACAGAGAGGGAATGATACCAACAGACATACGCAGTCCCAGGAGCTCTCCTGGAAGGAATCACTATGATAGCTGGTTTCATTCCTTTAGCGCAAACGGAGAACTGCACTGTCATTTCTTCCACTTTATGCCAGAAGAGTTTCTAAACTTCTTTTTAGCTTTCAAACCCTAACTTCTTGGGTTCTCAGAGCATAAGCTCAGTGACCCCAGTGGCACATACCAGGCATTCCTGCATTCCAGTGAGTGAAGGTGACCGTGTCTCCGCTGGCCCATCTGAACGTCCCCTGCTCCTCTGTGTCCGAGAGGCCAATCCAGAAATACTTTGCTGGATTGAATCCAATTACAGAAGTCAAAAAAGCTTGCTCATATCTGTGAAGAATAGTACCACACTGATAATCACCTTTTATCATAATTTGCTCATTTCTTCAAACAGTCCATTGTAGCAAATCTAGTACAGTTAAAGTGATTTGTTAATATGTGGGAAAAGATGAGTATGGAATAAAGCAAGGGTAATGATCTTATTTTTATAGTTCTATTTTCCATATAAATTAACTTTTAATATATATTTTTGGTAACATAGTGTATTTAGGGTGATTTTATTCTCCTTTTGTACTGCACAATGAACAACAAAAGCCAAAAAATACTTGTATTAAACACATATATGTTATTGATTCTGTAGAATTAAGAACTACAGCATTTTACTGAGATTTATGATAAGGTCTAGGTCCTTAAATCTTACTCTGAGAAAAAAAAAATCTACTGTCATTCTAAAAAGGCTAAGTCTACAGACCTACCTATTGCAAAGAAAAGGCTGAACAGATCAAATTCAGAATAAATAAGTAATTCCGTTTTTATCTGCTTGTTTTTCGTTCAGTAAGTTTTAAAACAACCTGGCTTGTTAGGAGATTGACTCAATTTTTTTAACTGCTGGAGTCAACCACAGTGTAGGTGTGTAGCAGCAATGGCTTGAATGCTTGTATTGATGACATAAGAGACCGTAATGTATTTTGTAATAGTTCTTCAGTTCTACCATAAAGTTCCCAGCAAAAGAGTAGTGCCACACTGGATGCTCTAAATAACTGAAGTAAGAGATTTTTGTTTAGCCCTTCCATCCTGGTTGTATGTATGAAAGGACAAGCATTATGTGTTCATACCTGTCTGTCACAGTAGCCAAGTAACCTTTGTTTTCTTCACAGATTTTTTTTGCTTCTGAAAATTTTGCCGGTAATGGCCCCGTGGTGTAGCAGTAAAATCCATGCTTCATCCAGCCCTGTCAGTGTCAACAGCAGAGATGCATGGAGGGAGGGGCTGTCACATTGTGCACCACAGTACACTTCCAAAAGCCACGTTAATATTACACCCTAAGCCAAAATTAATCTCAGAAGACACGATCAGAAACAAAGAGGATAACCAAACATAGCTTTTGTAACCACAGCTCTATGTCTTGCCCCTTGATAAGTTTTCTAGGCCTCCACCAAGAATAATCAAAATAAATTACTTCTGTGATACTCTCCATCATGGGAGCAAAAGTAAGATGCTTTTGTTTCACACTTACTTTCTGGCAGCCTGGGTAAGTAACGTCTTCTTCTCCTGATTCTTCTGCTAAAGGTTTCCTTTTACAGATGTAACCGAGTTTTGTTTCGCAAGGAAACAAAGTCCATGATCCGTCCTGAGCATGGTAAGGAGAAACCACAATGAGAAGTGAAATGTAAATTAAAAACAGGTCCAACAGGAATATTCACCATCGTCACAGAGAACCCTTCTCTTTTTATATGGCTTGGGCTGTTTCAGCTCTCTTCTTTTCCTTGCTTGCTTCCCCAAGTCTCACAAATAGGGAACGGTAAAAAGACAGTAAGGGCCACTTTTCCTCAGAGGTGTGAGAATGAGGGTTGCAGGAATTAAAGATTCAGAGACAGATGAGAGCAGGAAGGACACTTGCTCTTCCACACTATTCTCGCAGTATAATATTTATTATGTTCATATAACCAGATGACAATAACAAGGGAGTGCTGGATAAACTAAACATAAAATATGAAAAATATCTTAAGTCATTTTCCTTGGTATTATGATATGGTGTTTCAAGCTGCATATAAAACAAGATAGATTTTTTTTTGTGCCTAATTTCTTGTGCTTCCAGTAATGTGAGCCTCCAAAGTAGCTCTAATAAATCTATATTTTACGTGGTTTTGGAAAAAAATAAGAAAGGCCCTACTCCAAGAATTGTACTATGCAGCTGTGATCAGCCACATTGAATGTGGATAATGAGTTACTTTTACCAGTTTCAGATAAGAGATTTATCATAATGGTTGCAGAGCAGACCAAGCCTCAGAATGGCAAACTGCTTCTGGTGTTCCACAATACATTTTCCCTAGACCTAGTCTCCAATCTCCCTCCACACTCAAATATTCTGAATTAAACCAAGTGCAGAAAAAAAAACCCTTGACTCTGCCCCTGTTTTGTTTGTCACAGATGTTTTCTGTCTTGGGGGTACAAAGGACAGAAGCAAGCATGGGAGTGGAAGAGGGATTTTTACCTCTCCCTTCATAACGACGCAGTCTGCCTTATTCCGTGTGTGAATTGGCTCTCCGTGATGCCATTTGGTGTAAGTCACAGGTGTCCCGTCGCTCCATTCAAAATACATTTGAACCCTGAAGTCATTTAGACCAATCCACAGCTCATCAGCTGGCTCTGAGAAAACAAAGATAATTGTGGGTATGGCCATGTCTCTTAAAAAAAAAAAAATACGTTACATAAATCAATAAAAATCGCATCTCATGCTCACTTTTGACTGAAGGAAGACTTTTTTCAAAAACATTTAGGTTCATGGTTATAATGATTAAATTAATAACAGTATAACTCCAGATAAAACAAGTGATCTTCAGGAATACTCACTATACCCAAGCTGAGACACTGTAAAACTGTACTCCTCAGTATTACGAATACTCGCCAGTTCTCCTCCTTCTTTTCTACAGGCAGACTGGGCTTCTTTCCATATTTTCGGTGTTCTGTAAATTCTATAGCAATGACCTAAATAGGCCACCCATTCCCTGGGGCATTTAAAAGGCTTTAAATCACCTAAAAAAATAAATAAATAATAAAATTTTGAACAATTAATGAACAGTTCTCTTCAGTGCTTCACTTTAATCTGTGAGAAAATAACCTGTACTGACACAAATTTGAAATATGAGAGCGTACACTGTAGAGGAGAGAAGTAAAAGTCTGAGTATCACAAAGAATACAAAACAGATTTTTTTCCACCCCAGCTGGATAAAATAAATACTAAGTAATTTGACTTGCAAACCTGCAGGGCACAACTCTGTGTTAAATTCCCCTCAGTGAGACTCTCGGTGCCATGTTTTACAGAAAAGGGCCTCTTTTCCTACCCAGGGACTTTATCTTTGTCAATTTTGGAGATTTTGTTTGGGTTTTTTTTTCCTGGAAACCAGATGCTCAGGAGCCAGCTGGAGCTCCCGCATAGCACAAATCATATATCAGAGGACCTGGACACATTTATGTTATGCCAGACATGTCAGAAATCCCAGGTGCACAAAAATGCTGGATACTTTGTTCAGTGGCTGTTTCTTGGTGCAAGTTTAGTACGGCCAACCATCTTCTACATAGTCTGCGCCTACATAGTAAACTGAGGAGGGCAGGATGTGTGCCCAACATCAGCAGGTGATCAGTCGCATTGTTCAATGCTTCCTGGACATGGTTTTGACCTGTGCAACCTTACATCCCCCTAAACAACATCCAGGCATGGTTTGGAGGTTAGCTCACTGGGAATGCTTTCGGACTTCTGCTATCTGAACGTACCAAATACCAGCTATGATGATATTCGCCCCCTAAGCCAGAGAATAATCTTAAATACTAGTATACATCTAGTTGAGGAAGTTACTGTAGAATTAGTTGCATGCTGGGAATTTCCAGGTGAAGTAACTGCACACCTTTTTCTTCACACAGATAAGACCTAGTCTGCCTCAGGTGGCAAGGGAAATCAATTGGGAAAAGGTGCCAGCTCCATGTGCTGAATTTTTACTTTCAGAATAGAGCAAAAAGGCTCAGACACAACAGGAGGAGCATGAACTCTAGCTCACATCTTTTAGCAGGACATATCTTCAGTGTATTATTCAGAGCACAGGATATTAATCAGTATTTTATGGTCTAGATAACATGGTTAAACACATAATCCTGCCTTCTTCAGTACCCTGGGATCTTCTCAAAATGATGACAACATCTAGACATCATCTTTAAGATAAGCCAGAAAACTGAATTCTTCTCAGTGTTTGACCCATGTCAACAAGTGTAATCCTTTTTTTCTTTTTCTTTTATAATATATTGTCATTTCATATATGGTATCCTCCCAGTATTTCTCACTCACTGCCAAATCAGTCTAATTTTTTCACCAACTTACCTGGGGGAATTGCGGAGGAATCTATGGAGGAGTTTCTCTTTTGGCAGATATATCCCAGTTTACGATCACACATCTGGTTTTCCCATTTGCCGTTCTTACCTTGGAAGGTCCCACATATTTTTCCAGATTCCACAGAGGGATTTCCTTTAGGAAAGAGGCACAGAAACCCTCTGTTAACACTGAATGATTTCACCACATCACAGGAGGAAACGTGCAGCTGAGAATCCATTGTCGTATTACTCTTTATAGTGATAATTCCCAAGAGAGGTGGCAAGTGAGCACCACTGGGATGGTCAACAGTGACAACATTTCAAACATGAGACTTGCCCTATTCTCCCATGATTATGAAGATATTCCACGGCAGCATATAAAACCACCTTTATAAGAAGTTAATCTAAGACACAAGTCCTTATGGGGTGGTAGCATTGTAAACAATTCAGCATCCTTTGCTGTTAAGACTGGACATGAAATACATATTTAATTCCACAAGAGTGCTTGCCCTTTACATTTCCCTCTAGTCACAGCACTTGTTATGAAAACACATACTATGGCAACATGCAAGATAATGACTTAGATCCTAAGAAAAGAGGGGAAACATTAAGATAAGTACATCAGATAAAAATCACAAGTAGTAACTGAGAACAATGTAATATATTTTTATACAATGTTTCTCTTTATTTTTTTTTCTCTTTTCTTTAAATTATATAATTTTATATAATTTTCCTTTGGGGTTTGTTTTGGTTTTTTTTGATTGAATAATATGCCTGATGAGAAAATTGTGGATGAAAAAAAAAAGAATGAGGGGCAGTTCATTTTCTTTTTAACTGTGTCCCTGGTGTTTTCTGGGAAATTCAGAATTAATGGCAATTCGTATCTCGAGCGATCTCTATTACTGTAATATAGAATAGTAGAATTGTCAGGGTTGGAAGGGACCTTAAAGATCATCCAGTGGCAGGGACCCCTCCCACTAGAGCAGGTTGCTCAGAGCCCCATCCAGCCTGGCCTTAAAAACTTCCAAGGATGGGGCTTCCACCACCTCTCTGGGCAACCTGTTCCAGTGTCTCACCACCCTCATGGGGAAGAAATTCTTCCTAATGTCTAACCTGAATTGACTTATCTCTAGCTTTAACCCATTCCTTCTAGTCCTATCACTGCCTGACAGCCTAAAAAGCCCGTCCCCAGCTTTCTTTAGGCCCCCTTCAGATACTGGAAGGCCACAATAAGGTCTCCCCGGAGCCTTCTCTTCTCCAGACTGAACAACCCCAACTCTCTCAGTCTGTCCCCATAGGAGAGGTGCTCCAGCCCTCTGATCATCCTCATGGCCCTTCTCTGGACATGTTCCAGCACATCCATATCCCTCCCGTAACAGGGGCTCCAGAACTGGACACAGTGCTCCAGGTGAGGTCTCACGAGAGTGGAGGAGAGGGGGAGAATCACCTCCCTCGACCTGCTAGCCACAATATCCTACTTTTCACACCCTGTTACTGGTGAAAATCATATCAAATAAAAAGAATTAGGTAATAACAATTTGAAGAAGAGAAAAGAATTTTGGGACAGACACCGATTGTTGTTTCAGAAAAGCACACTTACCTGGAGCCCAGTTTATGTATCTGAAAGGACTGCCCCCAGTCCATTGCCAGCCACTGTCAAGTGCATTAAAAAGACCAGTCCAGAGCTTTGTATTGACACCCAGGTCACTAGTGAGCCCTAAATGGTCAAAAGCAGTCAAGTTATTAAATGCCACTGAATTTGTAAGTTATTCAATAAAGCTTGAAATTAAATTTTAAGGCTTGTAAAAGGAAAAAGTGTCATAGTAGATATCTTTTTTTCATGTAGGTTGGATTTTTTCCACTATTTTAACACTTGGGGTTTTTTTGGGGTTTTTTTTGTAAAAAAAGGGCTACATTTTTTTTAAGAACATCACTAAGACCAATTTTCACAAGGTAAATAAAAGTACCTGAATAAAAGCTCTTGGAGCTGACCAATTTGTTTGGGATTTTTTTACTTTACCTAATAAATACATTTCTTCATGACGGTCTGTGACACTTAATAATTCTGCATTCTGCTGCTGGCAGCTTTTTCTTGCTTGATGCCATGTCAAAAGTGACTCCGAGTTTACCTGGTAGCGGGTTTCTGTCACAGGATTTGTTTTCCAAAGCTCGTTGGAGATGGTGTCTATAAAACATGGTAACAGCAACTTGAAAAGATGATCATACTTGCTAACACAACATAACATCTTAACTGCAGACTGATACTATGTAACTGTATGATTGGCTAATTTGTTATATATAGTTTGTTCCACTGAAATACACTTTGTTCAACATTAATAATACTTTGATCATATAAGGAATTATTTCTCCTTGCAAACCTAATTTTTCTACATTGACCCTGTTCCTTTTTATTTATGTAACTCATCTGCTTCACTCACAGTTGAGTACACATCAATCACTCACTGATATACTCTACCTGTACACATGTATTTCTCTATTCCCTACACAGAAAAACTTTGTCTCCACATGCGTTTCTTACCTTGGGACTCCTCATGCTCTTCCAGACCTCCCAACAGAACAGAAATTATTGTTTTCAGTCAATCAGATGTGAAGTGGGAGGGAAGAGGCAGATAATTTGTGCTGTGGTTACTGGAAAGCTGTTAGATTATTTGTAGGTGTAAGGAGCACTGGTGCACCAAAGGCAGGTGAAGGTCACTGCCCATGGCCTGCACCCTTCCATTCACTCCAGCCCTCCTGTTCTCTGCTCCATCCTACTACACACCACTGTCTCCTGTTTCTCTATAGCTCACCTACTTCATCCACTTCATTTCTTTCTGCCTTTCATTTGCCCTGACTCTCTTCTCACTTAGTCCTAGGGGGTTTCTCTTCCTTTTTCCGCCAGTCCCAGTCACCACCCTCAGAATACTCCCCATATGTACCAGTCTCAGGCGCACTGTAGGACCACTTCTCACCTCTGCTGCAGAAACAGGGAGAATGCACAAAAAAATACCTCATTTTATCATTGCGTAGCTCACCAGTGAGTTATGATAGCTAGCCAGAAGCCTCCTCACTGTCCAGTTCAACTTTCACATCCCTAGGCCATTTTGACCATGAGAGTGAATTAAACTTTTGCTTATTGTTAATGCTTAACTTCTGCCTGAAATCTGTATAAGCAAATTACCTTTTAGTGGACAATATCCAAAGAATCTATCTTTGTCAAAATCTGAAGAAGTTGCACACCAGAGAGAGCCTGCATTGTCACTCCAAGGGATGCACTCAGCGTGCCATTTACCATTGAGCTTAAAAGGAAACACACAAGGTGCACCATGGGCATTTCCTCCCAGTGTATAGATATCTACAGAGAGAAAAACAGAACAGTAGCTGGTATTAGATGTTCACCACAATGTCTGCTTATAGGCAGCTCTCCATGAACACAGCTGACTTGTGCAAGGGTTCAACACATCAGTACTTCATTACCAGAAAGTCTTCCAAGGCTGTCATGCCCATCCAGTAGGACTATGGCAAGATATTCAGAACCAAGACTCTCAAACAACCCTTAACTGGCCCTCAGACTAATTTCTCTCTAACTTTTTCTTTTCACTGCTCTCTGGACTGTTGTGTCCAACTGCTCATGGCTCAGCTTCTCCCATTGCATACATACTCCTGTCCTTGCATGATGTTTAGATTTCTTTGTTTTGTTTGGTTTTTTTCCCCTGTGTGGTTGAAAAGGCTTGGAAAGGAGATATCAGAATATTTTAATTAGTCTTCAAGACAAGAATTCTATCTGAAGTGACCCTACCATCTCTATGCAGTCTAATTTGCTGCTGTCTGAACAAAATTATGACAAACTTCATTTCCACTGTAACTTTTGTAAGGCAGAGCAAAAATTTCATCCCTTGTTATTTAACTTTCCACCCTACCAGTGTCACAGTAGAAAGGAGGTTGAACACTTGAGCCTGGATGCCTGCTTTGCATAGCCCGAGAGGGATAATAATGCAGGAAAAGGAGATCTAACTCTGCAGTGTTCCTCTGTCAGGGTGTTAGGATTTACTGCATCCTAAAACATTAAGCACTGTTTTTTGGTTTTGGTTTTGTTCCTTCTCACTGAGCCCAGAAAACACCAGGTAAACACCATTTAAAGTGGATTACATCCCTCTTAATCAGAAATTAACTTCTTAGAGATAATAAACTGTCAAACCAGCTAATAACAATGATAAATATTTAAATATAACACAATCACCACTCCTACAAATTGATCAGTCATATTTTGATACAGTTACAGATTTCCTCCCACTGTTGCTGTACAACAGAATTCCCATTCACCTTTATGATTATATCACAGGCCTTTGTCATGTGAAAAGATTGCACTTTCCAAGTTATACAGAAATATATGCAGTCATATTTGCCCTGCATTTCTATACACTATTTGTAGGCGTCTTGTTACTGATGTCACTGTAAGAAGAAAGGTTGCTGCATGACAAGCAGGTGGTGGAACGCTTTGCAAATAGGGGCAGTCAAGTTACTTAGAAATAAAGATTAATTCTCAGTACTCACCCTCATAGTGCCGAGAGCACACGCTGTCTGCAGTTCCGTGGATTTTCCACCTGCTGCCTTTGCCTGATTCTTTGGACAACCTGGTTTTCTTCCCCTTCCCTTTGCCATAGTTGAAAAATAAATCTTTGCTGTGGGTTGCAAGCATCTCATTTCTACATTCCCACCACTGGAGCTCATTTGTCTTGTTGCAGGATTCCAATGTGATGGCAGCCTCATCATCCTTGGTGAGCACTCCCAGGCACAGCTTGAGCCCCACACTCAGCAGTTGTGTGGCAGAGACCCACCTGAATTTTTGAAAGTCATTGTGCTCATCACAAGTAGTAGTTATGACCGAGCTAGAGTTTTGAGCTTGGGCACAGAGCTTGCTATCTTCATTATAGATTGAAAATATTTCTCTATCTAAAAAATAAGAAGACAATGCAAACATCTGAGGAAAGATTTTGTAGGAGATAAGTCAGTTACTTCCTACTTGGCAGTCTGCTACAACAAAAAGCTGAATATATACAGCCCATGGATAAAGAAAACAAGGGAGATTAATCTGACAATGGATTATTGAAGGATATTAATGAATTATGAAGGATATTCATCAAAATTTTCTTAAAAGGCAAGCAACACAGAAGCTGAAAATACAGCCCTTTCAAGAGAAATTGCTTTTTTACATCCCTCCTTAAAGCACACTTATTAAAATACCATTCAAAAACGACCTATATTAAATTTCATGAGTTCTTCAAAGTTTCACCACTACACAGCATATTAAACAGGCTTTAGTTCTGCAAGAAAAAGGACTTTTTGCTTTAGAGCTATTGAAATGGGCTTACATAGCCAAATATAAAAATGGTTTAATTTTGACAAAGAATGACATTGTCCATTTCAACTCACCAAGCGAGTGGAGGATTTTTCATTTTTGGTTAATTATTTTGGAAATTTTTGGCAACTGCGAGATGTCATTTCTTCACAGAGTTCAACTTGTGAATTTCTCAGGAGAGAAGCCACAACTTGCAGCAGCATCATCACTTCAGTTCTGAGCACAGTTAAGCTAAGTAAGTGTCCCGAGTGCCATTAATAGCTACACTTGTAAACAGAAATGAGAGACACTGCACAACAGTTTTGTTTCTCAAGCCCAGCTTCAGAAAAGACACACAACTTCAGTCTGCTCCAAACCTTGACCCTTTCTGCAGCCTGCATTACATCCTTCAGCTCCCTACTAAGCGACAGCAAGATCACACAAATCACTCTGCTGTGCTGTTGAGCTTTACTGTCGTCCAAAGTTTCTTGCCAGGGATGGAATAGTTAAATCAGGTTTCATAACCCCCCGCAACCCAGAGCTGCCAGGTAGTGGTTGAACAGCCTCTGTGATGTTTCTCTGAAAGGCTGCAGACCTGAACAAGCCAAATAGCATTTCCCTGGGCACAGGTCTTCTGCTGCAGTGGTTCTAGAGAAGGTTAGCAGAGGATGGGTTAGAGTCACCTTGGTCTTGCCTGAAAACACACACAGAAGAAATTCTGCTGTACTGGATTAGATCAGCATTAGCTCATCCCTGCTGCTTCTCAAGAGATAGCACTGCACTCCCTCAGGTCTCTAGCTGGGAGCTTCCTTTGGGGAAAGAGATGCAGACATCGCATCATTTGTTTTCCTCTGAGCAGTAGGAGTGTCTGAAATCTGAGGGTCTTTTAAGGTCCTTCCTAAAGCCATCAGCTTGGAAACAGGATTCCAATATGCAGCCATCAGTATGCCATAGTCTGTATGAGCTAAGAAACTCAAAACACACAACAGCCAGTGGTTCCTTGAATGATGAGAGGACAACGTTTTTCACCGCTGAGCTATTCTAACCTCCAATGCTGCAAATTCTGGCCAGCTTTTGTCTGCATTCAGCCGTCTGAGTTTCAAGAACCATGCTGTCTAGGTTAAGTCCACATCTGTTGACATAGTTCTTTCATTCATATACCACTTTGAAATTTGGGTTAAGGAAACAGAATGCCTACACCACCAAAGATAAAAGTTGAATAAAAAGGTTTCAACTGACAGGCTGTGACTAGATCTAAACTCACTATCCACCAGGGAGGACTTTAGGAACATATGACATAAATACTTGCAAACGTCCATACTCAGAAGAGGTCAAAGACTTACCAGACATTTGAAGAGTTGTACTAAAGGAAAAGAGAAAAATCAGCAGCAGGTAGACAGCCATGGCCAAAAGTTTCACTCCCTTCTCCCCTTCACCTCAAATTAATGTTGAGGAACAAACCTGTGCCGTGAAAGATAACCCTTCTGCACTGAACTGCATTAACAAATCCTTTTCAGTTTTTAAGACCCAGCAGATACAAGGAAGTTCTGAGCAGCAAATAAGGAACTGTATCATGTCACATGAGTAATTTTGAAATAATACATTAATGAATAAGCTTTGCTTTCTAAGCTAGTTTCTCTATTGTATAAAAGTTTCCTCTATCATGGACATAGGACATCTAAGAGGTAGTATTTCAGTGAGAACTTTTGGAGACATACCTTACCATTCAGGAACATTATTTTTATGAAAGTGACATTACTGTCTCTTTACCAGAAATAAAGGAAAAAGGTAAAAAAAGAAGAGGAAGACTTGTCTGTATAAATAATTGACAAAAAAAACACCACAAAAGCCAGAGTGCTGTTCAGTACTGTAAAAAATATTGTCTGGGACAACATGCAAATCAAATAACTACAACCTTGGAATCAGAAAGAACCATAATTTCCCATGTCTGCAGTTCCACAGAAAAGACAAAAGCTGTGAAAAGACTAGGATCTGTGTTCTCCACCTGTCCCTTCTTTTGCTCCATCCCTGACTATATGCAGGAGCAATGCACCCAAAGTGACAGCAACAATTCAAGAAATCCTGGAAAGAAACAACACAATTATAGGAAGAAGAGAACCTGTTAACTAGAAAATAGTGGATTTTCAATTGTTGCTAGATAGGAAAACTGAACTTATAAGGAATACTGCCACACTTTTCATCCTGCTAGACTGTGAAAGGTTGCACCCCCTAAACTACACACCCTTAGGCATTCTGACAAAACTATGGTATTTACTTTGAAAAAGCTCTCTCCTTCACAATAGGTAAAAAAATGAGAAAAATGCAGAGGGTAGGGAAGAGAACAGGCACTCTTGTGAAAGGGAAAATTTCAGTTCCTGCATCTTCAGGAGAGGCTGGTTTGAGATAACTTCCCCAGTATTGTGTTTGCAGCAAATACTCTTTAGGGTCTTTCCCTGAAAATTGCTGCTGTTGTAGGCAATGAAAACCGTGGACACCTATGGGAAGATGTGTGATCCTGCTTCTATTGTTCTGACTCAGATGCAAACTGACTACTCACTGGGTCTAAAAGGATACACTAGGAATTAGAGCAGAACAAGAATTTCAGCAGTGAGAGAAAATAATGAGACCTGAAGCCAGCAGGTACACCTAGACCAAAAATATGGAAAGAATGAGTGCCTGAGAAAATTGAGTCCTGAGGAAATTAGGATAAAATTGAGTGCTGAGGAAATTAGGATAAAAGAGAGGACTGCCTCAGCAAAGCATCAGATGGTCAATTACACAATAAGTTACGATGCATATGCAAAGATAGCTGCACTGAATCTGGAGTAAAGCATTCTGGTACTCCCCAGGATAGGAATGCTTGAATCTGCAACCTTGACTTTCCAACTTTCCTTGCTCCCTTGTTCAGGAGTCCAGATATGCAGATAGAAAAAAAATATTTATTACTTAGGCAGGAGAAATGTAATGTCTTGTGGTTCTGCTGTATACAACATCTCAGCATCTCCAAACCTCCCAGGAGGCAACAAGTATAACAGGGAAAAAGAAACTAGTTCTGTTCTGCAGAAAGTTTGGTGAAGGGCAAGTGATCTCAGCATGATCTGCTGAGAGAGTCTAGAAAAGAACAGACCCCATATCACAGCCCACAAAGTGGGAAAGAAAATCAGAAGACTACAAAAGATGCACTCCAGCATCTTCCACTTGGCACAGCACAGCCTGCCATTTTAGAAGTGGTGAGGAAGAAGGACTGCTGGGTTTTGTGCTGTGTCAGCATTGTTCCTTTAGCAATCTCTGCTCCCAGGCAGGAAGTTACACTCACAGTGTGCAGATTCACCACCTTTTCTCTGAAGTCTGAGCTCTTCTGGAGAAAAGGGGAAACAAAAATTGAGCACAAGGATATCAAGAAACATAGCGATGTGCAAAGACAGAAACCTTTACATGCTATCGAATATTACCCACAGAAATGCATAGGCAAATCCATATAGGTTCAACCAGATGCTTCTGTAGAGAAATTAGATAACTCATTTTGAGGGGAAATAATAATAAAAAAAAGTATTAAAATCTCAATTTAATTTTGTGATCATTTAGTCTGCTGTAACCTGATACAAGATTTCAACCTGAATCCCTATATATAGCACAGCTGCAGTATCCAACTGAAAACAACTAAAAATAATAATAATTTTTAAAAGTTCCAAACCTCAGTAGAAACATTCTAGTCTAAAAAAACAAACAAACAAAAAAAAAGAGTGAACAATCTTTATATTCTTCTAGACAGGCTCAAAACATGCTGAAAGACCATCATAAGGCACATTCCACTTTCACGTTATATTTTCATGCTACATAATCAACTTTTTTTTTTTTCTTTCATTTATTTAAACCCCAAAGATCAAGCATAAGAAATACTGGTGGAATTTGGGGATTATGGATATGAATAAGTGATCAGTTAAAAATTTCTTTTGCTTTTCTATCCATTAGTTTTGTTTCATCTTATTTGTCAAGAAAATATTTTCCTTGTTTTCACAGCAAGAATATTTCAGAAAAGCAAGATCCTAACTCCCCTGTGAGTGTATATTTATGCAACATAGAGGCTGGAACCTCCCCTAAGTAGTGGCAACCACTCAGGAGACAAAATAAGAGATCGCAAGAGCAGAGGGGTGGTTCTAAGGCAACTGACCAACCCCAATAGGAATAGCCACCAGCAGCAGAAAATGGTTGAAAGAGTTGGTGAAGGATCAGAGTACATTAAGTAACAAGATCTATTGCATCCATACGAATATAAATCCTTTCCAAGAAGACACACTGCTTTTCTGCAGTCAAATAGAGCAACGGGGATAAATTCCTCGGGAAAATATTTGAAATTTTCTTGATATAGTTAAACACTTGTCAGGAACATTGCAGCTTAGCTGCAGCAGAAGAGAACAATGCCAGATCACTAAGTGACCTTTGGTAAAACCATTACAAAACAACTCAGTCCAGGGAAGATGGAAAAAGCATGATGGTGTGGGAAGAGAATACCAATTTGGAAACTACTCTTCCATTTTTTCTTGAAATTGTATGATCAGTTTCATCAGAAGTATGACAAAAGGAATGCTGATATTAAAAAGCTGGCACTGGAGCCTATTCAGAGAGTCTAACAAATCAGTTGCCATCACCAAAAGGTACTAGCTGGGCAAAAAACCACCACAAAACAAAACCCCAAACAAACAAAAACAACAAAAATAATAACAAACAGGAAAAAAAACCCAACAAAAAAAAGCACCACCAAAACACAACCATAAACCAGCACACAACCAAAAACTCACAACCAAACCAGAAACCTTACCAAACCAAAAAATTAAGACATTCTATGTTTTATAACTGCAAGTCCCTAGGTAAAAGCCTTCCATTTAATCTTATATTAATAACAACAGTGCTTAAAGTGTTCAAGCATTGTTCATTTCTCTGCCTTCTATCAAAAACTTCCAGTTAGCTTGCGTATGAAGTATCAGTGCTCTTCTTCAGCTTCCCACATGGAACTGTAACGATTGCCTGTGATGTAAAGTCTGCTGCTTCCACATTTGCTCTTTTCAATGGGAAATTTTCTTCAATTCCACTGTATTGCAATCGGAGGCACAGTAAACCACGCAGCCTAAATTTTCAAGTCTTTTTCACTCACAGTTTTTCTAAAATGAGCAGGCCAAGTAGAGCCATCTTCAGATTAGAGCTTCTGATTTGGAACCACCTCTATTTTTCTGTACCCATTTGGACAGGAGAGCAGAACAGACACCACATTTCACAGAAGCAGCTACACCTACTGCCAGCTACTACCTAGCACAGCGCTTTAAGTTCTCTTCGGCTGAAAGAGGACGCTGGATTTCAGGTTATACAAACGTGTGAATGAGTTCAGGACCATCCAGCCTCCAGTAGCTGTATTCCCTCCATGACACTTCTCAGCGGTAGAGATACATCTGGTGAGTATGGCAAAGCACCAGAAATGAGACATCCCCTCAATCTTTCTTTTCTTTCCAAATATATATCTGCATATATATATATATGTGCTGAAATGTTACCTGGAAGGATCACTCAGTGTGCAGATACTGCCTTAAGATAGGTCAGCCCACCACAGCCCCAGAACAGGACTGAACTTTCTTGGGGTAGAGACTGCACCTCTTTTGCTGTTTGCACAACAGCCAGTACAGGGAGGCTGGGAGACCAGGCAGGGCCTCTTGACCTTTCACCAGTTTTTCACATTACCTTTCCAGCTGGCACCACTCCTCCATGTAATTGAAAGGCCATCATTCTTATCATCAGCATTAATTTGTCAGTCAGGAGGTTTCTGGCACATAAGTCACATCAGGTGGTACTTCCCTTTGAAAAGGCATGCTCAAACAAGCATGCATTAAAAATGGAAACAGCAGTAGGAACAGAGGCAAGGAAAAAACTGGGAGAAAGGGAGCAGAGCCAGAGAAAAGGAGCTCCAGGATAAACTCCCTGTTTTACATTCATGGTTTTGTAATTCAAGACTTTTTTTTTTTACTAAACCACTCAGCTGACATTTTTGTCTTGGTTTTAAACAGACAATCCCTGGCCAGATTCAGGAAAATATAGTCAATATGTTACAATTTTGGGTAGAATGTCTCTGCAGTTGCATCATCTCCTTTTTAACTTCATGCTATTACAAAGTCTTACATAGACAAGACTAAACAAAAAAAACCACCCACCTATATAAAAAGCCAAAGCTAGTTACTGTTTATTTCACAGAAGTACATCTGAAACCACAAAATCAAACCTTGCAAACCTTTGCATGTGGGGGCTCACGCATGATTTTGCAAGATTTACAAAAGTTAGGAATACAAACCCCTCATGGGGAAACCTAAGATTTCCATAAATGATAACTGATCTAGCCATTTTGGAAAGGAAATAAAACCAGTAGTAGACTGGTAAAGCTAAACTGTTCTTGGCTTCCAGCACACACTCCACAAACCTATGCTACTTACTGAGAGGCAGTAGGAGAGCAGTACCAACTTGTCATCACCAGAACAGCTATCCAGTGCTCCTTCAGAACACACGCAGGTAATGTTCCTCCCTCTCCTCTGTGACTGTTGTCTTGGTAAGAAGGGAGTTTTGCCATGACCTTCATCACCTTTCCCAGACAAACCCACCCATGGCCAGGCAGAAGGCTGACATTTAACACCGACCACACTTTGCCATTCCAGAGGCCTGTGCCCAGATTTTACTTGATTAAATCCTAGAATATATAAACTACAAGAACTACATACTTGGTTCTTTTTGTTGTGTGGAATTTTGAGAAATTAAATTATATCACAGAAGGAATTTTTCCTAATGTGGTTCAGAGTGTCTAAATACAGACTTATCATCTAGCAACTACCTCTGTAGTTAAGTACCTAGGAATACTCGAAAGGTGGTAGACTTAGAGGTTTGCTGAATAGCTTGGATAATCTGGCACAGAAACTTCAAATCTTGGGAGCCTTCTCAAGGGGATCTATCTACATTTTACCTCCTTTATTGAACCCACTTCTATTGTTCAATTTAGTAATTAGCCAATATTATCTCTTTTCCTAATACCCACACTCACCAGGATCGGTGGTCATCTTGTGCAATCTGTGATAGTACACATTATGCAATGGGTACAAAATAAAGTAACTGCTGTTATTTAACATTACACACACCAAAACTGGCTAATACAGCATTTACACATGAGAAAATAGATTTGGCTTAATTCTAATTGCATAATTTTATTAAAACAAGGCACATTTTATTTTATTACATTACATTTTACATTACATATTACATTACATTCATTTTATTACATTTACAGTGTCGCATGTTCATTCCGTTCTATGTTGGTCACCAGATCCTTTGTGTCACTAGTTCCAGGAACTGCATCGCTATTAAAATACAAATTGTTCTCAAAGCTGTCGTTTGCTGACAAGCGATTCTTTCTTCTTTTGTAGAAGAGATAGCCTGCAAGGCCACTTCCAACTAGGGTGAGGATGACAACAATAACTGCAACTCCCGTTGCACTGTGGTTCAGAGCAGGAGCCTTCTCATCCTTTGTCATTGCTGAAAACAAACACAAAAGAAATCAAGAGCATGCTACATACTCTTTGTCTGATTTCTGGAAACAATTTCTTTAGGAAGTGTGACATTTTAAGCAAAAGTGTTCCCTTTGTTTCAAAATGATGAGAGACAAAGGTAGCAAAATAAAATTAATTTATTTTAAGGTGATAACTTTGCACGTATATCACATGTTATTATGATTTTAAATCTGCATCTGGGCACTGAAGGGGGTATATTGTATTCTACCAGGAAATAATATGCTCCTAGGAAACAGATACAGTGCTCGGGTATATCAGAAAATGTAAGAGACATAATAGAGAATATTATTTGTTCTGTTTATGATCTAGTTTCTGTCCATTTCTTTGAAAGACAATATTCTTACCCTTCGTAGGCATTTCAGCTGGTGGCACTTCAGCTGCTGATGGCATTTCAGTTGCTGGGTTTTCAAAACATGGAAAAAGAACTATGTTATTATCTTATTCTGTTATTTATTTCTACATTCAGAACATATTGAAAATCATATTCGGAGAAATATATGGTAAAACATATCACTAAACCCCAAAACCACTTGAGTTTAGTCCATACAAAGCTATATACACCTATCAAAAGGCATAGCACAACAGTCTATCATATTCTGGTCTCATATATAGTTATGTATATAAACTAGCTGAAAAGCAGAATCATCAAAGAGGTTCAGAGAGACAGATCCTAGTATCAGTGTAAAATGACAAGAAATTCTACATGGCATCTTCAGGACAGAGTTTTTGTCTTACACACACATAGCAAGTGTAATAAATTTGGTGTTCCAAGGCAGTATTATAGGCTTACCTACACAGAGAACTGAAATCACTCATGAACTTGGAAGTGTCTTAGCATGTATCACATCCTAACTAAAGTGTTCGTAAATATTTCAAATTTAATATCTGGACCATGAAATCTGGCTTGCTGGGAAAACTGGGCCATCGCTTAAGATGAAGATCCCTATTTTGCCATGTGGACATAAAATCACTCTGTAACTAAATCTTGAATCAGTGCATCGTGTCTCATTGTGAAGGGGGTGAGCCCAGGACATGATATGGGTTTTGCCAACTCCTGCTTGCATTGCCTGATTTCATTAATAATCCAACAATCTTGACTTCCACAGGTTTTACAGAAGTCTGCTGAAGAGTCTGTTAGCCCAACTAGTTTTATGTTTAGAGACAAATATTACTCTATATTTAGCTCTTCATAGTAAAAATAGGCATACTTTGGGTGTTTCCAAGAGTTAATATCAAGAAAAGTATCCATTAATGCTGTTTACAATAAAAAGCAGTTTGTTTCTTGCCCGCGCTACATCAGCATGCAAATCTACAGAAAATGGGAAAAATAGGAGCTTTCTGTATTTGCACATTTTTAAAATGCTTTCTGGAGGCACTGCATGTTTGCAATATTATGCGTCGTGTTCAGTTCTGGACTCCCCAGTATAAGAGAGCTACTGGAGGGAGTCCAGCGAAGGGCCACTAAGACGATGAGGGAACTGGAGCATCTTTTACATGAGGAAAGGCTGAGAGACCTGGAACTATTTAGCCTGGAAGAGAAGGTTCATGAGGGATCTTATATACAAGTATCTGAAAGGAGAGTGTAAAGATCACAGCCAAGCTCTTCTCAGTGGTGCCCACTGACAGGAACAGAGGCAATGGGCACAGACTGAAACACAGGTGACCTCTGAACATCAGGAAACACTTTTTTACTATATATATAGGAGTATATAATTTCATTAAGATTAGTAAGATAATAGCTAACAATTTAATAATGTAATTAAGGTGTCTGTAATTATAATTATTAACACCCCTAATTAAACTAAACTATATCATGAAGTAATTGAATTAAACTATAAGGACTACTAATGATTAGTAAAATTGAAATTATTAATAATAATTTAATGTTTTCTTTATGATTATATCATTAAATATATTATAATTAGCAGTATATTTAGGGATGCTGTTCCCAAAAAGTGAGAGTGAGATGCCATGAACATAACAAGACCTAGTCACTACTGGTAGCATCTCCTTACTTAGGAAATAAAGTTAGATTATTTACGGAGTAGACCCACTACAGAATTTCATATTGTCACTGTAAAAATTACCTCAATAAATGGAACAGAAAATAGCATCTATTCCACAGAAAGACTCCAGTCACAGCTTTGTGTTTGCAGCCTCTTCAGAAAACAGCAATCATAACAAGCCATAGCAAGTGCAGCTGAGTAAATCCATGCTTCTAGCACCCCATTTATTAGCCTGTAGCTCTTCAGTATTTTTTTCCAGTTCTGCAAACAGTGTTATCACAGCCTTGCAAAACTGTGCCAAGCCAAGCTGCATTTCTACAGCAGTGTAGGACTCAACTGAGTCCTGTTCTTGAGTGCACAACTATATAGTCCTTGCACTGATACTGCCATTTGGCCGACTCCATGGCACTCCAGCTCAGGGGTCTAGACTGGCTGAAGCTCATCCTAGAAAAAATAACTAGTTTTAATCTGCTTCAGCCCCTTGAAATGGCTCAGTGTCAAAGCAGCAGATGAATGCCAGCACCAGCACAAACAGATGAGTTGAATGGTTCAAAAGGAATGGTGACCATTGATTTTAACACTTCCTACTTCTGCATAAAGACAGAAAATAAAATTCTTTTTTTGTCTGTCAACCACAATGTTAAAGATAGGTAAGTAGACTCTGAATGGATGGTTGTATCTGACAGTTCTGCAGTATTTCCTGTGGAAGATACAGTCATCATTACAAGCATCTGAGTAGCAATAATTTTGCATAACAGCAAATTTATAGAAAGGATAGCAGAATTTCTCTCATTTCCAGTCTTGCAGAGGAAGTGGGCATATTTCAGCTACTACACACATTTCACTCTTTGAAGTGACCTTTAGTAACAGATTCTGATATTGCAATACATGCTGGAAGAAATTAATTAGGATGACTTTTAGGAGCACATGTGCACTAGATATCCTTTCTGTCAAATCTGCATGTTCAATTATTTCAGAACACTTTCAGTTTAGCACATTCTGACTATTCATCTTCTCAAAACAGGAGAACACAGAGACAAAAGTTCCCAAACTATTCATTAATTCACAATTCTTAATTACTCAATTTACAGAAACACTGCTTCAGAAAATGCATGCACGTGGCTCTGCATGCCAGAGGGAAGTAAGCAAAGAGTTCTCCCTGGGCCAAGCAGAGGAGATACCCTAAGAAATGTTATTTTCAAACAGATGAGACAAATTTGTGTGCAAGGCACAGTATTAACATTGTGAGTCCTCAACAATTATCAATACAGTACGTGCAAGCTTACTAAGTGTATACACTAGATACAGCCAAGATAGGCATATACTCTTTAATTCTGAAAGGACTTGAGCATCAGTCAGAACTTTTACTTTTTGGAAATAGTTACCTTTTTCATGGCATTTCAATGTATGTCCCTCGGCACTTATAAAACCTCGAAACACCCAACTAAAATGCACTGTGTGTGACAGCCATTTCCTACTAGCACACAAGTACCATACTTCACATATAAAACGATTTCATAAACGTAGCACTTACTTTTTGGCTTTTTACAAACATAGCCTTTGTAGGAAGAGCAATAGATATTATTCCAGTACCCAGAGTTTGCGTACATTTCAACACAGTGCTCGTTTTGTTGAGGGGAAGGTTCTCCTACGTTCCAGTTGACAAAATTCACTGCAGTGTTGTCTAGCCACAGCCATTCTCCTAATTGGAAAAACATTGGATAATATTGGAAAAACCCAGATAGTATTCATTTCTGCCTTGACAACCGCTTCACGTTTATTGCCTTCCTGAGAAATGTACTTGCAGCCACTTTTGGAGACAGGCCACTAGACTGTGTAGATTTTTGCTCTGATAAATCATGTTGCCCTTACATATTTATGCAAATGATACAACATCAATTTTTGGAAAACGGCAGGCCAGTCTGGCTTATGATGTTACAAAGGCAAGAAAGTTTAAAGACTTATCTCCCACAATTTATTGCAATGGTGCACTGTCAATTATTTAGTCAGTTGGTAGAAATGACTCATGTCAAAACATATTTTAACTTCACCAGAATACTTTATTTCAGTAATTTGTAGGTTTTGCACTATTTTCAAAGTCTACACTGAAGTCTTTCTAAGTCCAATTTTATTATATTTGTTTTCCAGTTTCTGCCCCTTTCCACTGACTTAACACACACACACACAATCTTCCTTTTTAAAGATCTGCTTCAAAAATCTTGTGATCATTGTTGTTCAGCTATGCTGGGACTTTCTGCCTCTTCCTTCCTGTTCCTTTTTTTTTTCCTCTTTCTTTCTTTTAATAGTGTTATTTATTTAAAATAAATGTGCCCCTTGTGACTCTTAAGTTGTACTCAAACAAGCAAATTCTTAAGACTCAGCACGAAAGCAATATTGTGTTTCCTTGTAAGATTCTTTACTTTGTTTTGGTTTGTTTTTTCACACCTGCCTTCCTTCGTGTCAGGGCATGGCATCCGGATATAATCGCTTTTCCAAACATAGGAAAGTTAGTTCTGCAGTCCTGCTGAAATCACTATAATCACTATCAACTAATATAATGGCATGTACTTGCAGAAGCAGCTCTTGCATCACTGTAAGAATTGCATTGTCCTGCACCTGCTCTAAAACTGCTTTAAGAAATATTTTGTGTCAATTAACCACATAAGTAAACCTCAGCTTTTCTATATCTATTACAGTTATAAATCATTACTCTCTTCAAATTCATTCCTCTTCTGCTGAAAACTTTCCCTTTTTCTGGTTAAGATTTAAGTATCGTAATTGAATACTTGCCTTCTCCCCACCTAGTTTGTCACTGAAGTCATTGAGCAAGCAGTTGTAAAAACAAACCCTCCAAAACTCAAGAAAATCCCACCCCAAGTCAGATGAACAATTCTGCAGCTCTGCCTCTGACACTGTTATACTACAGCTTTTAGTCTGAACAGCGTAAGACTGAAGTAACATTTAGGTCTATGGTAAAGACAGAAATATATATTTCATTGAATTTTAATTGTATTAAAGAAAAAGCAATAACCAGCAAATTTAAGATTTAATTAAAGCAGCCTATTGCCTATTCACTCTTACCTTACCTTCCTTGCAGTAAGGCAGAAACTTGTGATACACAATTCCAAAGACACAATCAACTCCAGCTTTAAAGTGAACCTGTTCTGAGGGCCAGCTGTAACTAAAGATGGGTGACTGGTGATTCCAAAGACTAGAAGTGATGTCAGCCACATTATACTCTAGCTTCAAAACTGGAGTATCTCAGTGACAAGCCTATCAATCCAGGGCCTTTCCACATTTGAGAAGGGTCATTGGACTTTGGCTCAACTTCCAACACCGTTCTGTCTACTCTCTGCTATATGCACCTTTCTGCCTTACTTTGTTCTTTTTTATTTTTCTTGTTTTAAAATGAACTTTCTGGGCCTAGTCTTTCTGTTATATATTACTGGTTATTGCTTGATTGACCAGCTTCCTATATGATGATAATATGTGGCCTTTTCTAATTTCACTTTTATGTCTTACAGAAGCATAATGTGAAATTTTGAACACCCACGTCAAACAGCTTATGACAATTATTTACCAAACAAAAAATCTATCAAAAGTAATTACCATCCACATTTCTGTACATTCCTGTCCAAAAAGTTGATGTTTTCCCTTCAAGTGGTTCAATGGTGTATGCTAGAAAGTTGGCTTCAGCTGAGTCTTCAACTGATACCAAAGAGGCACCTGGAAGACACAGGAAAAAAACAAAAACTCTTAGAGACATATGTTTCACAGTGGAAAGCATTCTCATTGTCCTGTCAAATGTCAAAGAAATATTATTTTTGCCACTGATTATCTGTGCCAACTTCTAAACAATCTGAAGTTCAGAACAGAAACTAACTTTGGGTAATATCTTATGAAGGACTCTAGAGTTGTTGCTGATGTATTTCTGATCATTTCCGTGACACTGCACTTGCATTTTGTTTGTTTCCTCATTCACTGGGAAACAACAACATAAATAAACAACAACTCTAGGCAAAATACAACAGGCCAGCATGGTAACTAACATAAATTTCTACTGATGTGTTACTACTTTTAAAAATCTCTAAAAAAATTAAAGGTTTTTAGTAAAAAAGTATATACATAACTTTAGTCTGTGCAGAGCACAACTTCACACATTAACGGTTAAATGTTTTCTGATCCTTTATATAGCTCATACATACCACAGACTCTGCTGACTTTCTGAAACACATTTCTTAATGTAACTCTTTAACCAGATCTTATTTATTTTCCTGTATTCTCTTTGTAGCCAGGAAGAAAGATCACCTTGGTCATTTGTTGTCCAGTTAGTGTAGTACCCTTTTTAGTCATCCACATACAACACTAGGCATTCTGCCATGATTCATTCTCTATGGTGTTCTAACAAAGTCAAGAAGTCACAGCACAGAGCCAACAGACAGAATGAGCAACACAGCTTTGTATGGAGTGAAATCAAGCACCAGAGAAAGTGCATCTTCAGTCCTCTTTAGTGAGGGGCTGGAGTCCGGTCAATAGGTGTGAAGCAGTAGCTGTGTTTGGCACTTGACTGTTTTGATTTGGCTGTTGAATTTTTGAAGATACCTTTCCTCAAGTAAGGAAGGTATGGTTACAAAGACTGAAAATATAAAAGTAATTTGAATCACTGCTGAGCTACTGACAAACTCTACTATGGTTCAGAATTCTACTACGGGTAAGATATAATTGGAAAATGTTCAGCTGCAAATAAAACCCAGAGTGCAAGCAGGGACAGCAGAATATAAGAGAACAAGGAACGTTCCTCTTTTTTCACTGTAGTCTTCATGTTCTAATTGTTCCTCTTTTGCTAAATAGTATCAGATGTTTGGTTGCTGTTACATTGTGTGATAAAAAGCTTCACTCCATATCCACAAGGGAGCACAGAGAGACAGTGGCAGATGGGGGACCCCTTCTGTGGCTACTCATAGGCCCACCACAGCAGTCATCAGCCTATCAAAGGCCAATCTCCACAAGCCCAGAGGAGCAAAGAGGCACAATGGCAGGGGAGGAACACAAATTACGAGCTCAGAGTAGCTCGTGAGAATCCAAGAATGAACCTAAGTACTATCAGCAAGAGCGACATTCTTCTTACCCAGCTCTAGCTGTCTATACTTGACATGGGTTTCACTGATAGGTTTATTATCAGTAGAGAACTAATCAACCCAGTCAGTGGAGTTTAGCGTCCAGTTCACCTGACTAAATGTCAATACATGCTTCCAGTGAAGATGAATCTGTATTCAGTTCCACTAACAGCATGAACAACCTCTAATGGGAGGCTAGACATCTAAGTTGAATTGCCACCAATGCTATAGACACCAATGCTATAGGCATATGAAGTCTGCATAACGAATCTTCCACCACTCCCAGAGAAGAAGCTTCCCAGAAGCCCAGTTTACTGATTTATTACACAGCCTAGAGAGTTGAAACTGTCATTCCAGTGGCATAAACCTGCAATAATCAAGGGGCAAATAAGTTCAAGAATACAAAAGATATAAAATGCCATTAAAATAAGTTTTAGTGACTGCTATGGATGAGGCTGACTACTTCCTAGCAGGGTCACAGACACATTTTCCACTATCATGACCTTCACTCCAGGCCACAGAGCTCTTCTAATGCCTGCTCCCACACACATGAAAGACAGTGTGTGACACTGTAGACAGCTATTTTCTATCTCCTCCTAAATTAAGACCGTAATTGGATGCAACTGTCCTGTCCGACATTTGGACCATCCTTTAAATCACAAAAATACATAGCACATGTTTGGCTTTCCACAGAGAGGAAAAATGAGTCAGAAAGATGTGCTCTTTAGTTAAGGAGAATACTTACCTAGGCGAAGACATTCTAAAGATGCCTGGGCCCAGTTTCTTGTAGATGAAGATTCAATGTAGTAGCAATGACCTCGGAAAGGGATCCAAGACTTTTGTCCTTCTGATTCAGGGCACTTTCCTGGAATCTGAGGAGGCTCGGTGGGTGCTTGAACTGTTAAAAAACCAAAGTTTTAAAAAAAGGAAAGCATAAAATTTAAAGAAACAGCTTCTTATGTATTCTTTCATTATGAGTAGATTACTCAACTGAATGTTGGAAAACTCACTCAGGTCTTCAAGAAAAAAAATGTGATCTTGGTAGTCTATACTGCTTACTGTGACACAATAATGAGAAAAAGTCCTAAATATATGATCAAAAAGTACTGCAACTGTAGTCTCAAAAAATCTAATTTAGCAAAGAGTCCAAGCATACTTTTACCTTTTAAGACATTCTTAAAGTCAGCTCAGCTCTTTACTCACAAACGTATTTTCACACCGGACTTCTTAGCTGAATAATGTGACCTAATATTATGGAATGCAGAAGGCATTATCAAATTACAGTAACAGGAGTTTCAGGTCAAAACCATCAGAGAAGGCAGCCTGAAGAAGTATCCTTAAACATTTCTATACCACCTGGAGTTTGTTATTCAGTTATAAAACGAAAACCTGGAAAGCTGCTATAAGTAAAGATTCCTTGTGACACCTTATGGCTTGGTCATTCAGCTCACCCCTTTCAACACTGTACCCAAGTGACTCCTGCCTAACATTTATTGCCTTTTCACTTTTGAGTGTTTTGGTCTTGCATGCTTACTCAGTATCAGAATAAAGAGCAGAGTAACATCAGTCTAAGCTTTGCAAAATATATTTTTTAATACATTATTAATGTACAATGATGGCTAGTCACAGTCATAGTAGCTCATTTTTAATATGTACTGGCCCTCATTTTATAGCAGCCCCATCCAGCCCAAGGAAATTTTAATGATTTCATCTGTTTAGCTCTTGAAATAAAAACCAGCATCTGAGTATGCATCAGCAGACCACTCACCACAATGAACTCTACAGAGAGATCACTGCAATAACTGTGGCTAGATACAAGTTCTTACCATCAGGTTTTTTGCAAACAGAGAAGTAACTTTCATTGCAGGATCCTGTCTTCCAGGCTCCAGCAATGTCCAGATAGACACAGCCTATTTTCTGCTTTGGCTCCCCTTCAGCCCATTTAGTGTACTTCATTCTCCAGTTATCAATCCACTCATAACGCCCATTGGTCTAAGAACAAAAGAAACCAACATGAATGATTAAACTCTAAGCATTAACTGCTCCTTCATCAGTCAAATATCTGCCTATGCAGCACCTTATGCTAGAAGTTTGGGGTTTTTTGAAGACAATAACAAATATAAATGGCTCAAACTTTTACATTTCTGTTGTGACAAGCAGCAATTCGTTGAGCAGTACAGCAGTGCAACAAATGTTTTTCAGCCAAAGAAAATGCAGATTAAGTGACATTGAATTAATTTTGAACTTAACAAAACTGTTAATTTGGCAGTAATATAAATTTCATTTAAAATAATTTTCAGGAGTAAAGGTCTGATGACTAATTTTTGTACTATCTGTTTCCCTGGAAATTTCAAGAAATGTAGATTATTGTAATTTAAAGTATATTTAAAATCTTAATCATTTCCCACCAAAGCTGGTGAACTCAGTGAATCATCCTGTTACTAGTTCACGGGAATCCTTTGATTTTTAGGAAGTGGTGTGTTATGATCACTCTTTTTTTTTTTCTTTCATGTGCTGAGCCAAACAGAGTGAATGTGGGACAAAGAAGAAAGGGTGGTCTATTTTAACATCCAGAAAGTATCAAAACAGCAAAGAACTGGAGAGGGGGGACAAATCAAAATTAAATTAGGTAAACCAATTAATTATTTGTCTAACTATCCTCAAAACTGTCGAAAGAGTCATGGCAACAGCACCTTGTTATATTTATGAAAATTAAGTATTGTTTATTAGAATAAATGCTTTCTACTGCACATCTTAAAATATATAGATTTTGTCTCAAATACACTGTGGATACAAAGAGATTTTTCCAGATGCTAGCCTAAAATGCTTGTTTGGAAGCGCACAGAGTGCAATATGACAGAAAAAGTGTGAAACACGTGTAGCATATACACTTTAATCAGAGCAATGGAAGAGGATGGATTCCTATCTGTACATCTGCCAGTACATAAAAGTACTTAGGATGAAGATATGAACTAATAAGCTAAAGTAAAGAGAGGTAATAAGACTTTTCAGTTCCTGGTTTGTCCATACAAAGCAGCAGCATCACGTTCAATCCGTTTGATGTTCTTACCACATTACTGTTAAGACCAATCCACATAGGCACCCCATACTTTAATATCTTTAGCCACAGGAACGAATGACTGTAGGGGTCTAAGATGCTGGAAAGGTCAAATTGATCACGTTTGCAGTTTTTTCGTGCATCCTCCCATTTCATTTTGGTATGGATGAAGAAATAACTACTGTTACCATAACGGATAATGCTGGATGGGGATGAACTTGCAGAAGGTAGAAACTCAGCATCTGTAAAATAAAGGATGAAAAAAGACTCCTATACTTGTTCAAAAGGGGCTTATGGTTTCTCTGTGGTTACATATAGAATTAAACAAAAAGCTTTTTTTTTTTTATTGATTTCATATTCCCTGACTTTTGATCAGCAGGGGTTAGATGTGCTATTCTTTAAGCCAGCATCACCAGTAAAAATCAATTACAAAGCTGGAGAAAGCAAAAGAGCTATTTAAAGCATCCTCTAACAAAGAGTAAAGGAGCATTCTGTATAATCCACCAGAACAATGTTACTGAAATGAATTAGAATTAGATTAGGTCACAGTTTCTTTAATAAGATACTTTTTCATCAAAAGGAATGCTTTGCAGAGACTGTGTTGTTTTCCAGGGAAATTTTTGCCAGAAAAAAAGAAAAACTCCACAACAGACCAGTCCTTAAAAATTTATCAGGTATTTAAATCCAGGCTTTCACTGATTTTTAATATCCTTTTTGGAGGTGAATTAGCTTAAGTTTCATGCAGGTGAGTTACAGTCACACTCCAGAGAGTTCGTGCAACATATATGAGCCAGTATTTTCTAGAACATGTTTTGAAAGCCAGTGTGTTCAGAAAATGACAGACAAAATGGTGGAGCAAGGGTCACACTGAACACAAAGATTCAAATACAAAATTCAGCTCAGGAAGGTAGTAACATGGCAGTTACTGGAAAGGGTCAGCTGAGAGTAGTGACTCTAACTGGACCTCTGACACATACAACCCTTGTGTTCCTGCTTGAAAAAAAATTACTGATGTATCTTTATTGGAAGTGAAGAGAAATTGATACACCCAAGCAATTCCCTGAAAAAAACATCAAGTTTGATTATGTTTTAACTAAGAAGACAAGTACCTGCATTAATTTGGCATATATATCCTCTGTTGTTATCACAACTCTCATCAGCCCACTTCCCTGCTTCCTTAACAGGATTGTTTCTCATGACAACACAGTCAGCCTCGAGGCAAAAAGATATAAAATCAGTTACAAATAGCTAGAAGAAACAAAGATGAAACTTTTGACTCCCTTTAACATTTTCAAATAAAAGCAATCTCATCGTTTTACTCTCATATCCTTGTAACATTTAAGAGTATAAGTTTTATGGTGTGGAGATTCTGTTCCTCTTGCTCTTCACAAATTTCTTAATGTTGCTCTCTCTTGCACAATGTTGGGGTGGATAAGCAGACCAGAGAAATTACAGTATTTTTGTACCTCCAGGCATACAGCATGGAGAGAAGGAAAGCCACAGACAATTTAAAGAGAAGTGAAATCAACTATTGTAGAAAAGAACTTTGCCCAAGAAAAACCTGGACCCTCAATAAGCAATGGGGCACTTCTGATGTAACAGTCTCTTCAAATGTATTGTTGCAATCTGTAACACTACACACAGCAAAAGTAGAACTGTGCCTGCCCAAAGGCTGCACCACCCTCACAGCGACATTTCAACTTGTCTGACATGGACACAATAGCTAGAACCTATGTTAGCACACATTAAACAAATAGTGATGAATGCAGTAGACTGGCAGAATTTGCTTCTGTGTAAGACATGGCTGTTGGAGGGGAATGTTTCTAAGTACCCCTTGCCAGCTACATGAGAAACCTGCTAAGTTCAGGCACAACCGTAGTCAGAGGACTAGGAGGATGTGCTCATTCAGTAAGCTTTCAGGGCAAATGCCATGAGGCAGGAATCCCACTGTTCTCTTTACCAAAGCCTATGAGAGAACGTGGGGTAAACACAGAAGTAGCCTAACCGTCACTGAGACACCAAGAACTGAAATCTGAAACCAGTCTTTTTATGAGCACTCCACAGATCCCATCACCACCTAGCAGACCAACCACCCAAGGGTTCAAAATCATTCGCTCTCTTTGGATTTATATTTGACATGTATAAAAGTATGAAGCTAAAAAGTCAAGCAGTATCATGTCTCAAATCCCAACAAATGTGTAAATGCAATCTAAAAATCAAATTTCAGTGGTTGTTATTTACCTGGCCATCATATGAGTATAAATCCGTGTGTCCTGATGGAAATCCTTTGGCCCAGTTTGTAAAGTAAACTCCCGTTCCATCTGTCCAGAGGAACCTCAGTTCATGATTTATGTCATTTAATCCAATCCATGTATCAGTAACAACATCTTTCATATGGAAGGTGAGGAAAGCTAAAAGTAAAACAAAGGGGGGGGGGGGGGGAGTGGAAAGAGAGAAGTACTTTAAAGAAGGACAATTGAAATGTCTATTCATATTTTCTTCTGAAATACAGAACACTTCATTGTTGAAAACACAAGCAGGTAAAGTAAAAAGGAGGTGACTTTTGAATTTAATGAACAGGGAATCAGATACACAATTCTGGCTTTGGGCAAATACTTCAGCTACGTACCTGATCTGTCACTGGAATGAAACCCAAAAGCATGACAGAAATGCTGTTTATAATGTCTCAAGACATTTTTGAATCCTAGTCCCATATTTGACAGAGAAACATACATATGTAGATCACATACATTTTTTACAATCCCGCCAGAGTGGTTACCCCCCAGTGTCATCAGACAGACAGCATCACTGGCTCATCTGCATAAGTAATGTTATTACAGAACTGTGAGAGTGTTTCCACTCTCCCCAGAATACCTGGGCAACAGCTTCCAGCACTGTCTTAGCAGGGAGCAGCAGAATGCACAAGCGCCATGTTTAAAATGAGTCTCAGCAGAACTACTCATCACAAGCAAATCAATTACCTCAACTTTGCACAGTCCAGGAAGGTGCTTATGTGTCTTGGCTAGCATGGCTAGCTCACAAATAGAGCAGGTCTGCTGGCATTCATCAACTCACAGATCCACACTATATCGAACACTGTGATAAAATGAACATGTCCTGGCTTTTGCAACCACTAGAGTCATTGTTATGAGCTTGCATTTCTCTGCGAATGGTGGATGAATTCCTGTCTCCTCTATTAACTGTCCACCTTCCTTTAGTCTTTTTAAATGAGTGCATCTTCCATTTCCAGGAACTAAACCAGTAAATTTCTTTGCCAAATGTCAGCATTGCTGTTCTGCCAGAAACTGTAACAGGAACTCAAGCTTTTATGCCTACATTGCAACCAATAACAATAGTTTTGTGCTAATAGATTTAGTTCTCATTTCTCTTTTACCTAGAATTCAAGTCCTGTGCATAAGCAAATTGCCTGAAACCTGTACTGCAGAAATTGTGTTGGATAAGAGTTTAACTGTGTTTGAAAAGTGAAAGTTTGATTCTTCATCTCTTCACATGTGGAAAACTTAAGTGGTACTAAGTTCATGTCAGCAGTCTAAATTTAAACTCTTTAATTTCTTAGACTACAACACAGACTTGTTTTACAATGGTTGATTTCTCAGTGTGCTCTTTTGAGTTCACAGTGTATGTTGTGCAACATCTGTTTCTCATGACTGTATAAAGAGGTATTTCTAAAAAGAGGGCTTTTTAAACATGTATCAAAATCTTCCGCGACTTTTAGTTTGAATATGTACCACATTTTTTCAAGCATGAGGAAATTTCCCTCTGCTCATCTCCCCTGGTTGCAGATGCAGCTCTTGGGTTCACTAAAATAAGTTCCTCTAGTGAAAGGAATGGTACATATATAGGGTGAGTTGTGAATAAGTGTACGAGCAGTCAAACCTCTGCCTCAGGTTGCTCAGACAGCAAGTTCTGATCCTGAAAGGTGTTCAGCGTGAGTTCATGGAAAAGTCATGCAGCAAGTTAATGCCACCTAGTGAAACTACATCATTTGGAATGGAACTTGCTGGATCCAGCTGGCATCATGTGTGAGAAGAAAAAGCACTACTTTGGTTGCCAGGACAATATATATAACTAAGCCAACATTGAAATTTGGTAGATTCAGATGAAAACTTCATCGTCAATTTCTAAAAAGTATATATTTTGTGAAAAAAATAATCTGATGTGTAGTCATTATTCAAATTCTGTCCATATTTACACAAAACAGCCATCCTGTAATGACTAAATGCATCTCATTGAGTTGCTACAAAACTATACACAGTACCTTGCACTTGTTCATTAGGGATAGTGGCCAGGTTTCCTCCTAAATTCATGCAAGCTGTTCGTGCAGCATGCCAAGTGACACGTTCTTCTTCTGTGGATCCAAATATTTTGTAACACTAAAACGTGAACAAATTCTCTATATATTATCTTTACTTCAGTATTACTCACATATTGAAAACCATTGCTTTAAGCAAAGCAGGATGGAGAAAAGGCAGTAAAATAATGCATTTATCTGAAAAAAACCCCACATTCAGCTTAATATGAGCTTTTCGTGTTGTTCTTTATTCTATATCAAATTGAAGGTCTCAATAAAGTGTTTTGCCGCATAAGACACATGCTAGATTTGATCTGAAGTCTCTAGAAAATAAGCCAAAATTGACTTTAGAGATGGTCAGCTAACAGTGGTAAGTTATGCATGACTGATATTATTCTGCCTGTTTGTTTATTTGACTCTACAAAGCACATCATGTTAGTTAAGGAAGACAAAATGTATTCCGTACTGAAAAAGTATACTGGCTTGGTTAAAAAACATCAGGACCAAAGCATCAATACTTCAAGAACTCTGTCTAAAGTCTTTAGGAAATGCACATCAGAAGTCTTGAAGAGGTGACCAAGGAATTACTATTGTCTACTGCAACTGAGTATGTTCATCTGCCTCTTCAGTAGAAGCATCAAAAAAGCACCTTTCCTGAAAAACATGGATGAGCAAACAGAAAAGCATGCAGGCATCAAACAGCTCTCTGAAAAAAAATGGAATATTTTAGTTTATTAAGAAACAATGTTATTAAATAATTCTCTTGTTAAGTAGTTCCCTATTTGATGAGCTGCCAAACATCCAACATGTGCTGTATTTGTTATGGTACCTTATTATGAAAGGAGAGCCAAGTTGGATGACATCCTCTTGGAGCTGAAAATGTTGTTGGAGGAACAGTTGAATTAATGGAACTGTTGTGCCTTTCACAAATGTAGGGATTTGGATAACCACAGTTTATATCATTCCAAAATCCTGAATGTAAGATAAATGGAGAAGTATATGACTCCACATCCACTGCTGGTTAAATGGAAATCAATTTCCCTCATTCTTACACAAAGCGCTTTTAGTTGAAAGATAAAGATCAAATCCTCAGAGTGTCTCAGTTTATTATCATTCTATTTCAGCATCTAGACCAAATATGTCATTTCACACACACTGTAATCACAGAATGCTAAAAGCAGTGTAGAACTAGGTACTAGACACATCCATCTTGCAATGGCACATCAGGCCAATTTTAATAAAAAATGTAAAACAGTGGAATAGCAATCACAACCACAGACCTCTACCAAAGCTTCCCCATGCTAAATTTAATGTAAACACAACAGCACAAAACTGTTCAGTCCTGAATGTAATACCATGGTCTACTTCTACAACATTTTGCAAAAGAACAAAAATAATGGGTATAGGGGTGCCTCTCAGAAGAAAAAAAATGTTGTGACACAAACACACAAATAATGAAATTGAGGAACAAACTTATAAGAACTCACCTAAATTCTTATACATAACTACACAGTTCTCATCATTATTTGCAAAATTAGGTTCATGTGGTGCCCATGCCAAATAATTCACTGGAGTGCCATCCATCCAGCTTAAGAAAAACAATCCAACAAAACACTTCTTTAACACAAAAACAGAACTGCTTCCACAATACAAAAAGTAATTTTGCAATACTTTTAATACAGCTGCTCATAGCTTAAGGTGTACAGGGTTTTTTGACCGATCTGCCTTTTTGCTAATTGCACTAACCTTGCTCTCTGCTCAGAGGAGTATGAACTTAACTGAAGTTAAGTTTAACCTGCATTTAAGCAATATGCTGACACGTTTGCAACTGATAGGACAATACTCAAAATAATCACTGAAGCCAACATGAAAGCCAGACATCATTTCAGCATGAGAGAGCCCAGATGCTCACCACTTCCTCCAAGTCACACATTCCCTGTGCCTATTACAGAGATAAGAGATTTCATTGGTAACACTGGTAAAATGCTTAATCTTTCCCCCATGCAGAGGAAAAGACCACCTACAGGGAAATTCCTGTGACAACATGCCTTGGGAAAACACAAACCCAAACATCAAAAAAGTTGTACATCTATGTAGATTAAACGATAAAGATCAAAATCATAACCAGGCAACCAGCACTTATTAGGAGACATATTCCTATTGGACTGCAAGTGCCAGGGTTCACCCTTCGGGCACATACACAAGATACTCCACTTAAAAGCATATTCATCATATGGTCCCTCCAAAAACAATGGAAAGGCAGAGACACCTCAATTTCAGAGGGTGATCTGGCTCACCTAACATCCTACTTATCCGCTGGAGTGTCCTTATTACTGTGGACTACAAGGAGAACCAAGAAGTACTAGGCATCTATCCAGGCACTTCAAGAGCCAAAGTGAAATGAATCCAGGCCTGAATTAACATCACATACAAAAATCAATATGGTGCTGCATACCAACATTCAGAAAGGCTTGCAGAAACTCTGCTTCTCCTCACAGTGCACCTGAAGTTATATAATGGCAAAAGCTATCTTTGTTCTACAAGAAGAAAAAAGTTGCATTTGTCCCTTATTACAGTCTGTTCCTAACAGTTAAGAATAGGAACAAAGAACATTTTTACCTACCAAAAAGCTATATAATTTGGGTTGGAGCAGCTATTTATATTTTCAATATAAATCACAGAATAAAGGAAACTAGAATTTCTGAATAAAACTTCAAAATACATTATCTGCATGTAATTTTTCTACTAGCTTTGGGTGAATTCTATTTAGGAAGCTTGCAGTTATTCCTCCTGGGTAATCTGCAGATAAATTAACATGGGATTTGATCACTTGAGAATACAATCATGTTTAAATTAAGACTCAAAACTAGGTATGTCCTTTGAAAATCCATGCCTTATTAAGTTAACTTGTTTGGTCCCACAGCCTATAAAATCTTAAAACAAACAGTAAACTAAAACTTTCCCTATCTAATGGACCTGATGTAAACTTATAAAAACAAAGTTAATGCTTTTATAATGTTAAAGAATAGCTCAAGTTTTAGGGTTTATGGATCTACTCTAGCTTCCACTGGTGTCAATCAGAAATTCCATTCACTTGAAAAGGAGCTGGTCTTCTACAAACAAAAAAAAATTCACCTGTATCAAGAGGAAATACTTTTTAAAAAATCCTTATATGAGCTATATTTTATTGGAGTATGGACAGCACAGACAACAGCTGAGAGGAAATTCAAATCAAGCTTTTACCTGCTATAATCAAATATAGAATAACAGTAGTAGCAATAGGGCGAGAATGTCTAACAACAGAAAAGGGATTTAAAAGAAAGTGGATTAGATATAATGGCACATTGTGGTATATTTACTGCAGAATACATTTATACAACCTTCACGATAAAAAAACACTAAGCATGAAAATCTCACAGAATTCAGAGGAAAAACATTCCCATTTGCTTTGATGGGCAACAATTTTATTCAAGCACATCATTATTTTTGGTCGGCTCAATAGATTCCTTTATTTTAAAGCACAATGCAAGTTTGATCTAGGTGGCCTACCTTGTCCGTTGGTCAACACTCAGTTGTAAACCAATGAAATATGAATCCTCTTTGCCATTTTTCAAGATCTAGAATGCAAAGATTAAAATTGTATAAATGTCCTCTTGTTATCATAGAAATCTACTATGTTAACAATGAGTAATGTACATCTGACTGACAGAGGACACTGCAGTGCTATATTCTCTAGCTATGATATTTAAGTTAAAGCATCTACCAGTTGTCAGGCCACAGTCAAACTTCCCCACTGGGCAAAAGGTGTGGTCATTCTATCAATATTTCTGACAGTCCTGCTTGAAAGTCACTGAAAACAGCATCTCTCACAAGTCTCTGAAGCAGACATCATCTGACAAATTTCTTGCAAGGGACAAGCCTTCCTACAGTTTGGATATAAACTGTTATAGGCCCCTGTGTCGTCTCACTTCCACTCTTCAATCAGCTCAGGAAAAGTTCCATGTAGTTCAAATCTGACTTTTAAGCACAGTCCTTAAAAAAAAGCTGTCTTCGAGACAGTATAAACAGGCAACAAAACCCAGTCATGTAGGAAATATCATTTAAAAGCTCTTTCTCATGCCATAATCCATGCCTCAAGTTGTTTTTCCTGCATAATTATATTTTCCGCACAAGAGGAAGGAGACAAAGGAGCAAACTTGAGAATCAAAATGAGGCTGCTAGGTAGACTACATCCCAGATACGCTGACAAGATCAAATGCCAATGTTTTGAGTATTGCATGTAAGCCAATATGTTTTGATTCACTATTTAGATAACTTCACTTTACCTGTTGATAAACTTTACTTTCAGTTAACTTACCCACCTTACAGAATCGTAGCTCACAAGTGTAATACTTCTTGCTAAAATGAAGCCACAGATCAATTAAAAGTAAGCATTAAGATTTGCTTTAGCACGTTACCAGTTGCAGATAGATATAATGTGGTGCAACTGACACACTGAATAGGAAAAGCAGATAATAATGTTTAATGCTTACTGTGCTTATTTCTATACGAAATACCAAACCACAATTGTCATCATCTCAGCTATGAAACAAGCTAAAAAAAACCTTGAGCTTGTTCTTCATATTAATCTGGCTTCATGCTACTGCAATTTCACTATCATGAAACTTTTAGGAAGAACACCTGGGTGAGAAGCATTTGTGCCCATGCTCACTTGTTTTGAATGATTTATTCCATAGTATTAATGATTTTTCTTACATATCTCCAGAGGAACTTTCTTTCACTTTCACCCTCAATGACAGCAAGGTCTCCAAAGTTCCTTTTGCAGAACTCTCGGCCTTTTTCCATAGGAACACTCTCCGTGCTGATATAATATTGTTTGTCCTCATTTATAATCCATCCATCCTCAGTAGTCTTGTACTCTGTAAGATAAATGGTAACCTAACTATATTGTTCCTGAGAGACCAGACATTCCCATTAGTAAAAGTTTAAAAATGCTTTTAAACATAAACACACACAAGTAGTAATTAATAGCAATAACACTTACTAGGTGTAGGAGATTCTGTTGGTTCAGGCTTTGTACTTGCCCCTGTAAGAAAAAAAAAACAAACCAACAACATTCATTATGATTCTACATTTTCAGCTGTAAGAGAAAATATTTACTATGATTGATAGGCATGTTTTTCTATCGACTCTGAACTTTACAGTTAGCAATGGATTTAACACCAAAAACTAGAAGGAACTAAATAGCCTAAATATCTTAGTTTTGGTACACTATTCAATTTTAAATATATATTCTTGTTCCCTGAGGCTATTCCTTATGGGCAAGGTATTATAAAATACCTGAAAATTTACCTAAATTATCTTTGCTATTCACAGGATGCAGAAAACCTTGTGACCGAAAGAATTATCTCTGTTAAGACAGTCCTGTATCTCCCTCTCCCTCCTTTCCCCAGTTCACTTAAACCATAGGAAGCAGGAACACAGGCTGTACCTACTACAGACTGATGTTCTTTCCGTATTTCTCTGTTTGAGTGGTACTTCTACGTGGATCTTAAAAAATTCCCTAGATAAAATCTCAGTGGAAAAGATCTCACCTTCTTCTTCTGAAAAGAAGTCTCCAGGCTAAAGAATTACCCTGTTTGTTTTTCTTGTGGCATCATGGAGATGGAATCCTGTATGGCATCATTAGTATCACAGGAAAACAATCTCTAATACAGGAGGTCTCTGTCTTTGTTGTTTTAGAAATTTATTTTGTGCTAAAATATAATCACACAGCTACTGATACTTAACAAGAAATTTTCTGCCTAAAAAATTCTCTTAACAATGTAAAGCAGAGCTGGTACTTTATTGTCAATAATCTAATGCAGCTTCTGTATTTTGCTCCCCTTCCTCCCAACATAAAAATGTTGTAGAATATTTAAATGAGAAGTTTCTAAAATAGTCAAACTTAGGTAGATGCACTGCCTGTGGAGCTCAACATTTCCCTAAATTATAAACTTTGTCTTGATGTCTTCAGAAAATAAAAAGGGTCCAAACTCAGATCTCAAGAGAATCCATCAAAAAAACATGTGAATATAAAATCCAGTCAATGCAAAACAAAGTATCTCAAAACCAGGCTCCATCTTGCAACTATAGATTCAATTATACGACAAAACAGTACCTGAGCCAGGTAAGGGAGGGAAATAAAAATTAACTATGTGAACTGATTTGCAAACTGTTTTCTAATACCTTGAAACTCAATTCAGAAGAAAAAAGTCCAAAATGGGATTTGTTGGAAAAGGCATGAACTTCTCTAAAAGTCAAAAGTGAACATGAACATAAAGAGCAACATTTTCTATTTTTCAAGTATCATATTTCACCTTCTGAAATCACACAGAAAGACTGTGAGAAGTCCCAGCAGGGCACCAAAGGCTCTGTATCTTCAAGTGCATCAAAAAATTGGAAATATTTACACCACTTTGGTGTTTCACCTTACAGTGGGAACAATTCCCATAAACAGGTTTTGAAACTTTTTATTTCATAAAATTAAGGAAAAAATCAGCTGAGAATCTTTTCTTATTATACTAATAGACAGGAGTAAGCGGTACCTTTTCTTATCTGGCAAATCCATCCATATAGATAATCACAGTGCCTGTCATTCCAAAGCATGCTGGAATCGCCGTTGATCTCTGCACAAAGTTCAATTCCTTGATAATTATTGGGTTCTCCAAAGCCCCAGTTTTCATACTTCACCTACAACAGAAAAGGTTTTGTGAAGATTCTGTTATATAGAAAGGAAATAATGGAGATCAGGAGGAGACAGCATCAAACCATAGACCTAAAACTTGTTCCTACTGTCAGTTTAAAAACTTAGATAAGGAAAAAACAGAATCCCTCTGTGCAAATGCTGACATTTCAAACTTATTTTCAGACTGCATCTGGACTGCAGCTTAGCTAACAGTTGTGTCTGATCACACTTGGAAGAATATTGACATTTTTTATAGGACCCAAATTCTGTAAAATTCATCTAATAACAATGGGGGGCCATGCTACATGTTTATATTAAATTAAGTAAATATCCTGTATGAGTAAAATAAGAAGACATTATTGAGACACAACAAAAATGTTGGCATCATTCTAAGAAAAATACTACTGCTACTCTGGTTTTCCTGTATAAATTCAAATTTCAGTTTTCTGTATGGTAAACTTCCATCAATATATTTTGACCAACCTTGAATGAAAAACATCCACATCTCCAAAAGCACTTTTGTTTTTACAGCTTTATATCTTAGTCTAAAGTACAGTCAAGTCACACAGGCATAAACCAACTGCATTCAGCTTCATGAAATGTAGGCTATTTCAGATAAAGATCTAATTAGCAAAGAAGAGAAATAGTAAAGATGGACTATTTTACACAAAAAATACTTGCATTTTTAAGAACATTAGTCTACATGAATTTAATTTTCTTGTTGACTCAATGTACATTTTCTTATTAAAAACCAGCATGTTTTAGTAAAAAAAAATCAAGCCATGGAATTGCTTTTCATAAGCTTTGCTAAAGAGCACGATAGAGCAGAGGGTTATAATTAACCATAAAATTGCACAGAAACACACACACCCCACACATACTTGAGAAGCACAGGGAATGCAAAATAACAGCTGTGGAAAATTAAATCACTCACTGGAGATCCATCACTCCAAACAAAGCCATCATCAGGATTCAAATAATATAAGCCCATCCAGAAATGCTGCTGGTAATAGCCATTGTTCCTAAAAAAATCCCCAAAATAATAAATGTCCCATTTAAAAGAAGTATAAATATAAAATGAAAATTAGTAAGGGCTTTAAAATATGTTTAATAATCTGTCATTCACAACAGTTAATAAGCTTCTCTAAAAATAATCCTTAAAGCTATTAGAAACAATAACCACCAGGGTGGAAATTACTTCAAGTGCGACCACTTCTAGCTGTTATCACTATACACTAACTCAAACAGGTTGAAATACTGACCAAGAAAATCTCCAGATCCAATCCAATTCCCCAAAATAAAGTGGCTTAATACTTTTGTATAACCATTTGATATCTAGTGTTGCTCCATTTACCAACTCTCCATTTTCTCTGTAAAGGCACTTAAAATTTCCAAACGCAAAGTCACTTGCTACAGTTGAATCACATTTGTAAAACAACACCTTAAACTAATACTTGTCTGTAAGCAGACACATTTCACTGATTTATCGAGTCGATTTGTGACAACACCACATCTGAGACTTCTTCCTTACTACAAGTACGTATCTGGGGTTCTAGTATGGTTGTGGCATTTTGCAAGGCTGCCACGTTTCAGTTTTGCTTCCTAGTTAGACAAGCAGGTACAAGTACATTAAGCCCAGTCTATTCAGATTATATTGCCATTGTTACCTTTTTAAGAGTATTTGTTCTCATTCAGAAATCTCACACCTGCCCTTTACAGTTCAGGGACTGACTAACCTTATTTACATTCCCTGTGTAGGAAAAAATGAAGCTGAAGTTGCTTCTGCTTTCTGATTCGTTCATAGAAGTGACAAACTATCAACATATTGACCAGGTTTATAACATGATTCTTACCCTATTTGTACACTTACTAATGTGAAAACAACTGGCATCTGTGGTAATTTTATAATATTCCCAAATCTACAGTGAATATTTTTATATCAGATGATGTTGCCTCAGTTAGATAACTTTTCAATTTTCATTTTAGCATTAGCTTCTAGGTGACTGGGGCTAGTCATACAACTCCTGCTATTTCATCAGCTCTGCTTTGTTGCCATCTTTGATACAGATAATGAATCCAGACTGGCTTATACTGAAATGATAACATACACCTAAAATTAAATATGAGAGCTCCAAAAGCTAATTAAAGTGGATGGATGACCACACTGCAGATACTCACGCAATAGAACGCCATATCACATATTGTTCTTCTTTACCATTAATGGAGGCCAGATCTCCTCCTATAGCTCGACAAAACTCTTGAGATTCAAGCCATGTTTTCTTTTGATCTCCTCTTGAAAAAGCCTAAAGAGAGCATTTTCCAGTCAGACAAAATAGACCATATAGATCACAAGATTAAGAAACGTCAGCTACCCAAAAGCATTTCATTTACAATTAACTTGTTCTGTGCATATTACATAAACTTTGAATATAGGGCTTACGAGTGTCCACCTCTGTGAAACACAGGCTTAGTATGTGTCTTTAAGCTAAGTTAGTAAACTGCACTGCTGACAGAAATATCTGCTGCAAGACAACAACTAGGAGAAAGGCACTTTTAATCTTAAAAGAATGGGAAATTAAGACGATCAGACCTGAAGATTAGACTTTATTGCCAATCTGGACAAGGGGATCAAGGGCACCCTCAGCAAGTTTGCAGACAACATCAAACTGAGGGGGAGTGTCGATCTACTTGAGGGTAGGAAGGTTCTGCAGAGGGATCTGGAGAGGCTGTATAGATGGGTTGAGGCCAATGGGATGAGGTTTAACAAGGCCAAGGGCCGGGTCCTGCACTTTGGTTGCAACAACCCCAGGCAACGCTACAGAGTTGGGGAGGAGTGGCTGGAAAGCTGCCTCCAGAAAAGGATCCAGGCGTGCTGGTGGATGGCCAGGAGAACATAAGCCAGCAGTGTGCCCAGGTGGCCAAGAAGGCCCACAGCATCCTGGCCTTTATCAAAAAGAGTGTGTCCATGAGGAGAAGGGAAGTGATTATGCCCTTGTACTTGGCACCAGTGAGGCTGCAGCTTGAGTACTGTGTCCAGTTTTGGGCACCACAGTATAAAAAAGACGCTGAGGTGCTGGAGCAAGTTCAGAGAAGGGCAACAAGGCTGGTAAAGGTGGAGAAAATGACTTCAGGTTGTTCAGTCTAGAGAAGAGAAGTCTGAGAGGAGACCTTATCACTCTCTACAACTACCTGAAAGGAGGTTGTAGTGAGGTGGGAGTTGGTCTCTTCTCCCAAGTAAATAGTGATAGTTACAAGAGGAATAGTGACAGACAAGAGGAATAGTGACAGCCAAGAGGAAATGGGCTTAAGTTGTGCCAGGGGAGGTTTAGGTTGAATATTAGGAAAAAATTTTTTACTGAGTGGTTAGGCATTGGAACAGGCTGCCCAGGGAGGTGGTAGAATCACCACCCCTGGAGGTATTTAAAACATGTCTAGATGTGGCACTTCAGGACACGGTTTAGTGTTCCTGGTAATATTTAGTAGATGGTTGGACTTGATGATCTTGAAGGTCGTTTCCAACCTTAATGATTCTGTAAGATTCTTTATAATCTGTAAATAAACTTACGAAATATATGTATACCAGCTTTTATTGTAGGTATGTGCAGCAAATAGAAAACACCTTAATGCAAAAATAAACAACATACTTACTTTGAAACAGAAGCTAATACGACTGTTTGAGTCCCAACCTTCTGGACACCGGGGAGCAGGGGTTGTTGTTGGAACAGGTGGAATCGTCACTCCCTCTGCCCACACTTTGCACAAGAACTTTGCCTTTTCTTCACATTTTATTACATCCCATAATCCACCTGCAATTCCAGTCCTCATGGCCACACAGCCTGGCTTTCTTCCTGGTTGTAAACAGAAAGGCACAAAAGCAACATTTAGGGGGTTGGAAGAATTTATAAAACTTCATATTCTACCCTGATGGAAATTATGTCTCTACAGAGTCAAAAGTATTTCTGTTGTTAGAGCGGGTCCAGAGGAGGGCCATAAAAATGATCAGAGGGCTGGAACATCTCTCCTGTGAAGAAAGGCTGAGTTGGGGTTGTTCAGCGTGGAGAAGAGAAGGCTCCAGGAAGACCTTATTGTGGCCTTTAAATATATAACAGGGGCTTATAAGGAAGACAAAGAAAGACTTTTTACCAGGGCCTGCAGTGACAGGACAATGGATAATGGTTTTAAAATAAAAGATGGTAGATTTAAATTGGACATAATAAAGACATTTTTTATGATGAGAGTGGTGAGACACAGGAACAGGTTGCCCATGGAACTGTGGCTGCTCCATCACTGGATGTGTTCAAGGTCAGGTTGGAGGGTGCTTTGAGCAACCTGATCTGGTGCAAGATGTCCCTGCCCATGGCAGGTGGGAGGACTAGATGATCTTTAAATCTCCCTTCCAACCCAAACCATTCTGGGACTCTATGATTCTAATTCATGAATAAAATGAAAAACAAAGAAAGAAAACAAGAAAAAAAAAATCTGTAGTTCATCCACGTCTGGGATACTGAATTGTGCCTCATGTCAAACTGCCTGCAGTGGCTGACTCCAGCAACATCATAACCTGCAATCCAACAAATTTTCCCCTAAAACTGAAGATATGATTAGAGCTAGTTTAGCAAATTTGTCTAATTTTACTATGATTTTCCAAAATGAACTTGTTGTATATAGGCCTAGTCCTGGCTTCATGGTCTATATCCTTACCACTCTACCTAACACATCCAAATCAGCTTTTGGGCACTGAAATTAAAGAGAATCAGAGGAGGTCCTGAAAGGCAAATGCAACACACCAGAACCTTGAAGGCTGACAACCATCCCCTTTCTATGTGATCATGTCAGAGATGAAATGACCTCCCACCGCATAATTTCATTACATCAGAAAAAAAATAGCAGTGTTCGCACCACCAAAATGTAGTAAATAAGGAAATCACAATTAATCTAGAAAATATATTAACTAAAAAAGGACTAAACACAAATCTTCCATCGGCTCTCTTGTCCTTCCCTATAATCTCATTCTCTCTAGGACCAGCATGCTTCGTGCATGCTGCGATCTCACACACCTCAGAAGATGCAGTGAGCAACTGAGGTATGGCTGAACACGCAGGACTTGTGAGCAGGGTGCAATATGCCTGCAGAGATTGCTCTTCCAGAGTAGTACAGACGCAGACTTTCCCAGAACAGATATAAATCAGAAACTTGATCTCAATTTAAAGCTTCCTTCCAAGCTCATGTTAAAAGCTCATTTCAGCACTGAGCAGGAAGTTTGGAACAGCGCTGCATGCTTGAGAAGGCAGCCAGGTATTGAGAGCAATCAGTCATCATACCTTGAATCAAGGGCTAAGGACTAAAATAAGAACATTTCAGTAGTGAGCCATGTATTTTGGTCACTGGACTCATCAAGCAGTATGCAGCCACACCTACCAGGCATTTCAGAATTCCAGTGTGTAAATAAGACAGATTCGCCATTAGCCCACTTGAATGTTCCCTTTTCTTCTACATCTGAAAGTCCAATCCAAAAATACCTTTCTGTTCTCAGCCCAACCAAGCTAGTCAGATAGGCTTGTTCATACCTGTTCAAAAGAACACAACTGTTAAGTTAATACTGGTAAATTTCTGACACAAAGACTGACATAAAATCCGTGGGAAAGAAGAAAAGTGATGTGACTCATGTGTTATATTTTTTGAGAGTTCTGAGAGTCATTTTAATGACTTCTTGTTTCAGGCAAATCCAAAACTGGAAAAGGAATCTCAGCATTATGGAAGAAAAAAAACCCCAAACAACAAACCAGCAGAGGCTAGAGTAGTATGATACTAAATTACCAAACTAAGGAACACTGCAAATTAGATCTAATGATCATGCAAGAAAAATTATGTTTGGGAAACAAACCTATGTAGAAGTAAACCTTGGCATAGTTCATTATGGTGTTTAAACTAACAGCTCTACAGAAATCAAAGCAAATACAAGAAGACTTCCCTTAACAAGGGATTTTCAGATGACATGAGATGTTAAATCCTCATAATCCCCTCACACAAGGTGACTTCTACATACCTGTCCTCAATAGTTGCTAAAAAGGCTTGATGCCTTCCACAAGTTTGATTTGCTTGAGAAAATGATACAAATGTAGTCCCAATGAAGTAACAATAAAAACCGTGTCTTTTCCAACCCTGTCAAAATAAATATTAAGTGATCACATATGTTGCAGGAAAAGGAAAAGGGAAAAAAAGGGGGGGAAAGGGGAAAAAGAAAAGGGGGGGGAAGGGGAAAAAGAAAAGGGGGGG
>JANVCC010000048.1:10772586-10853145 GCA_025345505.1 Todiramphus chloris collaris
GGGGGAAGGGGAAAAAGAAAAGGGGGGGGAAGGGGAAAAAGAAAAGGAGGGGGAAGGGAAAATAGGAACCATTAGACAAAGGAATAAGTGCACTGGAAAAATCAGACTGGAAACAGGCAGGATCAAACCTTTTTTAAATTTTGTTTCATAAAGTAATTTTTCACATATAATGACATTTTAGTCAATGCATTTCAATTAGAAAGCCAAGAGATTCCAACTCGCACGTAGGTATTGTGCAACCATCACAATGGTCTCAAGAAGCAAATTTCAGCTTGGCTTTTCATAAAGGGAATGACATCTAAAACATGTTTGTTTCTTGTTACCTAACATTTGCACTCTCTTCTAATGTTTCTTCATTTAAATGTCATTAACTCAGGAATATGCAGCTGTGTAAAGCAGACTTGGGAGAAAAGGCAATCCAGTAAGATACCCTATGCCATAATAAAATACAGTAGGTTTTCAGAATTACTGAGTGTTGTGTTACCAGAAGGCCAGCATTGCCAAATCAACAGTAGATCCACTGGCCATTGGATTCATTTTGCTCAGGCACTTGTAACAATTACTTCACAGTAGAGAGCACTGCCAGAGACCTCAGCAAAGCCTTGAGAATAGGACGTAGACCCTTCCTGTTGTGAATAATTTTGATGAAAATTGTAGGCAGAGCTGAAGAGCAATTAATGGTGCAGGCAAATTCTTTAGGAAGGCTTGAATCCAATCAAGGAAAAAATGGCCTGCTGCAGGGACTAATGGCTTGAGTTTTGCTTAAGTTCTGGAAAAAGAAAGGGCGCAGCAAAAGCCAAAAGACAGTCAGAGCCTAGATTTATTAATATGTATCACCTATCCCACCTGCCACAGAAATGAGAAGGACAACTGTTTTGATGATGACAACACAGAACCCATTTTTCCTGTTTTATCTGTCACCTAGATGGCATTTTCTCCTCTTCATCATTCCTAGCATCCTCTTCATATCAGATAGCTTTTTTTCTTTACTTACTCTCTGGCAGCCCATGTCAATAGTTTCCTCTTCTGTAGGAGCTTCTGACATGGGTTTCCTTTTACAGATGTAGCCAATTTTCTTTTCACAAGAATGGTCTGCCCAAAACCCATCCTGAACATAGGAAAAGAACATCAGTCAAGAGAGATTCAGTCTTCAAAAGAGGTGCTTTATGCTTTTAAGCATTTAATTATTTTTTGCTACCCTTAAAAGAAGTAAAACCTACATCTAAGTTCAGTACTCAATTCCAGCCTCATTCCAACCACACTTCTGCTTGGGCTGATTCACCATTGACTTACACATTCTTTAATTATTTATACTTCTAAAGAGAGAACCCCTGGAAGCGACAGCAATACACCATCTTTACAAAGACTACTGACTTACTAGGCATGCAGGAGGAAAGGGAGATGTCATCTCTTCCTGCAGAAGACCAGTTACCACAGGAAAAGAAAAAAAAAAGCAAAACAAACAAAACCCCACAGAAGACTACATTCTTTAGTTAATAGTTACATAAAACTTTGAAGACAGAAAGGTTCAGAGTCAAAATTAGAATTAACATTGTTACTTCACATGCTATAGATTTTCAGAAGAAACAATGACATTCAGGGAGACCTATACTAAAAGTAAGGAACCTCACACCTTGTTCCTGCTATAACTTGCACACATTTTGGTTCAACAGATGAACTAAGGTACTGGAAGAAGAAGAGAAACTCCTGTGCAAAGCATTCTCTCAGCTGTGCCTTAAAAGACTACAAGTTTATAAAGTAAAAACATAACAGTTGATGGCAATTTCTTTTTTTTCCTTTTTCTTTCCCTCAAGAAATGTAAAATCGTCAAGTCATCTTTATGGTAACATACAGTCCCTTGTGCCACGATATGCAAAGTCCTCAAGAGCCTCAACAAGCCCCACTTCCAGAAAAAAAAAACTCTCCGAAAGCTCAACACTACTGCCTACGACAACGAAGAACACAAGGATGTTCAGCTGGTGCTTGTGCCTGTCTTATGCTGACTTCAAGGGATGTCCATTGGTGGCTGTGTCATCATCTCCTACCATTTATTTCTCAGACTCGCTAGGCTGGTAGGCACTTCAAAAGCCACCCAAAACTTTAACCTTCTCAGCCTGGAAAAAATCAGCACAACTTTCATAACCTTAGACTTCTTCAACACAGGAAAACTTATTCTGAATCTTTGGCTCTCTAGTTGCAGGAAGATCCTTTGCTGTCTTCCCATAACTGAGTCTTCACTGGGAAATTCATGCAGTAATTTCTAGGGACATCTTACCATGTCTTATGAGCTGCCTTTTGCAAATATCCATCTGTTCTCCTACTTCCTCATTAACCAAACCCCAAAAAAGAAGTTGGTTTCATAGAAAGGTTGCAAGCTTTGTTCCATAAAAGCAGTTGATGGACTCAGCTGACTTCAGCTAAGGAGTGACAGCCCAACATAGTCAGCAATGGAACCACATACGTGTTTAGGTAGACAAACATCAACAAAAAACAGGGAAAGTCAAACCCAAATTATGATTTGTTTGGTCTGTTGATGGCTGATCCCAAGAGACTGGGCTAGTGCAACTTCCATGGGATAGGAAGTTACTTTTCCTACTAAGATCAACTATTTAATACATACATATTTTGAAAGAGTTCACAAGAACCCACAATAAAATTTCCCAAAATGAAAAAAAAGTCAATAAAAATCCTACACACAAGTCACGTATATAAAAATACAGAGATAAAATGTGTATTATTGAAGTACAATTCTCACAATAGAAATAAGTGACTTTTGAAACCAAGGGAAGACCTGGCCTGATGGCAAGCATCGAGCCCTTAATATTTAGCCTAGAAAGAAACATTTTCCAATCTAGCTTACTATTTGGTATAGAAAGCAAAAAAGTCTTCCCTTTAAAAAGAATGGTAGAGAAATGAAAGCATAGCACATGTCAACAGCTATCCTTCCAAAATGTTAAACTGGAAAAATAATTGTTTTGTTAAATCATAGCAGAACTGTAGAACATAAATTTGCATCACTGTCCAAAATGTACAGAGTAAAATTAAAATTACAAGTAAAACCAATACGATGAAGGAGGAGTTAAAATAAAACTGCATCTAGAACCACCATATTTAATGAAAAACAGACAAAAATCGTAATACAACAAACAAGCATGTCACAAACAGAGTCTTTTTTGATGGCACTGTGGCACGCTTTATTGTTATAATTAAATACTAACTTTCCATTAGTGGCCTGAGGGCACCAACAGAACTAAACGGTCCACACCATCTTCATCTGGGCCCTTCACTTACCTGCCTGCCCATGAACTCTGGGGTTCCACTTAAGCTCAGACCCAGGCCTTCAATCTCTGTCCATGCTGTAACAGAAGTACTTGTCTCCAGCTCCAGAAATGTCTATACCTGGATATGGGACTTGTTGATCCAGACCCTATCCTTTGGACTGTCTCCTTGGCTTGATGCTGGACTTGCTTTGTCACTATGGACCTGCCCAGCAATTACTGGACTGTGTCTCACCCTTCTGACCCTTGTTACTCTCTCTAGATCTGATCCTGACTCAGCTACTGGGCTTGACTTTGGACCCACCTCATCATTCCGGATGTGGGCTCAGGTCTACCACCAGCTGCCTTCCCCATCTGCCCTGCTCCCTTGCTGGGGACAGTGGGACAGGCTCTGTCCGCACAGGCTGGTTCCTGCAAGCTGGGCTATTAGGCTTGGCTTGTGGCTCCTCGAGTGTCAGAAAGGAGCTGACCCCTGTTGCTCCCTGGTGCTGTTTTTTCATTTATCCTTGAAGACTATTTATCTGATGTTACATATATGAGCAGCAGAGAGACCAGTCAGATAAAACAGTGAGTATGGAACACTTTGTAACAGTTCACACTCCCTGAGACCTCAAAATATCCTCTGTCTTGATCCCTCCAAGTGAGAGAGGAAACAATTTATTTCGAATATCCCTGCTGACTACCAGCTAACCTGTTCTTAATCACACACAAAAATATCCGCCCTAAATAGCTTGTTCTGCCTTTTTGCTAAATAAACAATTGGAAAAACTGATTGCAACCTCCATAACAAGCTGTGTATATTTCACTTTTGCTCTTTTTCAAATATTTCTTTCACAAATCAAAATCTCCTTTATTTCTTCAGCCAAAACCTGCATCATGCTTTCCATATTGCTTTTGAGCACTGATAAACATGCAAGGATGACAATTCTTCTAAAGCAGCAGAACAGAAGAGCAGCCTGCTATTTTTATTTATAGATACAGAAATAAATAGAGCTATCTATTGGTGCTGGAATTATAAGAGTCTCTGGGGTTTACTTACAAGTCTCAATGCACATTCAGTGCTGGAGGACCCCAGTATTCTTCTGTACTGACAAACACTGTGTTATGTGAAGGAAGAGAAGGCTTGGTCTGCCAGAGGATGAAGTCGTCTTCTTCCTCCCTTCCCAAAGTCAAGGCCCAGCAGCCTGAACTGGTATTTTCAGATGGTTTTTGACCACAGTATTATGTATGCCAGCCTGCCATCAGAAATACCTTTGAGCAATGATCACAGGCTATCTGGCCACACCAAATGCTGTCACCTTTAGCACAACCAGTGAGTCTGAATCTTAATGTTTTGAGACCTTGACCACTGAATTAATTTTATTCTACCAACCAAATGTTAGATCCTTTTTTATAATCTTAGGTCAACAGATCTGCCTAGACACATACAAGCAATCACACGTCACTACATGTATCTGTAACTGTTCTTGCCTTCTTTTCACTGACCTGTTTGTGTGTGTGTTCCAGTGGCTTAATCTGGGCATACACCTCAGGATTTTACTGGCCACAGAAAGTGAGGGTGAGAACAAAAATAGGAATTACTTCTCTTTTTCCATCCATTTCCTTATCCAGTAGGTTTCAATGAATGGCCACATGGAGCGGGGAAAAAACATTAGGTAGACAAACAGTGGTTCTTTCAGGGCTTGGTATTGCGGAGAAGCATGAATTCACTCCAGACTGTGCTGTTCCTGCCCTGCACCAGAGGATACCACTAAGGTTTGTTGCAATCTCTCCCTGCCTCACCTTTCCCCTAAAATCTTACAGAATTAGCCAGATGTCTATCCTCTAATCTTGTGACAGAAACTGAGGTAGCTGTCTCTTTCCTAGAGAAAAACAGGTGCTAGATTCAAACTATCACAAGAAGTCATTTGCGTAGGTTTGCAGAACATCAGAAACTAGTGGAATCTCAGCTTCTTCACACAGAAAGTTTTAACCTGACTCCAAGCTCCCCAGAATTCTGTAACATTTGGCTTGGCCAGAAAATGCCATCTGGATCCTCAGGGAGACACAAAAGAAATTCTGCCCCTTGCTGCTTTTTCTTGAAACTCGTGAAGGCAATCAAGTAATTCTGACAAAAATTATGGCTTTACTGATGTATTTAAAATGAGCTATTTGTTCCAAAAGACTGCAAGAAAAAAAGCTAAATTAAAATATATTACATCAAGGAACTGTGAATATCAAAACCAATGTTAATATTTTTCTTTAAGTACTAGCCAAATTATGGAATGCTTGTCAGCCTCTAATCTCTTCCAACACTTTCTGCAGCAATAATTCCATGTACAATACCTTTAAACCCTAAAGCTCACAATGCCAGATGGGGGTAGCTAAAGGGCACAGGATGGTAGATGAGACAATATCTCAACGACAAGTTCCTTTCAACACACCACCCACATGCACCAAGGCCAGCTACCTTGGAAACCTCTGGTTCAGGAGCATGTTCTCCAGCCTCAACCAGTGTAAAAGTCCCTGAAGAAAATGCTATATACAGCTTCAATTAACTAACCCTCACATGTGCACACTCAGCTTCCTTCCAGTGTCTGACCCTGTCATTCTGTTAGACAAATCATCTACTACATCCTCAACCAGTAGTGGCATAGCCAATGGAGCACAAAATATCTGTTTGTTCAATTACCTTGTGCACCTTGGCCTGGTTGCCATGGAATATTTACACTCTTCTCACCAGAGATTGTCCACTAATACAATGGAGAAGAATTGTTAATGGGTTACAATCTTACCCACGTTTCTGACCAGTGTAAAATTCTTCACTAAAATATACATCAAACTGATGTTCCAAACACATCTGACTGCACATGAAGTTCCTTCTCCCTGCTCAGTTCATACAGCAATGAAACTGTGGATCTGAACTTTGTCTCAGCTAGAGAACACCTCCACAAATACACACAGATCTGCTCCACTTTGGGAGATTAATATGCTATATTCTACACAGGCTTGTCTATTCCATGGATACTACTGCAGTTTTGCTCTCCCAAGGATGCTGGTCTAGTTCTCTTCCTCATTCCTTCCTGGAATTGATGATGCGGTCCCTTTTTCTTCTAGTGCTGCACTTGAGAACTCCTCTATGTCCTCATGGCTTCTTCCAGCTGCAGAGTTGGCTCAGCCCTCTCTCATTGCACTCAGTTTCTGAACTTGAGTGTTTGTGCACCAGAATGATCGAGATAGGCGAGCCAGCTGCATGAATACATACCACTGCTGCTGTTGAAGACTGCACCTAAGTGAATCAAGTTAGTAAACTAGGTCTACTGGGGCTTGAGTATGGACGTGCCCTACAAGGTAAGCTCTGTAAAGTGTTCAGGCAAATTGGGGAAAAAAAAATGTTAGTTCTCCTCTTCAATTTATAAGTATGCTCACCAAAAGTACACAAGTTTTAATTTTGCAAAATTAGAAAATGCCTTTGGTGTGGGTAAATAATTGTTTTCCTCCTGATAAAGTAGGTAAACCCTGAAGGAGGTGGTAAGTTCAATATTTTTAATTATCACAAAGAGGGAAAATATCATTTTACAACATCACACGTGGACTGACTTTTATGCCAGGTATTATATCAATTCCCATAGGAACAGGGCCTTGGCCACCAATCACTGACATATTCCAAAAGGCAGCCTTTTTGTAGGTATATGGCCACTCCATAAAGGCTTCCACTAATGCCACCGCTAACTACTCTTCTCACAGCTCTTCATGTGAAGTGCAGATACAAGCATAACATCTAATCTACCTAGATTCAAGACTTACAACTTTGCATAAAATAAAAAAGAAAATGAAGGCTTTTATTTTCTTCTCCAGATAGTATTTCTCTCTAACATCATTAAACATTGGTAGTGCAATTTTTCAAGGTAGGTAATATAGCCAGTATTCAGATAAAGAAGAAAAAAATCCAGAGATATCCAAAATGTCTTTGTAGCTTCCAGAAGAACAGCATTTAAAAGTTCATTTGCTTCACAGTGTAAAAGTTTCTTCAAAAAAAGCACACATGCACAAACTGAAATTCAGAAATATGGATCTCAGGGGGCAACTGCCTTCAAGGAAAGCACTTGCCTGGCAAGCCTGAACAGGGATTGTTCCTCAAAAAGTAACACCTGTGAGAGATTCTAAAATAGGCTGCTTCAAATAGTAATATCCCCTACTTTTGTGCTTTCATGAAAAAAAAAAAAAAACAGAGAAATTAAACGTTAAGATAATTAAGCCAATAGCTACATGACTTTACCTTTCCCTTCATAACAACACAGTCCTCTTGCCTGTTGTTTGCATGAGTGGGTTCTCCACGAAGCCACTTGGTGTAGGTGACAGGTGTCCCATCGCTCCATTCAAAATACATCTGAACCTTGAGGTCATTCAACCCAATCCACAGCTCATCAGCTGTCTCTAAAACATACAGTTAGTAAGATTGATACCAGTCCTTTTCTATGATGTGAACTTTTACCTTGATGGAACAGAAAATTATTTACTCTCAGTAAGTTTAAAAGGCAGTCACAGGAAATTAAGGCTCCTGTTCCATAAAGAGGGCAGACTGCTCTTCACATCCCCACAGCAGTCGTCGAGAAAAGCCCCTCACTGTAGCAGCAATATAGTGAGAGTATTTAACTTCCTACAAACCAGCCCAAATACTCCCTTTGTTGTATTGTGTTGCAGCATAACTAAGTTCATTCTTTTTTACATCTCAAGACTTTTGTAACAATATATGAACAAACACCTAAATAAAATGCTACCTGCCCTTCTAATCAGTCTGAAGTCCAGGTGGGTGACTAAACAGTAAGACTTTTTTTTCCCAGTCACTTGTAAGTAAGCTGTTTCCCACTCTCTCAGACATGCACTGGGCTACGATTGTGTTCTATCACATGCTGGACTTTTGTATAAACATCCAGAATACAATTCTTTATTCCTCTTCATGTTCCTCTCTAAAGTTCTCCTTTGAGTGCGATGCCAACAAAAGCTTGGCTACTATGACAATAATCATCTTACTGTACCCCTTCTTCCTTTGTTTTACCATGGGACTGTGAATTGCTTGGCACAAAGATAGACTTTTGCTCTTTCTGTACAGCACTTACTGCAGCAGAGTTCTGATGCAGACAAGATTTTCTAGGCACTGCAATACATGGTGTTCTCATCTCAGTGAACAAGGCTAATCTGATACTGTCACAAACTGCCTTATACGGCTTCTTCAGTTGTTCCAGTTTCACCCCTCTGAAAAGCACGCTTTCATAACAGTCTCTTGCAGTAAGCATGCCTTACGGGAGAAGCCTGCTTTCCTTCAGGACTATTTGCCTTTCAGAAACATTCAGTTTTACAAAAACAGTGCAGTGCAGTCAGTTCAGTAACAGGTTCTGGAGAAGGCATTAAACTATGAAATTACATACTTCCAAGGAGCAAGGTGAAAACACAACTAATTTTCTTTAGAGCCTAACTTTTTTCAAATGTACTAATGCCTCACCAAGAAGTTTCACCTCTCATAATAATCTCCTTTGAAAGAGTAAGAGTTTCATGTTGGTCATGAAAGAACAACAAATCTTTCTGGAATGTGAAGACAAGCACAAGTTGCCATGGAGTTGGCTAGGATACAAAACTAAAGCAAATCAGCTATTTGATGACAACCACTGCAAGACTGCTGTTACCCTGCAGCTCAAAGCAGCTTACTGCACTTTCAGTAAAAAAAAAGCAGTAACAGCTCCTACGTGAAAAATCAGGTTCATGTAAAGCAGTAACAATAGATCCTAGGAAATATCAGTTTGGGATTGACACAATTCACAACATTGACCGCAGCCTGTCTGTGACAGTACAGTTTATTTGGGTTTCATGTTCTTATTGTATTTTTTCTTGCAAATTTTTTTTTTAATTTAAAATTCAATTCCTTTTGCACTTTATGATCAGGATAATTATTTTTTTTAACCAGCCTTCCCCTTTTATTAATAGGTAATGCATGTGCAAAACTCTTCATTTTCTTAATATAAATATGTTATTGCAAAAAATATACTCACGGTACCCAAGCTGAGAAATAATAAAGCTGTACTCTTCAACATTATGGATGCTTGCCAGATCCCCATCCTCTTTCCTGCAAGATGTTAAGGCGTCTTTCCATATTTTGGGGACCCTCTGAATTATGTAACAGTGACCAGCATATGACATCCATTGATCAGGACATCTAATAGGCACATTAATATCTGAAAAGAAAAATTACCATGAAGAGGTTGATAATTCTATTCTTAACTAAAGACTAAAAATCACATAAGGAAATATTCAGTTTAAAAAAAAAAAATATATATATATATGTATATATATTTTCTTCATAAACAACAGCAGAGCTGAAAAACACAGACAGGGATATTAATCTGCATGCATGATTAAAAGATGAAACTTCCAGATTCCTTTGAAAGAATGCTACAGCTGCAAACAAGTACCTGCATCTTATGACAGGACAGAATTGAAAATTACCACAAAACATAGTTTAGACTTTTATATGTATGCATATATGCTAAAAGATAAGGTTTGCACAGCTGTGCTTTATCATTTTTCTACACTCCTGTCAGCATTTCTTTTCCTCCTTCCTACTGTATAGCTTATATGTTAAGAACCTGTGCTTACAAAACGTATTTATGAGGGTAAATATTTTCCCCAAACCTTAGGCATTTTAGAGATTAGCCTTATTTGCTAAACTAGCAAAAAAAAAATATAACTGGTTCTATAGGATCATGAGAAAACCCAAATAAGAATACTGCTTTTAGGAATCCTTTTTAAAAACTGCATTGAGAAAATTATACTGTCAAAGTCATTTATTTGTGCTTAAAACTTAAAAGTTCAACAGAACAGCACCAGAGCACTGCTAACTGCTGTTCAGCAAACAATTCAGCCTTGGGAGGAGTGCCACCCAAACATATAAAAAACCAGGATATTGGTGTTGTAGAAACAAAATATGATTCTTGCAGGACTTTATTTATAATCAGCAGATGGGTTTAGCAAACACCAATATATAGAGTAGAGCAAGGACAGTGGATTTGCAGAAATTCTGTTGGTAAAATAAAAATGTGTATGTTAGGGAAGGAGAAACATGTTCATGTGTATTAGTGGAGTATATTCTAAAGAAATACTTAAGTAGGTGTCCAAAGTCATGACCAGTCAGACCCAGGTTGCAAGTACTTATCTCATTTTAACTGGAATGCCAATGGTCATTAGATACTTAGTGTCACAGCACAGATTTCTAACAGAGCTATAAACAGTCTGTTGTTTGCACACCCAGCTCAGGGAAGTGCTAGCATGTTCTCATGAAGTTTAAGTAAAATCAAACTTTGTCAGCCCGGGAAAACGGGCTCAGCCAGCCTTTCCTTAGTAAACTAAATTAAAAAATAAACAAGTTTTGCAGGTGAAATTAACAAATTCCTAATAATCCACTTTGCAGGATTACAGGGCAAATGCTTTGAAGCCTTAAGATTCTTACATCACTTAGAGATATATATTGATGTGGGCCCTGCTGGAAAAAACACTTCTGCTACAGACAAAAACCCTACAGCTCTAGGCTTCGTGACAATCTTCACCTGCAACAAAAAGAAATATTCTGTAAAGGTTTTTCACTATGTTTTATAGGACATGAGCATGATTTTGCTCTGTTGTAAATATTCTGTCCCACAGTCCTTGCATATTCTCTTGCTAGACCCAACTGTAACTTCTAGGGTTAAAATTTCAAAGGACTGCCTGTGTGTTTAAGTGCACAACTAAGTGAATTTAGGAATTTGTGATTAATTTATTTCTTGACTTAGGAGCCCTAGTCAGGAAAACATCATCTGCCATGGGTTTTCCTTTACATCATTAGAAGCTGAGGGCACTTAACACCTTGCATGATAACATGCTTATTCCTTTTATGACTTCCCCCCATGGGAGGGAGAGTTTGGAAAATATTTTCTGAAGTGAATCACTGCCAATCTCTGGTTAATCTGTCACCATGTTTGCTCAGCAATTTCTGTACAATTGAAAAATTTTGTCTCATTTCTGTTCTTCCTCCAAATTACTGGTAAACAGAGGGCCAGGGCAGGGGAGAGAAACAAAAGCCTAATGCCTAAGAAAGAAATGTCCATTAGACTCCCCAAAATTGAATTTAAATCTAAATACAATAGCAGACAGTATTGAATTGATAGTATATTTATAGGCATCAGTGTTTAATAACTAATGTATGAAACCTGAAAAGCTGAGTAGTAACCAACTGAACCATCTAAGACAACCTATATAAATTAAACTAGCTGATTATCAGCAGTATACAAACAGTAACAAAACCTTACATATTCATTTCAGAAATAATTAAAATATTCACTGAAATCCTTCTCAGCCAAGGAAACCAATATGCTTGATTTCAATACTAAAGTATTAGTTTAAGTAGAGTATTCTATGTTTATTTCAATTTTTAATTAATGAGATACTAGCTTATTCTTGTGGGTTTTTTTGTCTTAGAAATAAACCAAAAGAAATTAGGAAGATGTCTCTGTCCTAAGTGATTTTGACTGGACTGGTTATATATTGGCAAAAGCAGGAAAAACATCATAAAACATGGTTTTTTAAGCCAAGTATCAACCACTGAGTTTCCAAAACACTTGGTTGACCAATAATGTTTATCAATAAATGGACTGGAAATCTAGGAATGGTTTAGCGTTCGGATTCTAAAACCTTTAATATCAGTGGATTTAGGAGATACCTGTATGTCTTGCAAAGAGAAAGAAACAGAAATAACAGGAAGGAGTGATGAAACAAAGGATTAAGTTAAGAGTTTTTTATAATACACAGACTGATAATAAGGAAACAGGTGTAAATAAAGCTATGAAAACTTATCCCTGTTTTGTCTCTCCTATGTGCATTAGGCAAGTGCCATTATTACATTTCTTCTGAAAAAGTGTCTGTATGTACAAAATTTCAGTGATTTCATAAATAAGTGAAATAGCCTTTTATAGGTACAAAGAAATATCTTTATACATCCATTTATAAATATATCTGTGTATTTTATAAAATAGTTGGATATGTAAAAATGTTTTAACTCTCTCAAAAGAATTTTTTAAAAGTCCTCTAGTCCAGTGTCAACTTGCACTAGCAAACCTACTGTGTTTCTTAAGTAGTAAAAATGGCAGCAAGAAGAAATGAATCAGCTTCTCTGTGTACGCAGGGTTTTAGACATTTATATCATTTTTGAAAACATTAAAATACTTCTCTTTTTCTTTTATAAGCAAAATCTGACAGTTCTGTTTCATTTTGGAAAAGAGAACTCCATCATTTCTGTAATTTAGAAGTTAAAGACACTGAAGAAAAATTACTACACAGGAAGTAGGGAGGCCAGAACATAAAAGAGGTACACACTGTTCACTTTTACAGGGAATCTTGGCCAAGCTGCAGTCTGCAGAGACCTTTGCTTGGTTTTACCGTGTGCAATAGCAAATACCTACTAGAATTACAGATAAACAAAACATGGTCACTAATCATTTGTTGAGGATTTATTACCAAACCCACCTGTAGGAATAATGAAAGATTCTAAAGTGGCATTTCCTCGTTTACAAATATATCCAAGTTTCTGATTGCATTCCCGATTCTCCCACTTAGCACCTTTGCCAGGATTTAATGCGGCACAGATTTTTCCAGGTTCTGGAGAAGGATGTCCTTTAAAAAAAAAGAAGGCCTCAATAACAAAGTTTAAGCACATCACAGTTACCCTTCCAATTATTCTCACATTCTAATCTGTTTCATGCTTTAATTATTAAGATACATTAACATATAGACAATTGTGATTCTCCACAGTTCTTCAGCCTGAATGAGGCAGTTCATTCCCTGAAGAGACAGTTTTTCACAGCAACCACAAGTTGAGATATTCACAATCTAACAGCCTCTTCACAGGTTCGAAGTCTTGATGAAAGGTATTACAAAGCACCTATTTATTTTATTTGGGTGTTTTCTCAAAAACTAGACTCCAGAGCACAATCTTTAGGTGAAAAAACTGTTCAGCAAGCTAGTCAAATTCAGTACTTACTATAACAGAAAAATAGTAAGCAATTATTCTGATACTGTGAACTTCTTGTCTACTTGTCTAAACAATATGACAATAGCAGGATATTTGGGTATTTCTAGTTGAAGATTAGGATTAGCACTAACAGAAATATCTAGAAGAAATGTAGAACCTGTAAAACAGAATAAATTTCTGCATTACACTGGATAAACTTTTGAAGATTTGTTCTAAAGTGAACTTCACATAGACTTTCTTTTGTTTCTGAACAGATGTCACTACATAACAAGCAAGTGTCAGTATGGCTCAGCAATTAACAGTGCAAAATAATAGTTTTTAGTGTGCAAGATTGTGCACTGAAAGTTTTCTTATATCATTGTGTTTTCATTACCTTAGTTAGTCTTACATTTGTATTCAACGTTGTATCTTCTTCCCATAGGAGAAGAAGCTTTGCTTACTTAAAAAATACAAATTTAAATTGTTTTAATTCACAAAAAAAAGTTCATCTGTTGGCAGTTAGCTCTCCCAAATGCCTAACCAGCATAATTTTAGTTTCAATGTTGATAACTTTGTTCCTATGTTTTTCTATTATTTATTTTGGGCTAGTGAAATGGAAGAATATGAACCTTCCACAAATTCTATTAAAATATATTAGTGGAAGAACAGCTGGCTCTTCAACGTCCAAGGTAACAGGGATCAGATAGAGGCAGGCTGACCAAAGTGAAGCCATGAAGGAGGTAGCACAAATATAAAATAGCTTATGTGGACTTAAGAGTATTATCTTTGAATGAAATTAAGGAACATTTGGAGTTAAAGATCAATGGAGACCATTTTTGTTACACAAAAAAAAAAAAAAAAAAAAATACTTTCCAGGATGACTGAGAGTTGTCTGCAGTTTGAACAGCCATGAACAGCTTCCCCTCACTGCTTTACATGCAGATCCTCCTCAGTGCACTTGGGTGACAGACCTATAAATACCTTCACAGCAACTTGCAGTTCAGTCCATCTGGTTGCCTTGTGTGCTCACTCCGTTGAAAAGCTATTTATAAATTAGTCCAGTTCACTCTTTAAAGCTTACCTACTTAAGATAGGCAGGCTATGGCTGAAAATGGGCTTTTGGCCTTGCTTACACAAAGAAGCCACTGGGTGATACAATGGAGTGTGTATTTACAGCTACTGCAGATGAAATACACGTGACATGCAAGAATATTTACTTTGCCTAACTTAGACACCTACTTTATATTGGTCTCCAAAGGCTTCCTGAATAGCCAGAAAAGTAAGTCTTCTTCACTGTGTCTACAGATGTCACAGAGAGTTGCTTTTTAACAACAGCATCAGAGCTCAGCACTGTAACTACAGGTGTGACATGGCTGGGTTTGCTTCAAAATAGACTAGCCTAACATCTTCAGTTTGATACACGTTACTGCCTTGGGTAGGTGTCCTGGTTTGAGTGAGAACAGAACTAATTCTGTTCAGTGATTTTACTTTTAAGCTCAGTTCTAATTAACTGCACTGTCTGAAGTTAGCAGCCTGTTCTCACAGACAGTGTCTGCTTCCAGCAGTGCTAACACCCCATGGTTAGAGTTACTACCAAGGATTGGTGTGCAGAGCAAGGCCACTGCTGAATCTTGTGTACCACATTGGGGGGTGCATAAAAGTGAAAGGCTGCAGCTGCAGGGAGGAGCGGCCAGGAGAGGAGACCCCAAACTGACCCACGAGGGATTCCAGCCCATAGACGGCACATTCGGTTTAGAGCTGAGGGATCCGAAGGGTCTCTGGGCTCTTCTCCCCTCTTGGGCTACTTTGCCAGCTTTTGCTTGGCTTGGCTTGGGTCCTCTTTGGTTCCTTCCTTGGAGCACCCAAGGAGGACTCTGTCTGTTCTGCCTTCGATCCCAGTCTGTGTGTTCCTGAACCCAGTACCAGAATCCAGCTCCTGAACACAGCTCCCGTCTGCTGTGTCTGGGACTGCCCCGGTGCTGCTCCAAAGCATCAGTGGTGACGGTGATGGAATTACCATAGGGGGGTTGGGTTCCATACTGGTTTTGTATATATTTGTACATATTCCTTTGTTATTATTTTCCTTTTCATTAAAGCTGTTCTAGTTTCCTTTTATAATTGCTAAGTCTCTCTCCCTTATTCCCTTAAGGGGGGTTAACAGAGAGTGTCTGTTATAGGTCTAAGGGCCCACCCTGACCCTAAACCATGACAGTAGGTTAATCCCCAATGAAAATCTAATCTTTAAGCAAATAATCAAAACAAATTTGAAAGGAATTTTTAAAAGATAAACAGAAAAACACAGCAGACAAACCATACCCTGACAAGTCTAAGCTCACAAATGAAGACACCTATAGCATCAGATTTATTGTCTATTCATATCAAAATAAATTAAGAGAATATACAAATAAAGTGTAAACAGATGAATTTAAAACTTTCCTCTGGATTTTGAGGCTACCATTTCCATTGTGAATAATAAATTAAGCCCAGTGTGTACCCCTAGCATACGGGCTGTTACAGTGTTTACAGCCACAGTCAGAATCTTTCAACATCAAAACACACTCGGTAATTGCAGGAGAATAGAGTACCAGAAAATAAATGTTACATGATAACCACATTTTTACCTTTTGAAGTGAGTAGCAACATGCTTCACCTTACCTGGGACCCAGTTTAAGTATCGAAAAGGAGCACCACCAACCCATTGCCATCCACTGTTGAAATTCAAACTGTTAAGACCAAACCAAAGAGCAGAACTCAGTCTGCCAGTCAGACCTAGGTAACAGAGACAAAGAGAGATACTGGAAGTGCACAGCAAGAGCAAACACTTTCTCCAAATTTGAGAGCTGAATTCTAGCTAAATTGCCTGCTTCTTCTGTTTCCCAGGACAAGTCTTAACAACTTTTAACCTTTTGGTTAAGCTGGCTCTGCTAAACAAGCAAAACATGTCATTTTACACAGGTCACTTTAGTTGTAGAGTTTTACACATTTAAGGTGTGGAGAATTTTATTACTATAGAAAACAAAATAACATTTCTGCATGCTCTTTGTAAACCAATGATCATAAATACGAAACAAATTTTCTTTCCCAAATTATAAAATATTAAATTGATAAAGATTCACAAAAGGTAACAAAACCAAAAACCTGCTTTCTAAAATGAAATATGAATAGTTTTCTATTGTGTATTTTCTCTTCCCATAAAATTAACATTTGTGAGTTTCAAATTTACAAAATATTGTAAAGTAAAAATACCTGTTTACATTTTATCAAACTACATTAAAAGGTGATAACTCCAAACCACCTTTTTAACAGGACACCTTGTACATTTTCAGACTCATCTGATTTCACTTCTGTGACAGATCAGGCTTCCCAAACCAATTACAACTTACTGCTCTAGTTCTGAAAATCACCTAGAAATACTATGCTTACATACGGTCCTGCTGACTTCTCAAGAACTATAGTCATTATTAATCGTCTATCTCTGCTTTTCACAGAAGACATGGAAGCCCAGATGGATGACTGCTGATTTCTTGAGGAGTTTCTGCATGGATCTGCATAGATCACAGAAGAATATTGTCTAACATACATTTATCTCTGCTTCTACTGATGGCATCATGCCAATATGCAATTTTGCTCTGTAAATTTTAGTTGTCTTTGACAGCATGATTATGGGCAGAAATTTAAGCATGTCAAAGGTAAAAGGAGGGGTAGTTAAGATACAGTGTCATACCAGAGCCTGATTTGGCACCAACATTTCACTGCATTCCAGTACTGCTTCCATACAAACAAGTTGTGGTTAAGGCAATCAAGAACTGAACATGACAGGAAATCCTGATACTGCCAGGGTAGCTGTAGAATGAAAAACTGAACTGCATATATATTTGGCAGTCATATCTACTGGCTTGCAAATAAAATACACCTACTAATAACTCACTGATATATGTTAGTGCCAGATTGCTCTCTTGAACATTAATTTCAATAATAATTACACCACGTTCATTAAAAAAAATGACCTATGTTTTGACCAAATCCTTGAATTTAAAACAAAGCTTTAAACAGAACAGAGAGTACTAAAAGTACATTTATCATTCCTCTAAATTGGAGAAATATGGATTTTATGGATGGTCTATTAGATCGATAAGGAATTCACTGGACATCTGCATCCAAAGAGTTACAATCAATGGCTCAGTGTCCAAATGGAAACCAGTAACAAGCAGTGTCTCTCCAGAGTCTGTATTGGGACTGATGCTAGTAAGTATCTTCATCAGTGTCATAGACATAGGACTGAGTGCAGTCTCAGCAAGTCTGCAGATGACATCAAGCTGAAGGGTGCTGTTGGTTGGCTTGAGGGAAGGTACAGAATCCAGAAGGTCTTTGACAGGCTTGAGGAGTGGGACCATGTAAAGCTCATGAGGTTCAACAAGACCAAGTGGTAGGTCCTGAACCTGGGTCAGGCCAATCCCCAGTATCACTGAAGGCTGAGGGGTGAAAAGATGGATAGCAGACCTGCAGAGAAGGACTTGCAGGTACTGATGGGTGAAAAGCTGGACCTGAGCCAGCAATGTGCTATCACAGCCCAGGCAGCCAACCATATCCCGGGCTGCATCAAAAGAAGCATGGCCAGCAGGCCAAGAAAAGTGATTCTGCCTCTCTACTCCACTCTGGTGAGACTCCACCTGGAGTACTGCACCTGTTTCTCAGGTCCCCAGTATAATAAAGGCACATATCTATTAGAGCAGGTCCAAAGGAGGGACCCAAAAGTGATCAGAGGGCTGGAACACCTCTCCCGTGAAGAAAGGCCGAGGGAGTTGGTGTTGTACAGCCTGGAGAAGAGAAGGCTCTGGGGAAACCTTATCATGGCCCTTCAATATATAAAGGTGGCTTATAAGAATGATGGAGGGGGCCTGTAGTGACAGGACAGAGGCAACAGGTTTAAAATGAATGACAATAGGTGTTAAATGTTAGGTTAGATGGGGTTTTGAGCAACCTGATCTAGTGCAAGATGTTGCTGCCCATGACAGGGAGGATGGACTAAATGATATTTAAATGTCCTTTCCAACGCAAACCATTCTATGAACTTACATATGGCATAAAATAGTTTATCTTCCAACTGATGTAACATATTAAAAATATTTTCTACTCTATTCAATAGATGAATTAGTGAATTATTTCATGTGTGTACACAGGCTAAGAAGGTAATAAAGAGGAGACTGTCTCATTGGACAGTGTCAATATAATTTCAAGTACAAATTCAGTAGAGAATATCCTCAGAGAAGTCTGGATGTTACTTCAAAAAACATTGAAGGAGATGAAGAATAAGACAAGCTATTTGTAAGTCCTTTTGTTTATTAGTCCTTTTTCTTTCTTTCCATATTTTAGCACATACTGGTGACACAACAGCTTTAACAATATAGGCCAAAAGGACTGACTAGTACACACAACAAGTAGAGCACAAAAATTATGCAGCCTTGGTATCTGCATCTTTTGCATTTTTCTGTATTCCAATATTCATTCTTTATTGCCTCCATTACTTAATTGCTGTATTTTTTATGTTATTGTAAGTTACTAGCAATATTTAATCAGGATAAAAGAATCATTATCTGTCCGATATTCAGGTTAACAATTTAAATCTACTAATTTTCAAAATAGAACAAATCTGAATTTTCAAGATGGAACATGCTATATAATTGTTCCTGTTACAATAATGCACTTTTTAAAACAAAACAAAACAAAACAAAAGTGTAACACCCTACCAGTCAGGTATGTTTGTTCATGCAATTCTGTGATGCTCAGTAACTCCGCCTTCTGCTGTTGACAGCTTTTTCTTGCCTGGTGCCATTTCAGAGCTGCCTCAGAATTTATCTGGTACTGGACATTCGTTAAAGGATCTGTATTCCACAACAAACCAATATTAACTGTAGGGAGAAAAAAAAAATGCTGTGACTGATCATGAAGAAGGCGGCAGATAAAATAGAGACATACACAACATACACAAACATACACAAACCCTAAACAGGGTAGACAACTGGTTTGAAAGGAGTCCTTGGGCTCTCTAATGTGTTAGCAAATCCAGGGCATAGCCAAACCATGACAGCCATGTTGGGCAGGTACAGGTAATGAAGCAAGGTCATCATTTTTTCTGGTATAACAAAGCTGCTGTTTCAGGTAGAAGATGAGTGGGTAAAGTCATGCTAAAAAGAGCTGATTTGTCACTGGGAGAAAAAGACTAAAGATTTCCAGACTCATGTGAGCTAAGATGTTAATCTGTGACCAGTCTGACCACTTCAGAGATAAAGACCCCATTTTGGTTACTACTTTTTGGTGCTATGTAAAACTCCTATGGATTTCTTACTGTGATAGAGGTAATCAGACCCAAGCACTGAACACAAAACTTACACCACACTTTCTTGCAATTCCTGATTTGTCTTATGCATGTATCAGACATACCATCATGCTTTCTTCTTTGCCACTACCTGACTGTGATCTCCTTGAATATCTGAACTTGGCGCATTTAGTCAACACCAAACCAGTGAAAACATCATCCAGCAAGGCCCAACATTAGAAATGGCCCCAGAAGGTACCACACTGCTGCAGTCTCTCCTAGCTCGTCTCAATTGAATTCCCACAACAAGCAATAGAAATCAGTGGGATCTTGCTCTGCCAAAACTGGAACCTGCAGGAGGCTCAGACACTGAGCTAAATATCACATAGAGATTAAAGTTGCATGACAAAAGCAGAATATAGCAGAGGTCACTGTATGTCTGCTGACAATGGGAAAATGACTGAAATTCCCGCAGCTTGTATCAGAGTTGCTCAAGTTGCAAGCCGTGACAAATTTGAAAGAAAGAGGTCTTTTCCTTTTCCGAATTCAGAGAGCTCAGAAAACTTAAGTGTCCAAATAAGAGGAAAACAGTACAATAAACAAAACTCAAGACAAAGGATGATACATGTTAAATGTCAGCAGGTCAGTAACCAGTTCCACTTTTTCCTGTGTTACAACTGATAGTCTATGGATAATATAAAGTGCTTCTTTTCAAATTATCCTTATTAGGAAAATAAAAAAAAATCTAACCTAGTGCAATAATGACTTCTGGCTAAAAATGGGAACTTTCATCCTGTTATCATTATCCATAAACCATCTTCTGTTCAAAGTATTTTATAACTATTAGAAGGCAAAATTTCTTCACTACATTATGTTCTACAAGGCCATAAATTCCTGTGCACGAGCACAAGCCTGGGATAAAAAGAAGAATGCAAAAATAGTAAAGTCTATAACACAGTAAAGAAAACTGGCTCTGACTTGATAGAAAGGGTTTTATAAATCTTGTACAATTACTACAGAGGACGAGATAAACAAGTGTCAGGCATTCATCCAACCTTCTACCTCCCTCCCCCAGACACACAACTTACATCTGACTTGCATATGGTGCCCTCCTGTAGAACTTTGGTCTTTCATAAAAATAAAGTTAATTTCTGTACCTTGGAAAATTTAGGTTTAAGGTATCCGAGTTCTATGAGGTCAAATGCCTTCACAGAACAGGATTTGGGAAAATCCATATGCTATTGTTTAAACCTTAGCATCCCCAGAGAAACCAGATTAATCACTTTTCTGGAATGCTATGTTTTAGCATATAAACTGAATTAATCTTAAACCACACCTGTCCTTAATACATAATTGGAAAAAGAATAAAAATGCTGAACGTTATCCCTACACAACTGAATTCAGTGTGCATTTTTTTACACACTGAAATTAGTGAGAACCAGCTACTTCTACTACAACTACTATCAAAATCCCAAAAGTGCAAAAATAGTAAATTAGAAGATTTCACTCAGTCTTCAATGTAAAACAGACCAAAAATGTACTGAATTTCAGGTATAGCCCTTGACAGAGAAGTTCAAACTTTCAGCAAGTGCATAAAGTCCTGACCAATGCAGACATTTCTGATATTTCCAATTTTTAAAATAGCTACATGATTATCATATCAAAATGCAGTATTTCTCCTGAACTATGAAATGGAAGAATCATTAGAGATTTTAATTTCAAATTGCAGTTTGAAATATGGCCTGTGACTAGCAGTAACAATAAAGTGTTTGTGTTTGTTTAGCTTTCCATCCAAAGCAAGCTGGAGTCTCAGTCCAGTATTCTTGGAAAATAAATGAATAGAATCATGGCAGACGAAAACCAAACATAAATCTTGATAGACAGCCTATAAAATAGTTACCATTGCTTCCTCTCTGAGCGTACTGTATAGAAGGTATCTCATGATAAAGACATTAAAGTTTATGGGAATTTATAATATAGTCTATAAAGATACAATGCTATCAACAGTAAAAAAAGTATAAATGATACTAAACTTTCTTCACATGCTTATCTTCACTTAGATATCTTTTCCTACAGTGCTCCTCTCTTTTTTTTCTAGATAAATAGGTGAGGTCCAAAGTCAAGTTATGAGTTCCAGATAAATCAGAAGAAGCAGCACAATCACCCCCATAGAACAGCTCACCACTTCACTAGGCATTTTGAACCAAACATAAAACCACAGTGAAAACCCCTTCAAAACATCTTGGAACACCAGCATAAAAAGTGTGTCATAAAAAATAAATGTGGCATTTGTAAACGAATACAAGGATGTAGATTTCCCAATAATGAACATACCAGGCTAAAAATATTTAAATATTTCCTCATTCTCCGCACTTTTTGTTTGCTTCCTAGTGAGCTGCAAGTTTTATGCATCACTTATAAAGCTTTCTAAATTCTTCACAGAAGTTCTAGCTCTTTTTTCTGTCAAGAAAGGAGCCTCAACAGACTTCTGCCCATTTGAATACAGCTAGAGACACACCTCATGACTCACTCTCCTAACGGAGTTACACTGTGCAACCTGTTTTCTTCCCCAGTACCTATTTTTATATCACAGTACGACATACAGTTCAAAAAGACAGAGTGTAACCTATAAAGAACCAGTACTTCCTAGGCTACTAAAAAATTGTCTGATGTAGCAACACTTCTCAGTTTCTTCCTGTGGGATTTAAGTTTCTCTGCTGTCACTCTATCAGCATCTCTTTTTAAAGCACCAAATAAAGGGTCATACAGACAACTGTTTTACCTCCACTGGTCAATCTTCTACATCTCTATTGCATATAATAACTGTTATAAGTACAGTCTTCTGCTCTCTTCATTTTGGAGAACATTTGAGCCAGTTTTAGTCAGAATGAAAAAAACCCAAACCTGCTACCACAGCCTGTCTCTCATTAAAATATATGACCCAAACTTGAACATTTTATAGCCAGTACTGAAGAATCAGGAAGGAAACATGCAGGCAATCAGCATAAAGCAGCTTTTTCCCAAAACAATCACAGTCGTCTGAATGGATTTCCTTGAATTATGCCAAAGAATTAAACAACATTTTAATGATGCCTCCTATCTGCTGTATTCAAGGAATGCTAGATAGGTAGCATTCTGAAGCTGATCTTGCATGTGCTGTATGAATGGGATTTATATTCCCAACACGTTTTTAATATCTTGAGAATAATACCAGCATAAGAAAAAAAAAAAAAAAGGTTTTCTGTTTGTCTGAAATAATGAATGCTACATTCATGGAAAGCAGGCAAGGACACTAATACTTCATCACCAAACCATTTAAGATCAACCCAAACTGTTTTCTTCACATCAAAGGAAAGATAATTTTTTCTCCTTAGCTCTTAGGTCAGCAAGTGCTTTACAGCAAAAAAAACAGTAAAAAGGGAGGGAGACGTGCTGCCTCTCTCAATATGGCAGAAGTAGCAGCAGCTTGAAGACAAAATGCTTAGTACATTATTTTATAGAAGTTCAGAGAAACTTTTTTTCAAATTTAAAAGAATTCAAATACGTACAGGCATATTACTCCAATTTACTGAAAGTACTATTAACATTTCTAAATAAAGTTCTGTATATTCATAATACTGTAGTTGAAACTCTTAACTATACTCAAACCATGGAATTCAGAATATAAATGCTTCTAATTGATTTCAAATACAGAGCTGCGCCGGAGCACACAGATTTGGGATATACTCGGATTTAGTGGAAAGTTCATGTAAGCTCATTCATGTTTAAAAGGCAACTCATTCTACAAAGTAGTTTTAATTTTCAATTAAGCTATATTCTAGCTTCCAATTCTGCTGCACAGATTTCTACATGGCCTTTTGCATATATTAATGTAACATCTTTACATCTAATTAACATTCAATTTAAGTAAATAGTGTAATTACAGATACCAGCATATGATTAACACATTTTCACCTGGATGTAGCTTGTAATTTATTTTTTTTTTATGCTGAGCCCTGTATTTGCATGTCTAAGTAATTCCTAAAAGGATAGTGGGCTGAGTGGAGAGAGAAAAATGCACCATTTCAAACTGCATTTTATACAGTAAACACATGATAAGGACACCAATATTTCCAGGCAGCTGAATAACAGCACAGCAGAATCATGAACATAAAAAACTTACATTTCATGGGGCAAAATCCATATAGCTTGTCAACATCAAAGTCTGAAGTGGTTCCACACCAGAACCAGCCATCTGATCTGCCAGCATCTGTGCAGTCAGCATACCATTTATCACCAAACTTAAAAGGGAATACACAAGGTGCTCCATTGGCATTTCCTTTCACTGTGTAGGTATCTAAAGGGACACAGCAATTTAAAAAAGCAAAAGCATGGGTTACATATAATATGATCATATAGCACATGATAGCAAGCAGCTTGATAGCTTAGTATACAAACTGTACTAGAATTGGAACACTGATAATTTTACTCTCTAGGCCTAGTCTGATACGGATGTCCACAATGAGGAAAATTTCTTGCTGCTTAAGGAGACCACTTATTGGAACTGATTGAGCCAAGACAAGTACATTCCTGTGCTAAATTTTTCATGCACAAGAATCAAAAGTATAAAATCCACACAGTTAAGCTATTTTCTTTCTAAGCACAAACAACTGCTGATTCTTCCATCAATAACCCACTCAGTTGCTGAGCATTTTTTACAGGGAAGAGCACACGCGTACAACCTTGAAAGACGTACCACAAAATGACTCCAATATACCATGTCCAAATAAAATTTCCATTGTCATCTAAAGATAATTTTTTGTTTCATCAGAAACCTGACTCGATGAAACTTATCAAAGCAGCTAAAGCAGTTTTCTGTGTGTGCACACATCATATAAAATGCATTGATGGGAGGACATACAGAGGAACCCTAATTGACTGATTAGAGAAGTGACATGCCAAGGTCACTGTCTCTCAGAACTGCTAGAAAGTGAAGGAGAAAGGAATGGCAGGCCATGACTGCACCTCTCCCCCGCCTCCTTTCACGTGATTACTTTGCTAGGGTTCTTTTACCATAGAAAATACATCCACACCTCTCTGTGTGGCCATTTCTCTTTATCGAAGAATACTAAATGGGAAACCAAATGTATTCCCAGATACTTATCATAAATAAATGTGTGTATGTATCCTACCTAACTTTTTCAAATTGAGCTATTTAAAATATCTTATTTCTTTGTCTAACACTTCAATGCCAACTCAGTTAACTAAATCCGTACAAAATAATTAATATTTGATCCCCAAGGAAAAAAAAAACCATAATCAACAGACTACTCGCATACTACTTCTGTACACATGTAAATAGTAAAATCTATCATTAACTACTGTGTAATAGTTACACACATGTTCTGAAAAAACACAGATTTCTTTTCCACTCTCCAAATGAATCACTACCGTACATGGTTAATTATCAGAACTTTGACAACTTTGACAAGAAAAGCAAAATGGACCCCTTAAAAAACATAAAACACACACTCAAGTACTGCTGATTTCATCAGAAGTCATGCTCACTGATCATTAACAAGATGAAGGAAATTCTCCAACACTTCTACATATTTTAGATACACATAGAAATGAACTTGAAATACAGAAATTAATTTACAGAACTTTACCTTCATAGCCTCGAGAACACAGATCGTCTGTTGTTCCGTAGACTTTCCACCTACTCCATAAACCAGATCCCTTGTACAGCATAATATTCCTTTCCTGTCTGTTTCCATAGTTGAAAAACAAATCTTCCCCTTGGATTGCAAAGAGAGTCTCATTTCTGCATTCCCATCGCTGAAGTTCACTAGCCTTGTCACAAGGGTACAGAGTGATCGGAACCCAGTCTTTCTTCGAAGGCACTCCCAAGCACAATTTGAATGCTATGCTCATAAGCTGGTGATCTGAGACCCACCTGAATTTTTGTGACTCATTTTCTTGAACGCAAGGAGCAGTAGTCACTGAATTAGAACTTTGAGCCAGTACACAGCGCTTGTGATCTTCATTATATATTAAGAAGATGCTAGTATCTGTAAGACAAAAACCACTTAAATCATTTAGTTTGAAGCGATCTTACTTACGATCTAAATGAAATATGAATCTGGGCACTACTCTTGGGGTTAAAAGCTCACCATCTGCTCAGCAAAAGAAGGTGTGGTAGTCCCGTGGCCAGCACCTGTTAAAGTGATTGCAGAATGCAACTAGGGCATTTCAACTCTTCTGTGTCAGTGACAGCATCCACACTCAAAGTGCAAGGCAGCAGAGATACAGATCTAGTGTCTTCTATAGCTTTAAAGTATGGGTTAAAGGGAAGAGAAAAAACACGCTCATGGTATTAGCGCAAGCTGCACTCTTGGGAGTTACTGAAACAAGGGAGCACACACACCGTACACAGCAGATCCTGACACTGAGCACTCCAGCACCGCTGTCTCCTTGATCCTGGCTCCCAGGCAGGAGATTGCAAGAGCCACTAAGTTCTTCAGGCTCCGTTTCCCCACATTGGGGAGTTCTGTTACCATATGCTCTGCTAAAATCCTTAAAGTCTTCACTGAGGGGAAGGGTATTATTTTAACACAAGCTACTTGTAGAGCTAAAACAGCATATTCATTTTCCACTCAACTCATCCGTGAGTTCTTTCCCCTTTCTTGTATCTCTCCATTACGAATGAAATACTGACAACAGTGGGATTTGCCATCATCAGGTATGTCTCTTGATGACTTATGAAGATCTGTGAGGGCTTTTCTATCTCCCAAAGGTATTTCTCCCTCTTAGTAAATAGTGCTTCACAGTATGTATTTTCAAGTATTTAAGGATTATTTCAAAATTGTAGCCACTAGAAAAGTTTTTAGCATCTCTTCGACTTGAATTACTATAGAGTGCAACATTTCTGAGCTGACCTTCCCAAACACTGAGAATTTCTCCTCTTTGATCCTCGAGACACATTTTAGCACATTCATTTATTAGTTCTCTCTGATATTGGATGACATAATGTAACATGATGTACAAGGTGTTAAAACTACATTTTAACTGGGCTGCAAGCTAGGAAATACCAATTTATGTGACTCTGAGGATTGAAGGTAATTAAAACATTATTTATTTTAGTGTATGATTACCAAATCAAACACATTCTACAATGGAGAAATATTTAAAGATAACCTCAGAAAATCTTCTCTACTGAGGCTCCAATGTGGAAATGATCAAACTTTTCTGCAGAAGAAAAACCTGGGAACAAATATCCTCTCTTTCAGAAAAAGAGCTGACCTAAACTTATCTCATCTATGGTTCAGTTTCCTTCTCCTGTCCTTTGGCTTCCAGCTCACTGGGAAGTAGTGTAAAACTGATGAGCACTGGATACAGAAATTGTTGCCTTTTGCCAATCTGTTTTACTCACAGACAATACAAGGAAATGTATAATTATCATTGATGATGATAACTTTTTTTATTCTGCTTTTCTACTAGCATTTAGCACTATGTTATTGTAAACTGATACATGCAATGCTTGCAACTCTCCTTTTCCTGGAATGTAAAGTTTCTGGGTAAAAGGGATGTCAGACATTTTCGTATGTGTGGAAATGATCTTCACATGTGTGGCTACCTGATCTTTCAAACTGCTAAAATTGTATCTGTGGCCTAAAATAACTTTCCTTATTTGATGCAGCTTATGGTTTTAAAGAGAGGATGCTATGCACGTGAGGTACCCCAAAGTCAAAAGCCTGGATTGCTGCACCTAAGCCTGAAAAGCTGCAGAATTCTGTCTCCAGAAACCAGGTTAGAAAACTGAACAAAGAGGTCTGGCTAGTACAGGGGGCTGGAGAAAGACAAATATTTGGCCCTCTGCTATTCTGATTACACCTTTCCAAAGAGTTATCAGTGTGTAAATGCAACATGGCTGCTTATACAAGAGCCCAGGGCACACGGGGCTCTGTCTGGGAATAATACACAGGTAAGCAACTAAAGGGCCAACATAACCAAGCAGTTAAAGTAGGTTAGCACCAAAACAGAAGGACAGAACAGTAAATGGTAGCAGGGTGCAGGAGCAACTGTGGCTGAGACTGTAGCTGAAGGATTTTGCTCCCCTCAATTGCTCGTCTCATCCATGAACATACAGCAGACCTCTAGCATGGTCCTGTATTGTTCTAGTTTACAGCTTTATTTCTGTGTTTGTTCTGCCTGCTTGGACACCAAAGGGGATTTCCACACAACACCTTCCTCATGAGTTATTAGGTAGTCTGGCAGAATATGAAATAAGACAGGTATTTTTGCCACACTTCCTACACCCTGCCAGCTCTTCTCTGTGAACACTTGATACAACTCCTGTCAACATGATGAGTTGTGTCTGTAAAATGGGCTGAGCAGAATTACCCATTAACTGTGTTTCACTGTTTTGTGTCAACATCCGTTATAGAGCTCCCATAGAAGGATACCATTCTTCACTATAGATGAGCTGCAGATGGCACACTTAAAGGTCAACCACAGTGTGATCAGGAGTACCACAGTCTTGGCACTTTGAATTACATCAGTTTCTAATTCATATTTTAAAAATTACTCCTGGAAGGAAGTTATTTAAATTGCATAGGAACATACCAGCCATTGGAACCAATCTACCCCACTGCTAATACCTATCCGTGGAAATATAATGTATTTTCCCTCAACTGTCCTAAGTAGATCCCAATAGAATTTTTCATGCAGGCTTTCATTTTACTTCACTCACCACACTATTTGCCTATCTCTGGCCCCAGCTTATATCTGAAGAATTGTGACACGTACTGTAAAATCTCACTAGCCAAGTATCTTCTCCACAGTAGAGATTTTCGGTATGCCAAGGTATCTTCACACATGCTCTGCAGCATTTGCAAACTATCAGAGATTATTCAAGTGTGAATCAAGAGGTAGCTCACCAAGCCAGTGAAGCGCTACCAGGGTTAAGCACTAATGGAGAGCACTGGAAGAGGACACCAAAAGCCAGAAGTGAGAAAGGGGAAGCAATGAGGCAGCAAGCAGATAGGATGACTATCTTCATGCGGACTCTCAGCCACCAGACAGTCTATAATAATTGTTGCTAATTACACAAAGCAGGAAAGGTTACAAGGCAGCGTTATGAGGTTGTGCTTCAGGAGATCTCAAACTGGAAAGCAGAGGATGCCTAGAGGCTTTCAGGAAGGGCAGATACAGAACTTTCACTGATAAACAGCAGTGAGATGGAAATCCTGTTAGTTCTCACAGCAAGCAGGTGCAGGCTCCAGGTGTCACCAAGATACACAGTTTTCACCTGTTTTCAAAGGTCTCATCCCTGACAATACCTCAGCTACCTTAACATAACCCCACAGAAGCCATCAGCCAAAAGCAGGTCCCCAGACCCACTGAAGACCAGAGGACAAGGCAAAGCCCCAACACCAGGCCCTTCTGCAAACCCCCGTACTGCGGAAGTATCAGAGGGGCAGCTGGGTGACAGGATGATGGTGTTACCTTGACCAGGGACCGAGTCCCCAGAGTGGTGAGGGAAACTGAGGCACCCCCAGTGACAGCCCTGTTTGGCACCCACACCACCACGGGCACCCCAAAGGCCACCTCGCTGGGCAGTTTCACCCACTGGGCAATTCAGGAGGCAGGGGAGGCAGGTGGCTGAGGGAGGGCCCGAGGGGAGGAGGTGTGTAGTCCTCCCTCAGCCACGCTCCTCAACTGCCGCCACTGCATCCTAGCTCCCCTCAGCCAGCACCGAGGGGGTTAAAATGGCCGCGGGCTCTCCCACCTGCGTAGATGTTTCCCTCCTAAGCTGCAGGTCAAGCTGGGCTCGATGCTCGCCGCGATCCCGCTTTTTTTTTTTTTTTTTTTTTTTTTTTTTTTTTTTTTTTTTGCCCGGTAGACCCCATCCCGCACAGCCCCTGCGGGCACTTACCTAGCAGCGGAAAAACCCGGGGGAGAAGTGCGAGGAGAAGCAGGAGCGGGGAAGGCGCCATCGCCGCGGCTTCGACCGTGGCGCCCCGCGCGGTGCGGAGAGAGGCTCCCGCCGGGCAGGTCCTCCGCACTTGTGGAGGGCTGGTGGATCAGGGGAAAGCTCTGGGCTCGAAATGATAAGGAAATATCCTGTCACATGGGGCGTTTTAAATAACAGGAATTCGCTGTTCAAACTTTGCCTTCCTAAGCTGATTTTTTTTTTTTTTTTTCCCCCTTCAGCGGAGGGAAGAGCCTCCTTCCAGGCACATGCAGGTGGTAAAGTGGTGATAGCTGAGCGGAGGGATGGGTTTTGTTGTCACTGTGGCTGTGGGGTTTTTATATATATATATATATATATATATATATCTCCTTTTAGCGACCGTGTCAGCGTTGCCTGCGGGCCAGCGGTTTGTTTTCCCCGCACATCAGCCAAAGCCGCGCCGAGGGAGCAGGACACCCCCCTTCTCCCTTTCGGAAGTGAACCCAAACCTCAAAGAAAACCCCCACTAGCACGACCGGGTTTCTCCCAAGAGCTAGGACCGCAGAAGCAGCAGAGACCTACTTTTGGGAAACCAGGATTCGGGTTGCTCCCACCCCTCCAGCCCGCTCCCCCGCACTCCTCCCCCTTTGTACGAGCAGGTGGCTCCCGCCGCTCCGGGGAGCGGGGCCGGGGCCGGCGCCTCTGCTCCGGGGTGGAGAGGAAGAGCCGGAGGGGACGCGCCGGCTGATAACAGACACCTAACTAAGCATTTTCTGAGATGAAATAAATGAAATTCGAACGCTGTGTATGTTTGTTTATGCTTCTGACTGCGGTGGCTCTGTCTGCTGTTAACAGGGTGCAAACCTTGGTCTTGAATCACTGTGAGAAAAACGGAAACTTGCACTCCGGCTGGGTTTGCACAAGCTGAAGTACCGATGTAGAATTAAATACTCTTTCTGAAAAGGTGTCTTCAGAGCACAATCTGCCTTGAAGTTTTTATGGCTTCTCGTGGTGCTAGGTAGGAGACTTCGCAGTGTGCTTTTCTGTGGGGAGCAGCGTGTTTCCCTAGAGGCTGTTACCACTGTATGATCTGAAGAGTCCCAAATGGATTGAAAACATCAGTTTTACCAGTGTTCTACACATAGAGGCTTTTGTAACACGTGGGACTTACTGAGCATTGTGATACAGCATACACGAACTTGCAAACCATCAAACCCGTCATGTTTGTGAAGCATGTTGTACAGCAGCTCTCCCTGCACTGTCATGCGCTCAGGAATCTCTGGAAAATGTTGAAAATCTTCAAAAACCTCCTTGCTGGAAGTTCTGGGGGGAAAAGTAGAGGATGTCTGAGTGGAAAAGTAAAGGGAAACACCAATGTGAGATTAGTATGGAAGGAGACAGGGCAGAGTGAGAAGGCACTTTGACAATACTATTAGAGAAGAAACAATGGAGATGAAATCCAAGCTCATTTGAAGTCAGTGATGAAACTCACATTAACATTGGAAGGGATTCCAGCCAGGCATTTCAGCTGTGCTGGGCTCGCCTGTGGACTGTGTGCAGGGAGTGAAGATGAAGTGCAGCATAATTTCTCGTGATACCTGTGAACTCACATAAATGTCAGGAATAGTCTGGCCCAGGGACAAGAGGTGGGAAGTATTTTGGCTACAATTGGCAATGTTCTGTATTGTTATGTTGACAAATTCTCATCTGGGAAACTTCATCTATTGCTACAGTTTATTATTCACTATTTGCAATGGCCTGTATGCTGAACAACTGGAAGATCCAAGTGCTTTCAGTGAGGAGATTATAGCTAACTCAGATAGTCATAGTACAATTCAGATATTAAGTATTCCTCCATATTCTATCACTACCACCTTCAGGCATTCAGGCATTCAAACCACATATTCAAACCCACCAAAAGTGGGTTTGGAGGTGGAAGAAAGAGTATTTTCCCAAGTCATTTTAATATTTATTTTACATATTTATTTTACTAGCAGTTAGCAACACCTGGAAGTCCAGAAAAACATCTAGTGCTAGAAGGAACAAGTCAGAAGATGAGGAACAATGCTGTTGCCCCAACAGAATACTGTTATTTGTGAGATCATTGCTGAAAGTCTGGGAATTCGTGGTATTCTTTTGGCCTAAGGTAAACAGAGAAGGGAGACACTGTGTGAAGTTCAGTCTCAATGTAAGTACAATAGCCACAGAATTCTTTAGATTAAACTCAGATGATTCAAATAGCAAAGGGGGCTGCACGTAAGTGCATATGTGTGTCGCACAAATAGACAGAAAAATGGAATTAAGGAGACGAGTAGTTTCACCTATTCAGCAATCAGTGGCTGTACCAGGAATGAGCCACTCTGCAGTGACAGAAGGAACTCTATTCGGCCATTCTTGGAGATTCTCTATACTGAACTGACAAGGAGCTGAGCAACCTGATCTAAATTTCAAGGTAGTCCTGCTTTGGGGAGGGTGTCATACTAGATGACATCCAGAGGTCCCTTCCAAGCAAAATGAGATATCAGAGGAGCTACTTCCAAGATAAGTATTCCAGCCTTTCTTGAGATCTGTCCCTCAGCTAATTAACTCACTTCCTGATCTCAAAAACATCTTTTTCTCGTTGTCCCTTGCACACACTGGAGATGTTGCCACTTCAAAGCCATTTTGAGTGTGGTATGTGTCTGTATATATATATATATATATATATATACACACACACACCCCCTCTGTGTGTGTGTGTGTGTGTGTATCTATATTCCCTGCCTAGAGCACAAGAGGTCTCGATGAGCTTATTCACATAGCCTCTGTGTCTCTTCTGCACAATACTCCTCAACAATTACGTCCGGATCAGGCCTGCTCTTTGGGAATCCTCACTCAAATATATGAATCATATAATCTGATCTGATACAGTCCAAGGGAAAGAATTTCTCTCCTTTGAGACAAAAAGACAATTCAGCAAAGTCTCAGGCTGTAGTGATTTGTAGGCAAATAGTTACCAGAAGTCCAGTCTGCTAAATAACTAATAACAGGATACGTGCCCTAGATAGACATATGTTTTCATCTCTCTCCGTGGGTAGCAAGACAGCTGCCATTTACATTTGGAACAGAAAGCCCTGAATTCCTCTGAAACAGGTCAGACATTCTCTGCTTCTGGCACATCCAGTACTTGCAACTGGTGATTCTCCCTGGCAAAATACCCTGAAATCAGGAAGTCATAGTGGCCCTTGACTTTGATAGTCAACAGGAAGATGGAAAGTTCAGTTTAAAAGAAATCATATCCAGACCTGAAACATAATATGCCTATTTTGTTTACATTGAAGCAAACCAACTGGATTATTATCTGTTCTTTCACATTTGTATCCAAGAGGTTTTTTGATGTTTCATGTGGGAACCTGTATCTCTTAGATGACGTTCAGTAATTTTCTATACATTTCTAACACTTTTGTCATCATATATAATAAACACATACTCAAGAACAAAATGCACATCATTTGTATCCTCACTATTATCACTATACCTATGCTGTAATAAGAAACTATATAAACAAGACATTGAGCAGAGAAAAAAACATAGGAATCACCAAAGTTAATGTTTCCTTTTTATGCGATTCAGATTCCTCTGGAACATTCAAAAATTGATTTTGAGGTTTCTGATTTCTAAAAGCAAAATATAATAAAATATTTTAGGAAGGAGAACAATCAAGGCTTTAATATCTGTCACCAGAGAACCTTTACCTAGTAAAAGTCCCTTGAGGATTAAAGATTTCAACATTCTGCCTTTACTTCAAAGAAAGAAGGTCCTTGTTCCTTGCATATACTTTGTTTCATAGATATACATGGCTATTGGGAACGTATGTATACTCTCATGATTTCTAACATTTCAAGTTCAGTTTATTCTTGACCACGCTGTGAAAATAGAGGAATGTCCATGACCTTGCATTTCTGGTTGCTTACAGCTAACAAATGAGTTTCACCTGCATAGTTAAAAACCACAGTAAATACAGCCCAAAGTTTACAGATGCTCAGGCCAAGTAAAGATATTGTAGAAGGTTTCTGCTTTCTGTCATCATAGAAAAGTGTCAAAGGAGAGAGCATCCATGATTGTAGAACACCCAGTGTCCTGACATAGATCCTGTCATATGCCTTTTATCAGTTCGAATTTGATTTTTCCATAGTATTCTACTATATCATGTTGCAGAAATACAGCTATATATTAGATTGTGGGGTGGAGACTGTTTCATATAAAATACAGACAAGAGGTCCTCAATTAGAAGGTATTGATATCATACAATTACCATACTATGTTAAGGGCTACTTGGTGAAGACAGTTGAGATTTATTTCTTTTAATGAAAGGAGCTGTCCTTAGACAAGCCCCCAGTTTAGCATGTACATGATTTTTTATCTCAAAACCAGGAACTTTGTAAATTGTGTACATTTCAGAGAACAGTCCGGGAAGTAAAGACACTCTGCATAGAAACAGGGAAGAGTGTAGCCATAAACCAGGCCACTTCCTCTCCACCCACCAAGAAAAACCACCTAGTTAAAATAGAATCCAAAGACACCAAAGGCTTTTGTATTTAAAGATTTCTTCTGTGGGCACGATGAAGCCTTACAGCAATAAGACACTGAATGTTTGGAGTTCTGCAGCAGAAGATGCTGGTGACATCTCCCTAGCTGAATTCTTCTCAGTGTTTTTTTCTTAAATGCTTGTCTTTTCTTAACTTGCTTGTGAGATATCAAGTTGTAAATGCTTTCCTTCCTGATACAGCCATTGTGCTCTTACAATCATTTCAGAGTTCCATTAGTTGTCCTAGAGTATTTATACAACATTCTCACACTATTGAATGAATTTGGAGGGTTAGATTTCTAGAAAGTTTTATTGTTGTAGAGAGCTAATTAAAGTTAGACACTGTACTGGTTTTGGCTGAGCTGGAGTTAATTTTCTTCATAGTAGCTCAGATGGTGCTAAGTTTTGAGTTTATGGCCAAAACCCTATTGATAACACAATGTTATCAACAGGGATGTTTTAGCTATTGCTGAACAGTGCTTGCACAGCATCAAAGCTTTTCCTGCTTTTCATGCTGCCCTGTCAGTGAGTTTGCCACGGCTGCGCAAGAAGCTGAGAGGTGACACAGCCAGGACAACTGACCCCAAGTGACCAAAGGGAATTTCCATACCCTGTGATGCCACACTCAGCAGTAAAAGCAGGGGAAAAGAGGAGGAGGAAGTGGGGATATTCAGAATTAGGGTGCCTGTCTTTCCAAGGCCCTCCTTTCCTTGTGAAGCAGCTGAACACCTGCCTGCCAACAGGAAGCAGTGAATGAGTTCCTTATTTTGCCTTGCTTGTACACACAGATTTTTGCTTTACCTATTTAACTGTCTTTATCTCAACCTACAAATTTTCTCACTTTTACCCTTCGGATTCTCTCCCCCTGTCCCATTAGAGGGGAGCAAGTGAGCAGCTGCATGGGGCTTAGCTACCAGCTGTGGTTAAACCACAACAGATACAGACTAAAACATTATTTCAAGAACTTTACTATTCTATATATTCTAATTTTTATATAGGAGACAGGGAATTTAGCTTTTTTTAAACCAGAATCTTTCAGGGGTCAAAAATAGTTAAAAGCTAAGAGGAAAACCACAAAAAGATGAACAGCAATCTTAAATTTTCTCCAGGAACTTTCAGTGACAGACATATCAATGTAACTATTAAATTGAGGAAAAAATATTGCACTATTGCTTAGAAACTAAAAGAGCCAAGACACAAACCTATGGATGCCAACTGGCAGTCACCGGAGCTGATTTCAGATGTATCTAAGGCTCAACCAGGAACTGGTGAAGAAGGGTTATAGAAACTTCTAGCACTTTTTTTTCTCATCTTGTGCTTTACAAAGCTGATGCTCATCCCAGTGACTTCTGCAGTCATGGAGAAATGAAACACCTAATATGAACATTGAACAAAACAGTGCATAAGTAGGATGCAGATCAGCATGGGTTTCACAATAGAAAAAAAAAAAAAAAAGTAAAGCACTTTAAGCACTACCAAGGAAGTAGAGTCATTGTTCTGTAATTACAGAATCACAGAACTGTCATGGTTGAAAAACACCTCTAAGTTCACTGCATCCAACTATCAACCCAAAAAAACCCCACCAAAACTTTAAATCCCCCAACCTGAAAAGTCTCCTCTAAATACCCAAGTGTGTTCAGTCCACCTACACAACTCCTAAACCAGTAGTACAGCCATCCTACAATTGTAACCTCCCTTTATTGTCAGTGGAGAGAAAGAGAAGAGAAATTTGGATCTCATACCCTTCCCTGAACACCTCAAATGTCCAACCTTACCTAACTTGAGCCTGGCCTGCATTCCTGAACAGGACACATAACATCATTGTGCTAATTAGAGTAACAGAATGAACATTAAGTCTGAATGACCATTTTGGTTTTCTCAAGGCAACACCTCAAGCCTTTATTGTGAAGTCCTACAAAGAATTCTTTAAAAAAAAAAAAAGCCACTAACTGTTTAAAATTGCCTTTTTTACCTTTCAGCATAAAGCAAATGGATTAACTTCACTTCTCTATCCTCTGCCTACAAACTATGGCAGGTATCTGTTGTATGAGAAGTTGTATGAGAAGACCACTGATTTGGGAGGAAAAACATCTGAGTTCACTCCCAGAAGAGAACTGCTTTTAAACATGAAATCCATGCTACAAATCCCCTCCAGCCAGGAGGCAGAAAGGGAATGCCACCATAGTAAGCATTGGTTGCTCCTCACAGTCTATCCAGTTTTATCTCCCATTCTGTAAAAAAAAGACACTCCTAAGTGATAACTGGTTTATGTTATATGTAATTTTGTTTTAATTACAATGCTCTGCACGGCAAAGAGCTGTACACAACCAGATCTGTGGGACCCAGGGTGCTGTTATCTGCACAGGAGACCATTAAAAAGCTCTGGACTGGTGTTTCTCATTTATCTTGGTGCTCTAAGTCTTTCACATAAGACTACTTCTCAATTAACAAAATGAATACGCATCTTTAATCCTCCTCATAACTTTACAAACACACCAGTCGTCTCGTAAGTTTTCTTCATGCATAATAATGTCCAGCTATGTGGGTATTATTGCACAGTAAAAGGTCAGCAAAATTTGGAACTCAGTAGTACTGAGTCAAGCAGAGCACACCTTGAAATTAATGTAATGCTATAACATACTAATGACAGTTACTACCTTTGAGCTGTACACTCAGTTCTAGTTATTTTATTTATCACGGTTAAAAAGAGACACAGCAGAAATGTGGTATTTCACAGATAAAACTGTGGTTAATAATGGATGAAGAGATTTTCTTACCAGGAAACAGGCTTTTTTTTTTTTTAGAAAAGAAAGGCAGAAGTTGAGACATGATAAAGAAAGCTAAAAAAGATAAAAAGTACAGAGCTAGTTTGTACAGTCCTTTCAATTTGCCATGTCATGGTACAAGCACACAAGAAAATCCAGTTTAATTCAAAACCAACAGTTTTCATATCCATTGCCACTATCAACTCAAAATAAATCCATAGACATGAGCTGTCAGACATCCTTCAAGAATTATCATCCTTTAGGACAGCAATAAATCAGTAGGAGACAGTATTTAGCAAGAAAATTCTTCTGAGCAGGTTATGGAATTGATAGGTAACTGTCAGGTAGTCTGGGTTGGCTTTGTTTGCAGAGAAGAGGGTTATCTGGGGGGTTCCCTGTTTGCTTGTTTTAACCTTATTTCAAATAATCTAATTTTGGATTAAATCACAGGCCACACTCCTTAACCACAGATTTGGTCCTGTCTCTGGAATTGGGATACTATGGCATTTCTGTAAGTGTTAAGAGGATACCTGAGAAATTGTGAAATCATTCTTTTGGTAACTGTTCTGTTGGATAGCAGCTGAGCAACATTGCAATATTCTTTATCATAAAGAAAAATCTACGTCCATGATCAGTATTTCACTAAGTCTGTGTCATCACAAAAATGAATTCATGATGGTTACAGCAGCCATGTACTGCAAACATGTGACAGAGCAGTTGTATTTGAAAAAAGGAAACAAGTTTCAATGCAATTTCCCAAAGAATTAAGAAATTAAACAATAATATGAGTTAAAAAAAAAGCACACTCTTTAAGAAAATTGATAGTATCCCTAATATTAGTCAGATTATTGTTATAGAAGTTTAAACATACGCCAACCTCAGGTTCATAAACTTACTCTTAGTTACTCATAATGTACTCATAATTATCCATGGGCAGAATATTAGATTTTTGGAATGAAATATACCTAATTTTACTAAAGGCATTGAAAATTGCAGTCACGTCTATGAGTTACTGTTCAAACCTCCTGTCCTATGCAATGAACTCCTTAAGCCTGTGCTGTCTGGATTTTTTTTTCACAATTTTTGCAACATTTAAACATATTTTTAAATCAGAAAATAAACTCAGTAAAACTGAAATATTATGAAGTATTACATAAACTATCAGTCACTGAGTGCACATTATTGCATTTTCAATATAATATGGGGGGGGGGGAAAAGGAATTTTATTTTGCAGAACACTGTTACATTTCATTCTGATTTCAGCAAGAGGATTTTTGTTTTGGTAATACTTCCTGCAGAACAGAATAAAATGTCCACGCCTCAGTTCTGTCCATGCCAGAACAGACCAAGCGTCCCTCCCAGGGACTTCCCTTTAGGCCAGCAGCAGGACGGTGAGGTGGCCCTCTGCCCCACTTACAGCTCACCCTGTGTTCTGCTCAGAAACATGCTAGGTTTGTCTCCCGTGAGAATGACCACGAACTGATAATGATTTTACATTGTTTAGTTGCCAAGTAATGTAATTACTGAACTGCGTTCAGTTCACCAAGTTCGTCTGCTGGATTCACAAGACGGGTGACTCATTAGACCACAGCAGGGTGAGTTAGATCTGGGCACGTGTGCCGTGACAGATGCCTCTCATAGTGGATTTCAGATCTGCACAGCACGTGTCCTGTTGCTACAGTGTCACCCAGGAACATCTCCAATCCTGAGGAACACGCAATCCTTCATAAAGCCAGTCCTAAGTATCTAATGTACCCATCCTACGTTTCAATTTATTCCTGCCCTCACTTTGCTGCTCTTAAAATGAGATAGTTACTACCTCCCTCAACTTACTAGAGGAGCAAATATAGTGAAGTGTATATTGAGTACTTAATGTAGTGGAATTTATGAGCCAAAAAATGGCTGAGACAGTCTCACAGCTATTCTACCCTTCAGCCTATTTTCAGTGAAATAAAAGCTGTGTAACAGTTCTGTAGCCTGTGCCCTGAAGAGCTATGCGTGAAGGAGGATGCCTACTACTAGCTCTGATGGAGGGAGCAGACCTGCTGCAGGTGAGGAGGGGTTGGGATGATGCTGTGTGCAGCTTTGGGAAGACATGTACTGAAACAGGAGGCTGAGACTGGTGTAAAAGATACCTTGGGGCTTAATCCTTACCTGGATCTCAGGAGGCTGCTGGAGTTGCAATAACAAGCCTTCTCACTTTTTACTCCTTCTGCTCATCCACAGCTAAATTTCAGGGCAATGCTGCTCCAAGAGATAAATGCCTTATCACCTCCTCTGTTGTGGTGCTTCCTGCACTAGCTCCCAGGGGGAGAAAGATAAAGAAAAGACAGAAATTTAAACTTTCTGTTCCTCTTACAAAGGTTTGATAACATACAAGGGGTGAGTCTAAGTCTGTAAAACATTATTTCTGGGAAATTCAACAGCTTTGCCTTGAATTTTGTGAAGTTTGGCAAGATCTCCAAAGTTATTAAGAAATGTAGCACATGTTAAAGACATACATGAACAGCACTACAGTGCCCCAAAGAACCTGCCATCTGAAAACTGCTCGGTGAACCAGCAGTGAAATGACTGACTCGGGCCAGAAGCATCCTGATGTGAGGCATCACTTCAGCTCTTCACTGAACAGCACCTTTCAGAAGAAATGCCCTGGCATGAAAATGCAGAGAGACGGAATCAGTTTTTAATCTCCTACTGGGAAGTGTTACCAAGGAGTCAGAAAATCTCGCACTGCTTCAAAGCCAAGCTGTACCTGTTGTACACGTAAGGAAAACAGACAGTTTTACTGCTATTTGTCCAACTGGTTTCCCAATAAAAGAAATACTTAAAGTGTTGAGATTTAAGTGAATTGTCTTGCACCACTGTGTAATGGACTCAACAGGCATTTCCTTGAGAATATTTATGAATATTGACTTTGTAAAATCTGAAAGGGAAGCAGTCCAGATTCCCGGGAGCTATGCCAAGACATTTTGAATCTGGGGAAACAGCACTCTCATGATGTGCAAGCAGGACTAGAATCCAGAGCTACTGGAATTTAACCTCAGCTACCGGTTTTCTGTGTGTTCGCGGCACACGGTGCAGTCACCGCATGCGTCTTCTCACCAACTTGAGGCATGTAGACAATCTGTGTAGGTCAATCCGTACTTGCAAGATGATGACCACTCATGGGTCAGATTGTAATGTATCTCATGATAAAACGTTTTTGCCAAGTGAGCAGTAAAGTACAACCATGAAAGCTTTCCTCAGGACAGCAGGGAGTCAAATGCCAACATGGTTCTGAAAACCACAGAGAAGACCAAAACTATAGGCAACAGCACCCAGTCTGGACCCTAGCTGAAAAAAATGTCCTGCTCTACAAAACACCTCAGGGTACTGAACTGTTTTCTGTCACTACCATCTCCTTTTTTGCACCAGCATTGGGGATCAGTCCTCACACATGTGAACACCAACAGCAGTGTAGGGCTGAGGAACTTCATACACTCTCCCTTTCACTCATATGAAATGGTCCTGTACCTCCTCCTGGCCACAGAGCAATGGTCCTTTTACCAGAAGAGCCTTCATCTCCTGTTTTCATGCACAGGTTGTTTATGGGTGACCTGGACTCCAACTTTTGTAGGCATTTCCATAGGTGGACAAGACATATCTTATGTAAATCAAAGTGAAAACAAAACAAAACATGAAAGAAAAAAACCCAAACCACACATGGGAAATAACATCCAGTAAAGGTGCCTAGAGGAAAGACATAACAATCCAAAACCTGGCAGGGTTTGGAATAAGTTATTTGCCTTTCCTAGTGCCTCATCTAGAAGCAAGAGATTAGCCACAGTCATGGCTGGATTATTTTGATGCCTCATTTCAGTGGGAGTTAAGCATCAGAATTACTTTGAAACCTAGTTGTTAGTTTAATCCTAAATATGAAGCCTCAAAACTGATTAAGTGGCAGTTAAATCAGAAAAAAAACAAATGGAAACAATTACTCTGATAAGAATAGTTTTGTGATAGGGTAGGTTTTTCTGGGTTTTGGACAATCTTTTTGTCAAGACCAACATCTTTTCTATAATTTGTCATCTTCACCATTACATAGAAGAAATTCCTTAATATTTCAAAGCCCTTCTGTCATTTCAAGCACCGTGAGAGTCCTTAAATAAAACACACTGATTTTTCATTGACCAGTAGTCGGCTATGCTATCTGCATTTAAACCCAAATTAGATTACCTCCACTAGCAATCCCAGAAATTAGATATCTATCTGCAACATTCAGTTCAGTACAAAAGATCCTCGCAGTCTGTTTCTGAAGGTAGAACAGCAGCTTGCCATTTGTTATTTCAGCCAGTACAGTGTGTATTTCAACCAGTCTGCTCAGGCAGACCCGTTTCAGCAGCCTGCCAAACAAGCAAGGCGGCAATGACACAACAACTCTGTTTTGTCTCATTTCATTTCATACTGGCATTATCATCTTATCTAAGATTTCTATAGAGCAATAGGTTTGAAATCACGAACAACTTAAAATATCTGTGGTTTCTGAGAACAGCTTCCTTCTGCAGTATCAAAACACGCTGCTTGCTTTTTCTTCCTAAAATAAAAATACTCGCTTCAGCTCTGTGCTGCATGGAGGATTTATATGGACTATTCTTCTTGGGAGTCCTGGCAGCTCTTCCTGCCTGTTATCTATAACCAGAAGTGAGCTGATGTATCAGTTTTTACAGGAAACCAAATCAGCAAATGTCACACAGGCAACAAAGCAGGATATAGTAAACTATGCTCCATATATACATCCCATGCTTCCTTTATGTTCTGAAAGCTGAGACCCAAGTGATGAACAGCAAGCATAGCTACAGGGGACAAAGAAAGCTGAAGTGCTTCATAGATCATAGAACCTGATTTTCCCTACAAATTAGTCAGTGCAGATGTAAGCAATTGAAGATGAACACTGAAGTGCTCAGTGTATCATGTGCCATAGGAGTCAGAATACTGTCCAAAAAGACTTGTCTATATATGTCTCCTTCATTTTTGATTGATTTAATAATTCTCTTGGGTGAGATACTTAACTACTGCACCCAAAGCAGGAAACTTCTGTAAGTCTCTTGACATTACAGAACCTGATGTAATTCTGATTTTACTCAAAGCCCTGGCTTTCCCTACATCTTTTATAAAACAAAGAGGTTAATTTTGAAAGACTTAAAATACTGCTTGGTTTACAGACAACTGAGGGTTTCTGTGGATGTATCCTCTCTATACAAAGCATGGATGTCCTCCTAAAAACTTAGCTATATTATTAAAGATTCGTTTATTTGCACACTCTTCCTTTCTTGTCTCTCCTGACTGTATCATATACCTCAAGTGCTTGTTTGCTTTTTTCTTCATTCTCTCCACCACTCTTAAGTCTTGAGACCCTACCCCCTCTGTCATACCCAATTCAAATGAAGCCAGTGCTTGAAAAACTTGGCAGTGAAGTACTGAGAGATTAGATCCATTTCATCATGGTCTCTTGCTTGCAATTGCTATACCAAAGTACATTACCCAAAAAGATTGACTACTATATTCCACGTTTTACCACAGACACCTTCAACAGCCGCCCCTTATGCTCTCTTCTTCAAGACAAACAAGTAATAACAATAAAATAGCCCAAATACCTGTAGTAAGTCTGGTTTAGCTGAGAAATTCCGATAAAATAAATATTTCTGAGTAATTATGACAGGCTAAATTTGCAGTCAAGATGCATTTTATGGCACAGCATTCTTTACAGTTTTGCACTGGGAGTTAAATCAATGAAAGATCAAAGAATCACCGAAATAAAGATTATTGTCCATGCAGCGCATACACAAGAAGTGACATCTTTATCAATACCTACATACGGCACCTTCCTATCAAAGAAGCTAAAGATCCTCCCTTACTGACCTGCTCAAGTGAAACACGAACTCCTCAGGCTTGCACAGCTGATACTGATCTTATGTAGGACTGATTTTTATTCCTAAAATAAACACTATTGTACCCAAGACTGTTGTACCTCAGTGGCCGAGTCCTTTTAATCTTTTTTTTTTTTTTTTTCCCAGGGATAATTTCAATCTATGTTCCCCCAATGGAAATACAAGAGCCAGGCAATCTTGATATCCTGATAAACTCAAAGCACAAGGTGGGCTTAAACATTCTTTGACTATGTAGACAGTGCTACACCTGTCCTGTAGGATCCCAGGGCTTAGGAGGGAATCCTGAAAGAGAGACTTTTTGCAGACTTTGTTAATATGAGAAATTCTCAAGCCTACAAGATTTACTGTTGTGGAACATGCACTAGGGCTGCTGATGAAAACCAGTCTGGAGGTAATGAACCATAGGTCATACTCCTTAATACATCAGTGGAACATTAGAAAAATAAAATTGCATATGTAGGGGGACAACGCTATTTTTCCTGACTGCTGCCTATATGTAAAACTGTGTTGCAACTGTAACAATAATCATTTCTGCTAAGGATACAGAAAATTAACTCTGCAGTCATTCACCAGTCAGCATCTAAGACCTTCCAGTCCCTTGTTTCAGATGAGCAAGTGTGCAGTGCTGCATGCAGTCTGGAGCACTCTTTCAAAATACTGATGTGGAGTCACACGTCTGCTGTCATCCCTTTGCACACCAGTAGCAAAGGATATGGACGTCCCCATGAGCACACGTATTTGGACCTGTATTTCTTGGAACACATCCTGGAAATGTGTGGCACTTATCCTGTTTTTTATAAAAAATATAAACAGAGCTTCTACTTACTTGGTTAAAGCACTGGCTTAAATGTCTTTCAGATAAAAAAGATAAATTAGGGAGTTAAAACTGAATATAGGCAGCACTGGCATTATATAGGTAAGACAAGAAGCTATAAGATGCTACATTGATATTATTATACAATTCCAATTTGGGGGACATTATCACTGTCAAGACACACTCAGATTCAGCACATGCTCAAACAGTTTAAGCAAGACAATTCTCTTGGAATTTGGAGGAGGGGGAACTGCGAAGTACTGTCTTGCTTAAACCATTAGTGTTCTGAAGCATTCCAAATGTTGAACATAGTCAAGAAATCAGCCAGAAACAAAACAAGTGACCATAAACTGCAATGATGGCAACAAGATTCTTCACAGCCCACAGGAAGATTTTACAGCAAGTTTTCAAGGGTGATCCACTGTTTCTAAATACTGAGGAGAGCTGTGCATCGCACAGACGGTTGCATCCTGAAAGATTTGCTAGAAATGAAGACCAGTAAAGCTGAGGTTTGTTATGATAAAAATGAACCGAAAATGCAAACATAGGAAGGAGTAGAAGGTAAGGCAGCAAATTAGATAAAAATGTGAAGATCACTATGTGTGCAATACAGTTACTGATTTATTTGAAAAAGAGCCTGGGAAAACAGCTGGGAGAGGGAAAAGACTCAGGTTTTTTTCACCTAATATTAATATGAATAAAAAAAAATAAAAATAAAAAGGGTTGGTGAAAGAAGCTTTTAAAATAGAATATTTTGAAGACCAAGATGGGCACTCCCAACATGATTGCAAATGTGCTGCTCTTGGACCCATTGCTGACTCCATATTTTCTGAACATGATTCAATTTTAGCTGGGAGTCACCTTTACGTAAAAGCTATTTAAAAAGTAATCACTAAAATTACCCAAAATAATAATAGAAAAGTGTGAGAAGTGAGCAGATTAATAACACAAATACCATGATAAAAATACAGAAGCATACTGGGTTCTGCTTGTCATGGTTTAGGACTCTGCTTAAGTGGAAACTCTTACAAGGTCTATTACAAATTCCACTTCTTAATAGGATAGGCTAATTAGGCAGGCAGACATTTCCGTCAGAATATTGTGTTCAGCACAGTACAACACTTTAAAAACAATGACTTCCAAAGGAAAGCATTTAGTTTTAAACACATCTCTTCTATTTGCTCTAAATGGTACAATTAAAATAATTAGAATAGCCTCCTCCTGAGTAAAGTATGAGAAAGAAATGAAGAGATGATTATGAGAGTTTGGTTTTTATGTTTAGAATGTTCCATAACAATATTTTTCTATCAGTTTATTTTCAGAGATGAGGCCAGGACATATCAAAGAGAATAGTCCCAGCAGCACTGCCTGACTGACTCCTTTTTGGAAAAGCTTAAAGTCTTCACCTACCTGTGTGGTAAAAATTGCAGCCATTCAGTAATGCTTTAGAAGTTATACTTTCTAGCTACTTGGAATTTGTGTGGTCACATTAATTCACTGCAGAATAAACAAAATACTTTATTTTCAGAGCAGTCCGTGGTGCTTTGTAAGTACATCCTTATTTTTCACAGTTTCAGAAACTTTTTTTTTTTTTCCAAGAAGTAGCTGAAACAACCTATGCTCTTGAAGGACATGCTTCCACTTTAGAAGATACAAGGTAACACCTGAAAATTCTAGACACAAATCTTCAATAAATGCAGGGTTGGAATACACTGGTCTTACACTATTAACAACCAATTTTCTCCTGCATTCCTCATCCATCCATCCATCCATCCTACAAAATCCTTAGTGACAAAGTAGAACTCGAAGAATGTACAAAGTCTCTAGCAGAGACAAAAAAAAACTGCAAAAGCTATTAAGTGTATGGTCTAGTTGGAGTGAAAGCTGCAATCATCTCTGGGATGCATAATCAGATCTTAAAAACACCACAATGGATGGTGAACCACTCGTAAAAGGTTATGATGGACTTGCAACACATACTAAAGTAATTGCCTTTCTGATCCTGTAACAGATAAAAATAGCAAATACGATGCAACTATCTGCTTGTGTCATTAAACTTCTGTCCCTGAGAACAATGGTGCTCCTTTCCTGGGTTGAAATCTGGCCAGTTCCCCTGTGAAACTGGACCACTGGTGAACAAAAAAAAAACCAAAGTGAATCAGAAAACGGTGATCCAAAGTTAATGGCAAGGTGCTATGAGAAGAATACACTGTAGGCCAAAGTGATATTCCAGAGACTTGAAAAATACAGTGATTAATTATGGCAGTTTTGTGGCTGAACCAGTGATGAGGGAAAGAGATAGTACTCCAGAGATCAAAGAGCAGGACTATCTGCATTTCAGAAAGCAACTTAAAAAGGCTTCACAAGACATCTATATCATGGTGGATGGACAATCTACAGAGTGGAAATGTCCCAATATAGAATCATAGAATCATAGAACCATTATGGTTGGAAAGGACCTCCAGGGTCATCAAGTCCAACCTTTGTCCTAGAAATATATGTATATATAAAATTAATTAATGTTATGATTTACTAACCATTATTTGTGAGCATGCTTACTATAAGGATGAAGTATAAGCATTATGAGAGAAGGAGATGACCCTTAGGAAACATATAGTATATGGAACCGACTGAAAATATAAATATATATAAATACACATGCATATGAGAGATGGGATATGGATTCTTCTCAATGCTGCTGTTGAACTACAGGATTTCACTGAATGCTGCTCAACTCAGTGCTCTTTACAGATACACAATTGCTTGCTACCTACTACCTGTCCTCAAAAAGAAACCTGAATGGCAACTCTGGTGTCAATTTGAGCCTCGTAGACAAATTCAAGTGAGGCTAGTTCTTGCAAGAGGCAAAATTAGGGACTGGTTTGAGCAATCAAGGCAAATAGGTGCCCCCTGAAGTGATCAGTGAGACTCTGAAAGCTTGGAAGGAACTGGTAACATTTACAGGAAGCTTTGATTATGCACAAGATAAGTGCTCAAGAGTAGAAACCATGTCTGTTTTGAGAGAGAACAAACTGACTACACTAAATTACTAAATTAAAATTATCTACTTTACAGTTAAGTGAGAAGTTCTTAAAATTTCTAATGCTGGACCCTACTTGAGTGCCATTATCCCCGCAATCAATTAATATAAATCACGATTCCACAGAATCTGCAAGAAATTCCTTACCAAATGAGATTGTGGACAAAAGATTCTTCACTATTCGTGTTTTCTTCACCACACCAGGAGGAAAAAGAGCCCTGTGAACAAACACAGCCCTAACAATCCTTTTAGCGTATGGTTTCTATGGAAAACACTTATTTAGATGTTTCAATAGCACATTTCAGTGAAGTGGATGGTTCTAACTGTGTATTCTTACATAGTTACAGAGAGTAATGACTTCTGTGTCCTCAGCTGAGCTGAAACTTCCATTTGTTCTTATGTAAAACGCTGTATTTTAATGTAAATCATTATATTACTGATATTCCTCAGGCTACATGTTTTGGGTTTTTTGCTGCGGGGTTTGCCTAAATGAGCTTTTTCACAATTCTACAGCATCAGCTACAAGAATATGTCACCAGGGAAACAAAGAAAAAGACTAATTTGGGGAAATTTTCACAAGTCTGAAAAGACACTGAAGCCGAGGGATCTCAATGTTCACGCTCCTTTGCAAAGCGCAGTAAATTGGAACAGTCTGACACATAGTTTGCAGAATTAAACACAATTGTATCACCCACAAACACCTGAGGATGCTGAGTCAACAGGGGTGAGCCATCACAACTGTCCAGAAATAGATCCTAGTGTGATTTCAGTAGCAGTTAGGACAGATTTGTTTGCTTATTAGTAATCAAGTATCAAGCTTGGGAAACTGCTGGAGAATATACTGTATAAAATTAAGTGTCCCAGGTGTGAATACATTGAAGAGTTCCATTTCCGGATATGTGTGCCTCCTATAGCCAAAAAGTAGTCAATTTGTTGTAGTGAACAGTGTAACACAGTGACAAGTTTTACCAACCACACAACATGTTCCTGAGGGATTCAGCACCAATAAGAGCAGGGTCCAAAGTATAACTGCTCAGGTAGTGGATGTCACAAACCTCAGAACACGGGGCATAAATACCAATCTGCATTGATTTTAGAAATCAAAGACAGATGCATAAGGACTCAAAACTCATGCTTAACAGGATTAAGCAAAGTCAAAGCAAAGTACGAGGTGGTACAAGCACTACATTCCTTATATTTTCTACCAGCTCAAGAGATTGAAGTTGCTCTCAGTCTACAACTAGAGATACACATTTGCCTCTTATTCCCATGTATGATTGTCTGCATTATTGCCTGTTGCTCATGTATGCTCCTAATAGCGATGTGAATTTTAAAAAGGGCAACTCATCCTTATTTAGCAGAAGTTTCTCCACAGGTTCTCACACAAAGGCTTATTTCTCATTTCTCACTTAAAACACAGATCATGATCAGTATCAAGCAAAATGGCCTTGGCTTAAGATAATCCAGATAATTTAAATTTGCAAATATTGTGTAAAATAAAAGTCTTTATCCTGCAAGAATAGCATAAGATTCTGAAAAACAGTTACAGTACTAAGACAGTGAATTCAGGTCCCCAGCTTCTTGATTCAACACAAATTGACTGCTATGAAGAGAGATTACATATGAATAAGTTCATCGAAAGTTTAAGTGAAGACAGTTGGTTTGGTCCCCTTAAACACAGACTGATGCTTCTTTTACCTGCTGCCCAGAGTCATGGTAGCAAATTTTACAATAAACTTTAAATACTATGGAACAAACTCTCAAACTGTATTTTCATCATAGGCATGTTCAACAGAAACACACTTTCTGTCCAACAGAGAAAGGCAGCAAAGCAAATGTTCAAATTGGAGACATTATATGTTTCACTTCTACACAATCCACTGGATTTTTAATTCTGTCAACTGAATCAATACGCTCTTGAAACACAGAAATTATGATACTGAATTGACCCACAGTCCACATAAACACTTATCCTAAGGTGTTTAACTCACATTTTTAGGAAGAGGGCGTATGAACAGGTCAAACTGATAATCTGCTGTCAACAGTTCCCAAAGTCCCATGGTGATCTCCTGTGCTTACAGTGTTTTAAGAAAGAAACCTATAAAGTTCAACATTGTTTAGGAACACGGCACACATCTGTCAACACTATCAAGTTTCAACTGTGATGGTATTTTAAGCACTAAGGTAGATTCATGAACTGGGCTTTAGCCTAACCAACTTTTTTCACAGAGAGCAAACAACCAAGTTTTAAGCTACTTTCTGTTACTGTCATCAGAAATGGAATTAACTGTTAAACAACTCTGTAAATGAACTGTCAAGCTTCCAGTAGTATTTGCTTATTGATCTATAAGCAAATATACAGAATCATAGAATCATTCTGGTTGAAACAGACTTTTATAGTCATCAAGTCCAACCATTAACCCAGCACTGCCAACTCACCACTAACCCATGTCCCTCAGCACCACATCTACACAGCTTTTAAATACCTCTTGGGATGGTGACTCAAAGCACTTCCTTGGGCAGCCTGGCCCAGTGCTTTACAACCCTTCCAGTAGAGAATGTTTTCTTAATAGCCAACCTAAACCTTCCCTGGTGCAACTTGAAGCCATTTCCTCTTGTTCTGTCACTTGCTAGAGGGGAGAACAGACCAACCCTCACCTCACTACAATCTCCTTTCAGGTAGTTGTAGAGAGTGGTAAGGTCTCCCCTTAGTGTCCTCCAGGTTAACAACCCCAGTTCCCTCAGCTGCTCCTTGTAAGGCTTGCTCTCTAGACCCTTCACCAGCTTTGTTGCCCTTCTCTGGACACACTTCAGCACCTCAATGTCCTTTTTGTAGTGAAGGGCCCAAAACTAAACATAGTATTTGAGGTGCGGCCTCACTGGTGCTGAGTACAGGGGGGCAACCACTTCCCTAGTCCTGCTGGTCACACTATTATTGATCCAGGCCAGGATGCTAGTGGCCTTCTTGGCCACCTGGGCACACTGCTGGCTTATATTCAGTCAATCACCATTCCCAGGACCTTTTCTGCTGGGCAACTTTCCAGCTGCTCTTCTCCAAGCCTGCAGCATTGCTTGGGGTTGTTGTGACCCAAGTTCAGGACCCAGAACTTGGCCTTGTTGAAACTCATCCCATTGGTCTCAGCCCATTGATCCAGTCTCTCCAGATCCCTCTGTAGAGCCTCCCCACCTTCCAGCAGATCAACACTTCCAGCTAATTTGGTTGTTGTGTGCAAACATACCGAGGGTGCCCTTGATCTCCACATCCAGATCATTGTTAAAGATATTAAACAGTACCAGCCCCAATACTGAGCCCTGGGGAACACTTGTGACCAGTTGGATTTAACTCCATTCACCACCATTCTTTGGGCCTGACCACCCAGAGAAACATATTCCCATCCAAGTCATGAGCAGCCAGTTTCTCCAGGAGAATGCTGTGGGAAAGTGTCCCCTGCTTTACTGAAGTCCAGATAAACAACATGGATAGCCTTTCCCTCATTCACTAAGGGTCACCTTGTCAAAGATCAGGTTAGTCAAGCAGGACCTGCCTTTCATAAACCCCTGCTGACTGGGCCTGACCTCCTAACACCTTAGACTGCACATATACAGTTGTGTTCATTTATTCTTTATACTATTCATGCTGTATTTCTTACTAAAAGAAAAAGGACAAGCAGCATACTTTAAGTACAGTGTATTACTTGGATTTTAGCTGAATGAAATTGATGGATTAAAAAAGTTTAAAGTAACAATAGTATAATCTGTGTGTAAGCATCATAAAAAAAAAAAACAAGAAAACCCCAACAAACTACAAAAAAAAAAAACCCAAACCAACCAAAAAACCACCTCCACCCTACCTGAAATCAGACAACTTGAGCTAAGTACGTCTAACAGCCCTTGCCTAGTGTATCTCCAAGTCCTTCAGCAAAGGAAGTCCTTCTCTGATTATTCTTCCCTGAAATGTATAAATTTATAAATTGACTTTGCAACAAAATGAACTAAATACTCCAACTTTAATATTTTGCATTCATACCAAAAACAATTAACATTTTTTACAAAGCGTTATTTACTAAAACAATTCTTGTACAACAGTGCAGTATATCTAAATATATACATATGCCAACATCATAGGAAGCATCAAAATAAACAAAACCAAAAATGCACTTTGCTACTGTGTACACTTTATTAAATCCAAAGCAGACTGCAGCAGGCTTCTTTTCTTCTTTGTGACAAAGACAAAAAATATTTGGATTCCCAGAAGCACATGCAGGATAGAATGAAACCTCCTACCACCTTTTTGCCAAGGCAGCAGCATAAAGTGAACTTCAGATCTGCAATTTTACATGGTAGGAAATGGAATGTTTTTCAACACAATCATCCTAATTTAAGAAACAAGGCTTCAAAAACGTACATAGTGTTTTTTACATATTGAAGCAAAAAAGTTCCAATATCAAGGTCTTCCCCATGGTTTACTGGACATGGACAGTATACACATGGAGGTTAAGATTCTTCACTGCAGCTGCAAAGGAAAAGTGTGGAACTGGTCAGCTTTACTAAGACTGAATAACAGAGTAAAAAATGATTCTGCCTGCTGTTAGCAGTGGAGATTTTTTAACTTTCACTTTATCATTTTCTTTAAAAAACATCTTCCAGTTTTTAACTGAAAAAATTATGTTCCCTTGTTCTTTGAAACAGACACATCCATCTTCTTCCAAAAAAGCAGCAGTTAGTCAATTCAAAGTGCCAGAGTAGCTGCTGTAACTAGAGGTGTTCTTTTTCATTCTGTCTGTGAGATCCAGCAGACAAGGAATAAGGTAAGACCTTTTTACTTAAAGACTGCAGAGATATCTTTGAAATGTGAGTGAGAAAAATAAAGTGGTATTAGAGAAAATGTTAAAAATTGGAGAATGAGGTATTATGCAGTTCTCCAGTGTAAATCTGATGTTCCTGCCATCGAGATGAAATCAGAGAACTACAATAGCAGCCTAGATTTGATCCACAAAATATGTACATGTTATTAAAAGCATATTTATCTCCTTTGTTGCACCCAAGCATTTGCCATCTGGCAGAACTCTCTGAAGTTCTGGTTACTCAAATTCATTTCAGTTGCCCCCACCTCAAAATTCATGAACAGTAACTGTTCCCTGAGGGCAATATGCTGCTCCACACCTGATTGGGAACACGCACTAATTCTTACATTCTGTTCCTCCTCATTGCTGTTGTTGTACTGCTTTCTACATGTAGTTTGGGCAGTGACATTAAATACTCGCCCCCACAGGCACCAGGTACTAAAGAGAGGTGGGTAGATGTGCTGCCACACTTCCTGCAACTGCCCGCTCTGGAGCACACTGCCATGACATCAGTGGAGCAAGTTTTAACACACTGCCTCAGTATTTCTCCTGGGATGCTTTACAGTAAATCTTGACATCTCTGTTATGCTCACTTAATTTGAGATGATACACATGGGTAAATAAGCTTTGTGTATAAAAGTGAAATGCACAGAAGGCACTTTCCAGAGTTTGCTCCAGTTCATGATAACCAAGCTACTAAAATACCCCTTCTGAAGTTCATTAATGTTTTTGTATTCCTTACTGAAAGGGTTAAATAGCAAAGGAGTATACAAAATATTATGACAACATTTTAGCCTTTCATTGACAACTCGCATGTAAGGAAACAAGACATTCAAAAATTAGATCTTCTATTGGACACTGAATAACATATAATTTCCAGGGATTCTGAACTTTCAGATAAACTTTCTGACATTTTATTTCTTTGCTAAAAAGCTTTTCCATATAGTAGCTGTACAGGTACTTTCCCCCTCTGGCCCCTATTTCATTGTTCAATACCATAATAAGACAGAACATATGTGAACTTGGTCAAAACAATGCGCAAACAAGGAATCTTAAGAATAAATCACAGGAGAGAAGCCCCAGCAATGGCATCTTCAGCTTCATGACACTAAACCAGCAGAGAGGAGGTGAATTGAATTATAATTGCTAAATTAACAGTCAGAGAGGATATGAGAGGATGAGTGAAGGAAGTAGTGCAATGACAGCATCTTGAAAGGTTGGAGGAGACATCACTTTAGAGTATCAAGCATATGGGACACAACCCAGTGAGTAGACAAAATAATCTTTGCTGATAAATGAGGAAAACCAACAAGTAATACAGCTCCAAATGCAATTTAATCTGAAAATGGCATCTGCAATGAAAAACGTAGGTTGCAACAAAACCACTAAGACTCCGAACATAAAACTCTAGTGATCTACTGCACCAACTGTGGACAATGAAAACTGAAAGTCATCTAAAATTCAGATTTTTTTACAGGAGATACCTTAGAGCAGTGACTCTAGTGAAGGCATGAAGGAAAATAATGTGTCCATCTTTTTTACCATGACTTTTATTATACTGAATTTGTAGTGGTACTGTGTTTTAGAAAGCCTTTTTTTGGTCATGATGAACACAAGTGAAAGATGATTTTAACTTTCTTAAAGATAGGTAAATTCCAAAAATGAGTTGGAAAGCAGAAAAACTTTAGATACACACAAGTTTTCAGCATTCAAAGGAGAAACCAAGAACAAGCATTTCTGTGTGTTAAGAAGAATTCACAGATTTTAAAACCAGATTAGTACCAAGTGTTTTTTTCTGAGTCACTTTTATATAGAGGTTCTGTTGGCCCTTCTTAGGGAACACGTGACATAACAATACAAACAGCCAATGTCAGCTTGACTGTTTTGATGCTTCAAGCTTCTCCTTGAATCAGGGCTTAAGAACTATGAAGTAAAAAGTTATTTTTGCTTTTGTGTAGAAAGTACACACTTCCTAAAGTCCTGCATCTCTGATTCTGTAACACGCTATCTAAAGTGTACAGAGAACGCTATCTAAATGAACTCATGCTCTTTCTAAAGAAAATCACCTCTTCAATCTATTCAAAATGATCTATGACACAATATCTTGGATTTATTTTATTTACTTTTTAGTATTTCCTTTCAAAGTCCATGGGCTTTCGTGATGACACCAAGAACTGCAGTAATGACTGAAGTAAGAATTACTGAAGTAATGACAGTTTGTGAAGGTGCTTAAAAATTCTGCAGAAAAACAATACATGAAAATATTAGTATCAAAGCAGTCAGCTGGCTAGAACATCCCCAACTGGAACACATCACCTATGGGCACATTTTGTAACCACTCTAGAAGTTATGCAAAGTAGTCACCTGAAAGCATTAACAGGCAAAATACCAGTGTCTATGAAAAGAGTGACACAAAGGCATGTTAGGTAACTGTGATCAGAAGCAGGAGTACATGGGATAACTGAGGTCGGCTTATAGTATAATTTACAATCGCAACATTTAATTCCAGAAACATCACACTAAAATATCACACACAAAAGGGAACAATTTCTGACAGAAGACACTAACAAGACTGAAAACACAGATCTCATGTTGAAGCCATCTAGTATTGCTCTAAGTGGAAGTAAGAGTCACTGGAAAAGACAAGAGGAAACCAGGATGCATTAACAGATTGAATACAAATGCAAAGTAACAACAGTCTTTGTACAAGAAACTCTGATCAACTCATATCTAAAATGTTTCTTTCCATTACCATGGTCCTTTTGCAGCACATCAGCTACAGAAAGAAAATACCATGCCTTAAAAAGCACCTGGCTAAGTCATTGATAAATGCAAGGGTTTAAAAAACACTAATACATGTTGCTGCTGAAGACAACTCAAAGTAACCCAAAAGTGAATGAAAGGAAGATGCCTCATAAAGTATTCATACTATAGAAGGGCTAATCAACTCAAATGGTACAACTGGAAATTGAAACAGATGTTTAAGGCAGAAGTGTTTGTGTAAGAACAGTAAACAGAACAAATTGCGAAGCAAGGCCACAAGAGATAAAATAAAGCCCTGAAGGCTTGTTCAGCAAAGTGATTTAAATGTCCATAATTCTCCATGTTTTAATTAAGAAGACTTGAATAAAAGTAGTGTTATTCATGTTGTGTGTTCCAGTTTAAAAATCCATTTCTCTTCCATCTCAATTCCTCTGTCTTTGGTGTAATCTCTCCCAACGCACGCAGAATATAGCTCTGGTTCTCACTGTAAAAAAAAAAGCAACTTGGAAAAAATAAATTACATGCTTCTTATGACAAAATGCAAGAACCTGATCTGTTGTATGGTCCCATGATATGTTTAGCAGCCTCTCAATAGTAGTTTTAAGTTATTAATTAAATCTGAAGCAGAATCATAATTTGCTGTTATCCCCCCAAATCACTTACTAGTTAACTAGTTAACTTTGGTAGATAAGCCATCTAATAGTCATGATACACTTGTATTCAGTTCAAGAAGTAATGAAACCTAGATTCAGATAAGTTTGTAAATTCATACATAGACCTTAGCTTGTAAGTGTAACCGTGATATGCAGAATTACTGCTTTTTCTGCATTGGAAAAAGACATCACATCTGTCATAAAACTAGACAAAACTATGAAACATGGTTGTCAGTTCATGATTAACATAAAATTTTAAAGTAAATTATTTTAAAACATTGTGTTAAATATATTCACATGATCACCATAGCTATACGAAATGGCCACTATTGCAATCACACACTTTATGTACATAACATATATGCCACAACAGTTTGCAAGTGTTGAGTTTTCACAGACTAGCCAATTTTACCAGACATAAATAATCTTGTACCAATTTTTAGGCATTTTAAAAGGAATTAAATGTCCTAAATACATCCGTTCCTCTGCAAAATTAAAAAAAAATAAAGTAAAATCCTAAAAAGTCAGTGCAAATTGAACTTGTTCACCAAGATAGATTCTTATTAAGCTGAGGATAAACAAAGTTTAAGAGATTAAAGGAAGAAACTCATAGAACTGCCAACTGCCTTTAGCAGAGGTTAAAGAGGATCAGAAGTCCTGGATCCTATAGCAGAGCCTTCTGTGAGTAACTATGCTGTGGTTGTTGAGGTGGCGGAGGCTGTGGTTGTTGTGGAGGTGCTTGTTGAGTGCCTGCTGTCTGTGGCAGAGGTGTAGATGCCAAGTTATAGTTTGCCACCTGGGACATACTCGTTCCAGCATTCTGATAAGCAGCAACATCAACAGTAGCAGGTGGAGGACTATACACTGAAGCCTGGTTAGAGTAAGTATTTCCAGCAACAGAGCTAACCATTGCACTGAAGAAAAAAAAAAAAAGTAATTTAGAGTTTAATTAACAAACTATTTACCAACAGAATAGCAAAACTTTGCTTCTTTGTCTGTTCTGTACACACACAAAAAAAAATCTCCTACCTTTGGACATCTTGCATATTTAAAACTGTAGCTAATAAATATTCCAAATAAAACTCAAACACACTCCTCCAGTTTAAACACACCTAACACAACAGCCATGGATTTAAAGCCAGACTGAATCTGTATTTTGTTTTATTTTAATGTGCAACATGGAATCCCAGCTATCTTCCAATCTGCTAACGAAAACAAATTCCACAACACTTCACCCAACTGTTTTAAACAGCAAAACAAGTCAGGTGAAGTAGTCAGAAATGCACTTTATCAATATATGTCTTACCATCCCAGATAAGGAACTCTGGGGAACAGGAGACTAACTTTGGCTACTCAAGATGAATGTCTCTCTCAACTTTATAAAATAAAATTACTTTATAGAGACAGTAAAAAAAACAACCACAAAACAATAAAAAAACCACAAACACTAATCTTTTCCTAAAGTCAGTTCAAAATTTTTTCACACTATAGGTAGCTTAGCATCTCTGGGCATCTACCCAAAACAGAAAGCACCCTGTAGCTCCTTTGCAGGGAGAAGCTGTATAGGCTTCAGTAAGTATTCATAGCCTATCCACTTCTTTCCCAAAAAGAGCAGAATTATCCCCATGCTTCCACAGTAAGATATTTCAAAAAAAGAACAATACAATATAGACTCTCTCAAAAATAATGCAAAGTGAAATAATTGCCCTGAAGTATCTCTCAGTTGTGTTACAACATTATACTTCTCTAAGATTCTTCTGAATATACTTCTTGAATACACTTCTCAAGTACAATGTAAAAATAAATAAATGAATTCGAAAATCTCCTTTAAATATTATCTGTAGTCCTTTATGTTTACATCGACTTAAATTGACTTAAACAAGAAAATATTTTAAATTACTTTGTGTAAGATGTCTGTGCAGGCTGGCCAGGCAGTACTGAGCTGGCAGATGGAGTAACTGTGCCTTGGCTGAGTGAAGAGAGCTGTTCAGGAGGAAGATTATAGCCTTGAATATGGCCCATCTGTGCACTCCCTGCCACCAAATACGCATTACTTTGAGGTTGCCCCGGATAAACCTAGGAAGTTGAATAAAGGAATGTTAAAAATAAAATTTGGTAGTTAATATCTGACTGTGCAACTTAAAGACAGCTTCTCAAACCTTTTACTACAGATGTTTTAATAGAAAGCAACTGATTGTCTTCTATTAGGTGTTACAGGACAAAAAAATTACCAGATTTTCAAAGGACGCTATTTACATTTCTAATCTCAGGCTCCAGTATCAAAAATGTCAAACAGCTTACTGGAAAACTTGTATTCCAAATTTTACTTTAATGACTGTCCTTCAAAGCTTCTACTTTTGAATGAAAATACTGAAGGATTTAAATCGTGTAACAAATACCAGTCCAAAACAGAATACTTTTTGATGCCCAGATAACTTTCAGTAAGTACAACCATTAAAATGGAAAGACAATAATGTATTTTTTTGTGTCATTAATTAACCTCTCATTTCATATAACTGGTGAGACTGCCATTGTAAAATTTTTTGCATGGGGTGGAGGGAAAAAGAGGTCCTAAGAGAATTTGAGTTGAAAAAAAGGTAATGTTTTACAGCAAATTAAAGGAAAAGCTTGCCAGTAGATGTGTTAACTCTGTTTGAAATTAAGACTAAATTTCTAAACAATATGCTTTTGCTTAATTATTTAGATTAAAACAAATTACTGCCCTCTGGGCAGCCTGTTCTAGGACTCCATCACCCTCACAGTAAAGAAGTGTTTCCTTACATTTAGGTTTCCTTTCTCTGTCTCAGTTTGTGCCCATTGCCCCATGTCCTGTTGCTGGGCACCACTGAAAAGTCTGTCCCAATCCTCTTGAACTCCATCCTTTAGATATTTATAAGCACTGATAAGATCCCCTCTCAGCCTTCTCCAGGCTCAACAGCCCCAGGTCCCTCAGCCTTTCCTCATAAGAGAGATGTTCCAGTCCCTTCATCATCTTCGTAGCCCTCTGCTGGACTGCAGTAGTTCCTTGTCTCTATTGAACTGGTAGCTCACAGCTGGACACAGTACTCCAGATGTGGCCTCACTAGAGTAGAGGACAGGGGAAGGAGAACATCCCTCAATCTGCTGGCCACACTCTTCTTAATGCACCCCAAGATACCACTGGCTTTCTTGGCCACAAGGGTACTTTGCTGGCTCATGGTGAACTTCTTGACCTTCAGGACTCACAGGTCCTTCTCTGCAGAACTGCTTTCCAGCAGGTCAACCCCTAACCTGCACTGGTGCATGGAGTTATTCCTCCCCAGGTGCAGGACTCTACACTTGCCCTTGTTGAACTGCTTTAGGTTCCCCTCCAGCCTGACCAGGTCTTGCTGAAGGACATCACAGCCTTCTGGTGTGTCAGCCACTCCTCCCAGTTTAGTATCAGCAGAAAATCACTGCAAAAGAGTTTCAGAAGGCAGCAAAGCCATGAGACCTCCTAACTTCTCAGAACTCTAAACTGGTTCATCTTCACCCTAAAATCCAGATTTTCCCTTTAAGAATCGCCAGAAACAGGCCCATTTATAAATCATTAACATTATTTGACAGGGTTACAGCATGACTGCTTATCACACACAGGAACAGAAGACGATGTTCCTCTTAATGACACTGCAAAACCATACATCCTCTTCTTTAAAAGACACAAAAGGACAGACATATTTGTAGGAAGCTAAAGTTTATATAACACTGTGTAGATATTAATAAGTTGGCCTGGATTGCTTTTTGAGTAAAAAAAAAAAAAAAATTAAAAAATTTAAGTAAATTATTGAAAAAACAATTTGAAATTTTGTATATTCCTACAAACAGGAAAAGAATACAGCAAGTGTGCATTAGACTATGGAACGAAACATTTAGATGTTTAAAAGACCTTTCAAAAATACCATGGAATATGAGTAAGCCAGAAGAGCTATCTGGAGATAAGTCAGTTATATGGAAATGCTACCATAAAATAATTCTAAATTTTAACTTCAATAATTTAAATGCTAAATGCTCTCTACTGATATTTCAGAAAAAATGAAGGTAAAAGAACAGATTGATTTTAGGGTGGGGAGGGGATAATCTTAAATAGGAATTGTACTCCTTTGGTTCTTTACTTTCTTTGACCCACTGTGCAAAGCCCTGGCAGATTTACTTTTTATTTTATGTGCAACTCAAAGCACAGGATGGGCTTATTCCTTGATCAAAAAGAATGGAACAGAAAAGAACTAAAAGCATTAGAACCTGCAACAGGAGAATATCCAAGATTGCTGGTGAAAACAAACAAGTTTATTTTTATTTTACACAGTGTTTAGAGAAAACACTGCTGTTTTAATTTGAGGTTATCTCTGAGGGAGCAAGATGATCTTAATCCTGCATTTTAGTAACCAAGATCACAAAAAAGGGTTTCCAACTCAGGGGGTGAAGGGGGTGGGAACAGAAAGGCAGAAATAGGAAATAAATTATTACTTTCAGTCAGTATGTGTCACCAAATTTTATATATATCAGTATGTATTTATTTTAGTAATGTAGAGAAGTATACTGTAAAAAAAAAAAAATTACCTCATGTGAAAAACTGCTTATCACTGATAATTTATAAGAGATTAACCATAGCTCAGTATGTACTTGATAACACTGGTGGCTGTTAAATGTTACATACATACCTGAGAGCCAGAAACACCAGATGACTGCATATAATACTGTTGGTTTTGTAGTTTTGCATACATGGAATACATTGGGTCTTCGTTCATCAATTTGTTATACAAAGAAAGAGCCTCCATTGCTTTAACATTGAGCTCTGAAAGTTCTGAATGTTTCCTAGAAAATATATTTTGTGGTTTATTCTACAATTTTGATAACTTCAGTACAGAACAAACAATACAGGGAACTTTCATGAGGTGTGATAAGCAAGATATTCCTCCTGCCTGTGAAAGGATGACTGCCAAGCGACAGAACATCAAATAGTACAATTCTATAAAATATTACATGACTGGGAAAAAGATCCTTTAGACCTCCTTCCAAATGAGAATCAATACACCTATTTTCTGTGCCAGTATTCACATAAATGATTAAGATATCGTTAAGTAACAACACTGGTATTTCTAAGAATGAATCTTAATTTGAGTCAAAATGCTGGACTATTTTTACCTGTCTATATCTTCCAGCTTTTCGTCTATAAGGGGTCCCATCTGGTGGCACATTGCTAGAACAGAAAGGCATTAAAATATGTCAGAGTACTAGAGATTTTCATACTGCAAAGTCAGAAAGCAGCTTTAAAAAAAAAAAAAAAGATAGAAATGTGTAGTCCTATTTTATTTATTTTTCAAATCATTACTACCAAAAGAGTTACAGTAACAGAGGTAGTGTCATGGACAATTTAAGAATGAGTTCCAGCTGAAGTTTCCAGTAGTGGCACAGTTCTAGAAGTACATTTAAAAAAAAAAAAAAAAAAAGGTAAAAATACAGTGAAACAAACTGCATTTAACATCCAGGGAGTTTAAAGCTGAAACTATTTTGCATTAAGAAGTTCCACCTGAAAGGTGATCTTTTCAAGGAAGAAAATTTGCCACTGCCACCTAGATCATGCACTCAACTAACCACAAAAAGGCTACCCATGAAAACAGTGAAGGGGAAAACAGGTTGCAATGATTCAAATCATCTGCGCATCAAAGACACTAATAGCACATTGCTATTCATTAGAATCCTAAGTGGGGGAAGAGATCTTTTTCACACCACTACCATGTGCAAAAAACCAGCACAAAAACTTAGCAGAAGTAGAATGGAAAGGCATTAACATAAACAAAAATGCACCCCCCACCAATTTCAGTCCAAGGACAGGGGGTTTATGGAACTGCCAAGCAAACCACAGTAACAAACAGCAAGATAGAGTTTGTCAAGGGTAAAATAAATGGACACAGAAGCTGAAAGGGGATGCTACAGTCTAACCCACCCCAGAATGCAAACTGTGCCCGCTTATCCAAGCTATGAACTATTTACTAATCAAGAGGTGTGTTTAATCTCAAGTGCCACTCAACATTCACACCGAGAGGAGAAAAAAAAAGATTCAGGCACTGAAGATTATCTAAAGGCATTATAAGGAGCTCTGGAATGCTGTCTTCACTCCTAGTTTTCCCAGATTAGAGATGTGGAAGCTCCAGGAAGCCTCTGGACCACAACACGTGAATGGGCATCACTGATGTGTTCCTTGAAGGCAACTCCATGTTAAAGAGGAGTTGTATGAAAGGCACCCAATTTGCTTCTGTGTACCTGGGATCAGTAATACATTGGCATTAATTCTGGGAAAGTATGTAAAACTTAGCATAAATTCTACCTATTTTTATGTATAGCACAAAGTGTGGTAAAAGGCATGACAAGGATGGTTTAGATATCTCTACACTAACATGATAACTGCACTGCTGCCAATCACAGACTCCAGGCTCCTGAAAGTGTTGGGGTGAGCTCTCCAAATTAAGGGTATTTGTGACTGGACATCTGGATGGCAGAAGAAAATTAAGTGTTTTTTCTTAAATGCCAATCAGCATCATCCTCCCTGTCACTACTGGTAGGAACCCAAGATCCAACACACATCTACAACAAAATTCCCAGAACCTCTGCCAAAACTATTAGCTATCTAAACCCTACTTTAGTGTAGGGCAAGTACAGCCTTGAACGTGGTGTTGTAGAACTATATGAACCCATATGTTTGGCAAGTGCTGTTGTAGGTAGCTGGGGAGCAATCATCAGACTACAGTACAGCTTTCATATTCTAGAAGCAGTCCAATACAACTTAATATGAAATTAAGCATTGTTCTAATGATCTCACAACACATTCCAAAAGGAGAGCCTAATGTAAGCCATATCTGAAGTTGGTTGACAATCATACTTTAATTTCTTTTCCTCTTTCCTGAGCCAGATATAAACAATCTGCTTCTATAGCTATATTTGGTACTTGAAAAAAGAAAAACATTCTTTTTTTCTTTTTTTTACCCCACTTTAGCTTTAGTGAAACTTAAGTACATGCAGATAGGTAACTGATGTGCAGCTCCTAAACAGGATTCATTTAGAGGTATAACAGGTGTGGAAAGATAGGAGATGTACAAAAGCTTGCAAGTTTATCCACTTTGTCCTGATTAACTTCTAGACAGAGCTGGAATCTGTCATTTTTTTAACGTCTGGTCCTATCTAAATTCTTAATTTAAGACAGTGTTCTGTCTCATAATTGGTAAGCTTCTTTACTTCCTTCTCCAAAGTTCCCTCCCAAAAAATACGGCAATATTTTGTTGCATCTATTGACCCAGGCAGAATGGTCTATAACGCCTCTTTAAGAGATGGTCTGAATAATCCAAGTCTAAAGGACTACTCTAATTTGTAGCACTCTAGTAGGTAGTTGTTTTAAAGCCCTACAGAAATACACATGCAAGTAAAAAGCATGTGGGACACCCACAGGTCTATTCCAAGCCTCAGTAGTATTTCTGCTCCCTCTCATGGAATCTTCCTTACACACCTTTTGCAACTCATGTTGTGCTGTTCTACAAAGGAAGAATGGAGGGGAAAAAAGAAAAAAAACCCAAAAAAATAGGATGAATAATAATAACCTAAGTATTCCTGGGTATTGAAAAGGAAAAGAATATAGAATATCTTTTTCCTGACTTAAAATGTAATTTAAAATTTTGCACTTTGGTCTCTTAGATATGAGAAACAGAAGTGAGAAAATAATTATGCTTAGGCACTTTTCTCAGGCATGCTTGTGGTGTGCACATGAATCTGAAGTAGTTTCAACTTCGTTTCAATTTGTTTTGATAGAGGTAAGTAGTAGAGAGGAAAACAACAACAACAACAACAAAACGTGACATTTTCTTACCCTCGAGATGAAGCAATTCTGGAAGGTCCGGCTGGTCATCAGATGGATCTGCACTTTGTAACATCTGTAAGAGTTGGTCCATTTTATCCTAGAATGCAAACTGTGTAATTAGGGCATATCTGAGGGGATTTGCAGGACAGCAAATGAAAGCAGCTGTTTACAACAGCCATTTGGATCTCCTGGGACTTGGAAATCATCTAGACTAATCTTGAGAAAACATACATGCTACTTTACAGGAATGGAGATGCTTGAATGAGGAAAAGTCAAATGATAAAAAAATATTAGTAGGAAAAAGTGGAACATGAAGAATACTCCTTTATTCCTAAAAGTCCTTCTAAACAATATTTTCTGACCAGTTTCTGTTTTTCCCTTCTAGTTATTACACGTGCAATACCACCACCTAGTGGGATTAGTGGAAACATTTTGAAGAGTGCATTGAAGAGAGTACTTTAAAAAAAGAAATCAGTACCTAAAACTGAATTCACTCAAAAACTATGCTGCATTTTGTAAGTGTATGAGGCTGATCAACACATGAGCAAAGTCATTCCTTTATAGGATGAGGTTTGGAAGGTTTGTGTCGTTGACTACAGAATAAGCCATCCCTGATTAACCAGTTTAAGTGTAATCCATTTCTAAAATACCAAAGGGTAGAAAATTAACGTGCAGAAATTCTTTGAAAAGTATGTCTTAGGCTGAACTATATTGCTTAACCAAACCCTATACGTAAATGATTCAAAATCACTTTTTAGCTGAGTGCTATCAAATAAATAGCCTTTAACAAGCCTATATAAGGTTGTATCCAAGTGGAAAATAAACCCATAGGTTTTTTTCTTTCCTTAAACCCCAGGAAAGGCAGGAAGAAGCCAAATTATTTCCTTAAAAATTATACTATGGTAATTTTAAAAACAAAAAAAAAAGACACTAAAACATAAACCAAACTGGAATCACAGAAGACAAAAGCTGGATGGCACTTCAAGGCAGGCCTGAGATATTTCGGCAGATTACACACTAATATCTCCTGGGAGGAAGAATATTTGAGGGAGGAGTTAAATAGGACTTCAAAAAGGCAGTAACTGATTTTTCAGTTCAAAAAACAATGACAGAGCTCTTGTTGAGAAAGAAATGGAAGATCATGAGAGAGAAAGGGAAAAAATCTAAACAGAACAATTATAAGACCCCTGTGAATGACAGGGGGGAGGGAAAAAAAAAAAAACCAGGGCAAAAACATCCTGGGCTGAGAGTTTCTGGGAACCTTGTAGAATCACTGTGGTGAGATTGTGCTGTCTTACTAAATATTACTTACAGAGCAACAAAAAGCTCACATTGTTCAGAGAAGGAAAGAGACCTTTCAGCCCACGGGAAAATAATGGTGGTCATATTGGAAATAAATCTGAGACAACATTCAGGATGGGTATCTTTAAGGTATCCCAAAGTACTCAAAGCAAAACTTGAAAGTGAATGCATCCCTCCATAGCAAGCATCTATTTTGGAGGTGAACAGCTGTATAACCCTGGAGCAGGGTCCTAAAATGGAATGCAGTTTCCAAATTCAGTTTCAGAAATTCCTAACAACTTCAAGACAGATGAACAAATTAGAACATTGCAATTAATTAATTAATTAATTGTATTCAATCAACTTTCCTTTCCTATTCTCTTTTGGTTATGTTCTCCTGACAGTTCAAATGGGTTTTGAAGTACAGAATGAAAGGGTGAAACATCACATATTTAAATGTACCAGCAGTTGAAAACCAGTATTTTTGTCATGCTTACTTCATCAATATAAACTGGTTCCGGCTCAGGTTCTATTGTTTCTACTTGAACTTCATCACTGAACTGAACTGTTTTCTTCTCAGTTTTCACTATAAGGTAAACAGATTTTATTTTACAAAACAGAAGTACATAAACCAACGAGATAACTGTTATAGAACTAGCATGTTGCCTAAGTTCTTGGCATTTAAAACATCTACTGTGAATATTTAAAAAAAAAAAAAAAAACACAACAGTATTTTGCTGACATTTGAGGGCTAAAACCATCTCCACAGACTCTAACAACTTTCTTAAACAAATCTGTAAATTGCATTTTAAAAAGTCAGCAGTTCACACAAGGTCAGCAGAAACATGTTTTAGCAGGTAAATGTCTTTATCTCCCAGCACATAACATACATCATCAGGAAAACAGACTAAGAGTGAGTGATTGGAAGAAATAGGGCTAATGAGTCAGGATTAAGAGAAAACTGGTAAAACCATCTACGACAAACTGGAGGCTTCTGTTCTCCAGAGAAAAGCACAGAATCACAAGTTCTCAAATTTCGCTATTACTTCTTTGTCAGATAGCACCTGAAAAAACCATCTCACTCCTCTGTAATGGAGGCCATAACAAAAAAGCTGCCAAATACTACTCTTATCATACTACTCTTATCAGTTAGTCTTAACATGGAACAGATGATTCCTACAGCATGTAATTCTACTGACCTGTTCACACCTTTGGCACACTTACATCGAGGTCACAGATTAATCTTGCAAATCCATCATATTTACAGAAATCACTTCTAGAATCTTAAAACCTTGTCTAATATTTAACATTTTTATTAAATATTTAGAGCAGGTTAGATTGATATAAATAGGTAAAAGAAGATAACCAGTACACAGAAAAAAACCCTCCTCACACTATGCACATACACATACCTAATAGGATTGTGGTTTCTTGAATTGTTTGAACAGTTGTAATCATAGAATCATATGACAGAATCATGGAAGGGACCTCTAAAGGTCATCTAGGCCAGCCCCCCTGCAGTGAGCAGGTACATCCTCAACTAGATCAGGTTACTCAGAGCCTTGTTGAGCCTCACTTTGAGTATCTCCAGGGACGGGGCCTCAACTACCTCCCTGGGCAACCTGTTCCAGTGTTTCACCCCCCTCATGGTAAAGAATTGTTTCTAATATCCAACATAAATCTACTCTTATCTAGTTTGAAACCATTGCCCCTTGTCCTGTCACTACAGCCCCTCAGAAACAGTCCCTTTCCCTCCTGCTTGTAGGTCCCCTTCCGGTACCGGAAGGTCGCTAGGAGGTCTCCCTGGAGCCTTCTCTTCTCCAGGCTGAACAACCCCAGCTCCCTCAGCCTGTCCTCGTAGGAGAGGTGTTCCAGCCACAACTCCTATCTGCCCAGGGCCCTTCACTTTTTCCTTGATCAGATATGTACCATTGCAACTAGGCAAAAAGGCAATTTGGGAAGAAACTGCTGTTGCAGTTGCTGTTGCCAATGGAGCTGTTAAATGAGTCTCATGGAAGCCACTGACAAAGCCAGCAAACGGCATCATATTTTTTGGCAGATGCCAGCTTGGGCAGCCTTGGCGTGACATGTAAAGACCTGATTGTTGTTTGTGAGACCACAGCAAAGGCTCCTCAGCTTTACTTCAAGGATCACATTAACTTGCAATTGAATTCTATCATAAGGGAAAGGAAATGGGAAAAGTAAATCACTACAGAAATATCCCTTGGGCCATGGCAGGGCTTAACATTTACACATGAATGCAATGTTACTTACTCATTTCTGGCTCAGCAGAAAGATCAGCTGTTACAAAATTAGATGGAAACAATCCTATACCCTGATGAGTTTCACCTTTCCACCAATTTGGATCACTAAAGATTAAAAAAAACAAATAATTAATCCCACCATACATTAAATAAACCATACTCACATGGAATTTTCCTAAGAATTTCACTGTACAAGGCATTTATATTACTTGTACATAAACACAATTTGTACATATGCAAAAATCTTTATCCAAGAATCTTTATGCAATTACATTTGTATGTAAAAAAAAAATCTAGGAGATAGCTAAATAAAGTACTTCATATGTAAATATATTATTGCAATTGGGTTCCAATGTATGCTTCTACATAGAAGATACTATTATTCCCCACTGATTTTTACAGTCTAATATACTTCTAGCAGGCATTCTATATAAATTACCTGTCATCAAGGATAGTTATAAGCTCTCCAGCTTTAAAAGTTAATTCGTTGTCTTCAGCAGCCTCAAAATCATAGATTGCACGAACCTTTCGGCCCTCGTGTTTGTGATTTGTTAAAAGGCTTGAAGTGCTTGGATACAAACTGGAAAGTGTTGTTTGCTGTTGCCTTTGTTCCTTCAGTGACAGTTCAATAGCTAAAAAAGAAGAGTTGTTCACATGAAAATTCCCTATAAAAATGGGTTGAATTATATGAAAATTTAACTTTAGTTAAATTTTAATTTTAGTATAATTCCATTCCTGGTGTGTCATAATAAACTTCTGCCTTTCACTTAAATTACTTTTGTAAAATTTTTAATTTTTTTTTTTTAAATTTACTTTGTTAAAAACCAAAAAGACACTTTACAACTAGAGATCATAATTCTGCCCATAGATTTACTGAAGCTTTCAACATGGACAGGACAAATAAATCACTCTTAAGCACGACCAGGATAACTCAGTGAAGTCATTCCTTTTTTATTATTATGTTATTATTATTACCTTGAACTGATGTAAAGTATTTAAATCCTTACTAGCATATACATGATGTTGGAACTTTTCCAGACCACCTGAAACTTTAAATAGATACAGCTGTTGATCTGTTAGATCAGGTATCTTTAGCCTGGATTCACAGAATCAGAAGATCACATAAACTAGTTGAGGTTGGAAGAGCCTCTGGAGGTCATCTTGTTGAATTCCCTGCTCAAGCAGGGTCTACTAGAGCTGGTTGCCTATGACTTTGTCCAGATGGCTTTTAAGTATCTCCAAGTATGGAGACTCTACAACGTCCCTGGGCAACCTGTGCCCATGTTCATTCACCCTCACAGCGAAAAAGTGCCTTATTAATTCATAATTAAGAAAAATATTTTTGCTCAGATGAGCAAAGATTTGTCCATTCCTTTTCTCTCCCTATCATTCCTTGAATACTTTTACATCTCCTGGTCAATTTCCATTAAAGTTGACTGAGCAGAAAGGTTTCATTCATATTAAACTCCTCCAATTTTATAGAAAAAAAAAAAAATCATCACATTTAAGAAGGGACAGAGTAGGACACAAAAAAGAAGGGAACAAACATTAGAGAAGCCACACAGCATATGAATCTTTGAGACACAGACCCCTTTAAAAGTAGGCTTTGGTGGGTCAACTGTTGAAGAAACCATTAGTAATGTATACAGATGGGCTTATGACAATTTAAATAAATCAATGTTATATCAGATACTAACTAAACAACAAAACAAACTCTATCAAATATGAGAAACTGCAAACATCCACCAACTATGAGCACAAGAACTTCACTCATATAGTGAGCAGGCATTGCTGAACTTTAATCCCAAAGACACACTACATACAAGAGCCAACATTTGATGCTTTTACATTGCTGAAGTTTGACCTCAAAAACCAGTATTTAGACCATAAATATCAAACCACTCTAAGAATAACTTTTCACAGGTCTGGTATAGGATCGTTAAGTGACCTTTAAAAATACTTTATTACAACAGTAAATCAAAATAAACCATCTTAGTTTTGTTTACTGGAACTGCAGTGAGACATTCAAGCTTCTTAAGTCACTTACAGCAATCAAAGCCTTAAAGTATACTACAGAAGCACTGTTCAAAGGAATAGAAGTTTAAAGTAGTATACCCAAAATACCTTGCATACAACTTATACTATAATCCTTATTTTCTCCTTCTATCACATGATTAAATTGCAAATTAATGTGCTTCGCTTGCCCCAGGAAGAGGGAAAATCCAATGCAGAACTTGTATCAAACATTTCCATAGTGAGGCATGAGCTTAACATGAGATTTTGCAGATCTTTTTTACTGTGTTGTTTCAATTTAGGAAGGGGAAAAAACCAAAAGTGAAATAAAGTATCAGGAAATTTTCATATTTGATACCTATAGAATAGATTTAATCTTTACTCTTCCAAGAAGGGTACAAAAAAGAAAGGAATAGAAACCATAACCACAGTCCATAAAAATACTATTCACATAGAGGAAGGAAACAAAACATTTGTTCCTTCTTTAGCTGTATATTCATCAGGTCAGCAAGCAAATATACTCACCTTTAGCTAAATCCTCCTCTTCCTTTTTGTTGGCTACTGTACCAGGATCTTTGGCAACTAGAGCTGGACTTGCTTTTGCTTGTTCAGCAGCCTAGCCAACAGTGAAAGACATAAAAATTAATTCAACAAAAACTGACAACGCGTTAAGTTCACCATTTTGATTTGTTTTCATCTGCAATATAAAAATCTAAAGTAAACTGGAGCATTTCACCCCTCAAATGTTTTATTAAGATGAGAGATTTCACTTTGTTTGCCAAAGACACAGAATTCCAGACTAGAAACTGTAAAATACAGAACAAAGGATAAAAAAATTAATAAATTGTGATACCCATTGAGAACAATCACAAAATTTAATATACCTGTGAACCAATAGCTGGGAAAGTAACTCCTTGCTCCTTAAGATTTTTTATCATAGCAGATATTAAACTAAGCTGTGGGTCATTCTTGAATTCATCAGTCCATTCCACCATAAGGGCTTTCAGCTTTTCACAAACTTTTGGATGACCCTGCAGGAACAGTAGTAACTAGTTAAATAATGTAGGAATCTGTTCTTAATTCCTTAATTTCAAATAATTTCTGTCAATAGTTTCTGTCAATATAAACTATATAGACACTCTGTTTTGAAGTTAAGTGAATCACTAACAAATATCTTTATTAGAAAGGGAGAACAGTACACCAGCATTGTGTTTGTAATAGTACAACAGGTACTAGACCCAAAAAACAGTAAAATGAGTTTACATAAAAGCCCTGTATTATCTCCACTTCACCACATCTGTATTTAGTGTTTCATTGCTGTTATTTAATGTGAAAACGATACTGCATATTTATAAGTTATCATATCACATCCCACCTCCCCCAGACAAAATACATAAGTAACTGTAGTGTGAAGTGGCATTCACAAAGTTCTTTCTCACAGCCAGTCTTCCTGGTAATCCTGTATCCTTCCACTCCCCCCAAATTTCCAATCTTTCCACAGTAGATTCCATTCTACTTCAAGACTACCCCAACTCCCTGTCTGATTTAGCTTTCCTGTGAATTATATAGATCAATGCAATATGTTACCTTATTCAACACGTTGCTTACTTCACTGGCAAAATCTCTTGAACAGACTTCCAAATGAAAGATTTTACCACAGTTTGACACACATGCTCCTAGAAGCTAAAGAAAGAAAGATTAACACTCAGAGATTCTCTGCATTATAACTTTTCAGGAAGGAAAAGCACTACATTAAAAAGAACCTACTGTTAATGCTTGCATAGCTACATGGGGATCTTTATGGTTCACTCTCTTCATAATAGACCGGAGACAGTCCTTAGGCCTAAAAACACAGAACAGATTTAAAACAAATGTAAGGGATTGAACATTTCCTATTGCATGACAATTCAAACATTGTCAGTAAATTATTCAGTAGATTCTAAGTGCAACATTAAAGAAAATTAAGCATCATTACCACTTGCAGCCATTTTTATAGGTAGGATTGGTAACTTTCTTAGTTATCAGAACCTCTCAATAAGTTATGTTACTTATTTTGTAGAGAATTACTGTAGATACTCCTGAAATGCATAAAATCCCTTATAATTAGAGAACTGTAATCCTCTGGAGCCCATGCACCTATTCCTCTGTATTTCACATAGACATGCAAGAACATTTGCTTACATACTGATGTCAAACACTCTTTTGCTACCTTTTTTTTTATTTTTACCATTACATTCCTCAGTCTTTTCATCTACAGAATAACATTTGTAAAGAAGTTATGCAATGAGCAAATAAGTGCTAAAAAGATTGTTGGGCATTCTACATCAACATTTTAGAACAAATACAGTATTCAAGTTTACCTATATTGTGGTAGATAATGTGAAAAGGATATTTAAGGAAGAATCTGAATAGGAGTTTCAGCCAATTTAGCATATTAAAATCTGCGTGACTTTCTGGTATATTGTTCTGTCTTTAAGGGTTGTGGAAGGCTGAGCAAGGCTAGGGTAGCTATCATGGGTGTACAAGCATTATCTGTTGAATGGGCCTGAAACTGGTTAAATAGGGAAAGAGGAAAGGAGAAGGTAAATATAATTTTGCTTCCCCAAAAAAAAGTTACTATAAATACTCCAGAAATTCATAAAATCTCCAAGCTTATTTTTCTATTGAACTCATACCCAAGAACTAACATGAAACTTAGGTATAAGTTGCACCACTGCTTGGCTATACTATATTTGGCAGGGTCTACAGAACATCCACCTCAGTATTTAGTAGTACTAATTATAGAAAATGCTGTCACACAGCAAGACTACATATCACTCAGTGTCTACCTTCATATAACCAATTATTACAAATGAAGGCCATAACGCAAGTACTGCCTTTATCTATTCATTATCCAAGACTTCTTATATGTTCACTTTTGTTGAGAAAAAAGTACATGCTACAATTTTCAGCAATAACTGCCTTTTTTAGCCATTAATTTACGAGTAGGACTACCAATGTGACACGAGCTCATGCTCAAAAAACTGTGTGTCCATTACTTGGTAAGCTAGTATTTGTAGAAGTAGGGTGTGGGATCAGGAGCTTAGCAGTTCAAGATCAGGACTTAGTTTAAGATTTTTTTATTAAGGAATCCAAAGTCTTATTAAAAAGCAATAAAGTAACAAGAATGCCTTAAATCCAAATGATCTTCCACGTGTGTCAAATACAATTATGAAAAGATTAAAACTAACTAAATAAAACCTTCAGTAATTCATAAACATGCCTGGAAAAAAAAAATTCCTCATATAATTAACAAAACAATCAATATCTGAGTGTTAAAGTTTTAACATGCTCAAATGCTTAAATAGAAAGTCTTGGTTACATCTACACAAAATAATATAAATCTAAGCTTACCAATATTTAGTCACACAGAGAAAGCCTATTCTAGACAGACTGTCATCCTTATTTTTACTTCAAGTGAATTCATCATATAATTTATTTCATAAAAGAAACCCTATGCAGAAATCAGAGGGAAGGCACACACCCCACAAGAACAGAATCCTATCTATTTATGAGGCATCTCTCCAGACCATGCTATACAAATATTGAGCTGCAGTTCTGCTCCAGTGACTCCACAATCAAAATTTCAGAGGCAGCACAGCGAGTGAGAATAACAAATCAGTAGAGGGAAATTAGGGCAAGATACCATAGAAGCTATGGGATTATATAGCAATATATCCAGAAATAATTCACAATACACTCCAGTTTGATTTACAGCATAAAAAAAATAATGGATTATATTTTGTTTAACAAAGACAAAATTAACAGCAATTAGAAACAAAAATATTACTCTGCACAAAACATTTCATATATTTTCAGAAATGTATTGTTCATTTACAGTGTAAAGTAACTGACTGTGAGGCTTAGGACTACACAGGAGACTCAATTTTCTTCCTTGCTCCTTTAGAAACAAGCTGGTCAAAGAGCTTCCCAGACAGCGTGTTAGACACACACTGCAATGACTACATACAGTGCTGTGAGACTGGGTAACGTGAAACTGGGAGGGTGGGGAAAAAGAAGGTTTAAAAGTCTTGTCAAGTAAACAAATTTACTGTTCTCTCTTGTATGAACAGACACAAAAACAACCAAAGAGGAATCGGCTAACTAAAATACTGACTCACTGAGGCAGTGATTAATCCATAAGGAATCAGGACCAAGCTAGGCAAGCAGCAATACAGACAAATCATTTCTCAATGACAATTCTCCAGTACCCATCCCCACCCCAACAGGGTGTGCTCCCATGAACATTTCTGGTTTCTCAACCATTGGTGTACTCTCCCAGTCATTAACTTAATAAAATGATGGCTGAAAAAGCCTTAAGTAACTTTTTGTGGAGAAAAAAAAGAAGTTGTGATAGTGTCAAACATAAAGACTTCCACATCTCGTTGAGATAATACAAAAGGTAAAACCAGCTCAAAGCCAGATGCAAACAGATTTAGCCTCAGGAACTGGCTAGCACTGAACTGGCTGAGGAAGCAGGAGCACTTCACGCTAAAATGCACCATATGTGCCCTTTAACTTTCCCTTTTAATCTGCTTAAGGAATCAGCCAAATTTTATAACAGTAGTCTGCTGATAGCTGATAAAGATTCAGTAGTGTAAGCATTTTTATTGCAGAGAACCATCGCCATACAAAAATCTATACCTTCCTTGTAGTCAGATGATTTTAAATGCCAAATACAAGTTTTTAAAATAAACAAGTTTTCAATAATGCTGTATAAGACCAGAAAAAAAAAATATATTGCCTCTAATGCTAAAGCCTTTGTTTTAATCATGTTTCTTGTTGAAAAAGTAACTTATTTGCTGCAGTACCAATATTCCCAAAAAACTGGGATGCAAACAATGGAATAGGTAACTGCTGAGCTGCATGAGTTCCTAAAACAGTCATACATTTAAAAAGTGTTGACTGCCTCATAGTTAGACAAATTTTAGATCATTTTAAGAACCTGATATGCAAAACATGCAGAAAGTATCAAGTTAATTCCACACTACATATGGCAATACCTTATATATTATAAAAAAGGCACATTAGTAATTTTTTTTTAACAGTCTTTCCAGTGTTTCTATAAAAATTCTGGCATCAACTCTAATTAGATTTTGAAATTCACAAAAAATAGAGAAAATAGTCAAGGAGAGTCATAGAATCATAGAGTGGTAGGGGTTGGAAGGGACCTCTGGAGATCAAGTCCAAATCCCCTGCCAGAGCAGGAACACCCAGGGTAGGCCACACAGGAACAGATCCATGTGGGTCTTGAAAGTCTCCAGAAAAGAAGACTCCGCAACCTCTCTGGGCAGCCTGTTCCAGGCTCTGGCACTCTCACAGGGAAGAATTTTTTCCTCATGTTGAGGTGGAACTTCCTGTGTTTCACCTTGCTACCGTTACCTCTCTAGGACTATCACAGGGCACCACTGAAAAGAGACTGACCCCTTCTACTTGACACCCACCCTTCAGATATTTGTAAACATTCATAAGGTCCCCTCTCAGGCTTCTCTTCCCCAGGCTAAACAGCCCCAGGGCTCTCAGCCTTTCCTTATCAGAGAGATGTTCCAGTCCCCTAATCATCTCTGTGGCTCTCCATTGGACACTCTCCAGTATTTCCCTGTCTCTCTTGAAATGAGGAGCCCAGAACTGGACACAATGCTCCAGTTGTGGTCTCACTAGGGCAGAGTAGAGGGGGAGGAGAACATCCCTCAACCTGCTGAACACACTCTTCTTTATGCATCCCAGGGTGCCACTGGCCTTCTTGGCCACAAGGGCACATTGCTGTTCCATGGAGAACTTACTGTCCACCAGGACACCAAGGTGCCTCTCCACGGGGCTGCTTTCCAGTGAGTCTACCCCTAACCTGTACTGGTACGTGGTGTTGTTCCTCCCGAGGTGTAGGACTCTACACTTATCCTTGCTGAAGTTCATTAGGTTTGCCTTTGCCCAGCTCCCCAGTCTGTCCAGATCTCACTGGATAGCAGCACAGCCTCCTGGTGTGTCAGCCACTCCTCCCAGTTTAGTATCAGCAGTAGCAAACTTACTGAGGGCACACTCTATCCCTTCATCAAGGTCATTGATGAAGATGTTGAATAAGACTGGACCCAGAACTGACCCCTGGGAAAAACCACCTCTTACAGGTCAGCAGATGGACTCTGCACCACTGATCACAACCCTCTGATCTCTATCATTCAGGCAGTTCTCAACCTATCTCACTGTCCACTCTTCTAACCCACACTTCCTGAGCTTACCCACGAGGATGTTATGGGAGATAGTATCAAAAGCATTGCTGATGTCAATATAGACAATATCCACTGCTCTGTCTGCATCTACCCATTAAATCACACCATCACAGAAGGCCATCAGTCTGACATGACCTCCCTTTATTAATTCCATGCTGGCTACTCTTGATAACTTTCTTTTCTCCCATGTGCTGAGATATGATCTCTAGAATGAGCTGCTCCATCACCTCTCCAGGGATGTAGGTAAGGCTGACTGGTCTGTAATTACTAGGGTCTTCCTTCATGCCTTTTTTTGAAGGCTGGAGTGACATTGGCTTTCCTCCAGTCCTCAGGCACCTCACCTGTTCTCCATGATCTTTCAGAAATGATGGAGAGTGGTAGAGCAACAACATCAGCCAGCTCCTTCAGCACTCATGGGTGCAGCCCATCAGGGACCATGGATTTGTGTGTGTTCAGTTTACATAAGTGATTTCTAACCAAATCTTCATTGAGCAGTGGAGAGACTTCCTCCTTCCAGGCTTTCACTCTTAATTCCAGGGTCAGGGATTCCTGAGGGTTGGTCTTAGCAGTGAAGACTGATACAAAGGAGGCATTCAGTAACTCCTCCTCTGCATCCTCTGTCACCAGGTCTCCTGCATCATTCAACAGTGGGCCCACATTTTCCCTAGTCTTCCTTTTATCATTGATGTATTTGAAGAAGCCCTTCTTGCTCTTCTTTACTTCCTTGGCCAGAGTTAATTCCAAGATGGCCTTGGCCTTCCTTGTTGCATCCCTACAGCCCCTGACAGCATTCCTACAATTCTCCCAAGAGACCAATCCCTTTTTCCACATGCTGTGAACCTCCTTCTTCCACTTTAGTCACTGGAACTCTAACTTGCTAAAACCTGCTTTAGTTGATTGGATTAAGGGAAGAAAGAGAAAGTTTTTAACTTTTGGGGATTCTCTGTAACCAAGGTATTTACCTGGAAAAAGTAACAGTAGCAAGTCTGTTACTGAACTGTAACTAATTTATCTTAAGAGAAAATGTAATGACTTTGTATAATAACAGGTTTCCAACAATTACTTGGGATGCAAACAAGTTGTTGGCAGATGGAAACGAGACAATGTGCCATGTAACATTACAGGACAAAACCTGCTACTTAATGAAGAATAATCTTTCCTACTCTACTGTGGCTTCAGGTGTAAAACAATCAACATCTAAAAAGCTGCAGGCATGCAATGGAGCTTGCAGACTGGTACAAAGAAAACCCATAAAACAGAGATTTTTACAATCTAAACTTCTGCCAAGAACAGTAAAGGGCAGCTTGTATTAGACTGGAATTGGTTAAAAGATTAAGTCAGATCCCAGTTAAGAAGACTAGAATCCTTGCCATAGGAACTTAAAACTGCAGGAGAATTTCAAACAGTGAGGCATATCTGATTCAAACTTCTTAACAGGGAACTTTGTCTTGCTTCACCTAGCTATGGTATGGCATAATCCATCAAAACAAAGAAAACCCAGTATCAGCAAGTTGTAACAGAATCTGAATTTAAACAAGTCAGCTCGCAGTCTGTTGCAAGCAGAGTAAGTATTACAAAGTTTCAAGTCACAGCCAGGGTAAACCACTGTTTAGTGAAAGAAAAAGAAAATAAAACAAAAACCAACCAAAACAAAACAAAGCGCACACAAAAAAAACCCCACCACCAAAACAACAAACAAAACCCACAAATCATAACAGAATTTGCAGGTGTCCCAGAGCAGTTTAGCTGCACACTACCAGAAGATCTCTAGCTTTGTCTGTTCTCTCGAGCAGCTGCCTCTTGCAGCTACATACATTTGAGCACTGTTCAGGCTAAGTTGCTGTGTGGAAACACTTTCAGCAATTAAATGGAATACTGAAGCCTTCAGTAATACAGCTCTTGTTATAGGCTCAACATCAGCACACACAAGGAGCAGAAATGCAGTTTTACATCGACAGACTAAAACGAAACATTATTAACAACTTGCCAGCTGTTATCCTAACTACAGTTACACACAACACCACACAAGTCTCAATATGCCATGCTATTTATAAGTACTGCTCTAGAGACCATCCCTAATCCCATAGAATAAGCTTATTTGCAAACCTGTCCTTTGGAACCGAAGTCCCAGGTGGGAATTTGCTGTCTAGCAACCCATGCTGTTTCCTGTAGTCTTCCAAGGTAACCCAAGTTATTCTCAGAAAAGCCTTTCACTAAACAGCAGCAATGGCATAACTCTCTTTTTGAGGCTATTCCTTGTCTGAATTGTTACAAGGAGTACTTGGAGAAGAAGTATTTAAAAATATCTCCAGTCTAATACTACACTGAATAAAACCACCAAAGGTATTATTTCAGTCTACCTATAAACCGTATTATTTGCTACCTCAGATTATGCTTTGACTTTTCATGTCCAAAAAACTAGCACATGCATAAAAGTCTACGAAAGAGCTCAGTAAACAGGGAATAACAGAAGCCCATATTAAGATGTGTTCTATTCAATATCACATTTTCAGAAAGTACATTTATCAAAGCCATGATGTCAGAAAACAGCTTCTCAAAACAAGGGTAAGAAGCACAGAACCTCGTTGCTTTCTGTGACAAAGACACTGGTGGTAAGGACAAGGGAAGGGGAGCAGATGCTTTATACCTTGGTTTTAGCAAAGTTTTGACATGCAGTTGAAGCTCATACAGTCTGTTTATCACCCAGCTGGTGAAGCACGGGCTGGATAAAAGGATGACAAGGTGTGTGGAAAACTGACTGGCCTCCTAAGCTCAAAGAATCGACAACAGTGTTGGAAATCCCAGTTAGCAGGCAGTAAGCAGTGAGGTTCCTCAGGGATCTCTGCTGGGACTAACACTGCTAAATGTCCTCACCAATAACCTGAATGCTGGGAGGCAGTGCACTCTTGGCAAATTTACTAACAACAGCACATTGTGCGGGAGCAATCAATATACAGGAGGGCAAGACTACTATTTGGAGGGATCTGAACAGGCTGGAGAAATGGGCAGACAGGAACTCCATCGAGTTCAGCAAGAGCAAGGGTGCTGCATTTCAGATGGTCTGCACCAGCAACATCCAGGAGCTGATCACCTAAAAAGCAGCTCCACAGAAAAGGATCTACAAGTCCTATTGGGTGACGGGTGACAGCAGCGCAGGCTGGCAGCAAAGACAACCAACTGCATCCTGGTTCAAAGAGGTGGTCAGTGCAGCCAACAGGGAGGGATCTTTCTCCTCCATCCCTCACTTGTTAGATTGCATCTGGAGTACTTTGTCCAGTTTGGGGCTACCCAGTGCAAGAAGCATATTGATGCACAGCAGTAAGTCAAATGGACTGCTGGCCAGGACAGTCAGAGGAGTGTCACATACAAAGAGAGATGGAGAGCTGCCTTCAGGTGTGAGAAGAGTGGACTACAAGGGGACCTCACTACTTTCTACAACTAATTAATCAGAGAATACACAGAAGATACAGCCAGATTCTTTCTTAGAGCTGCACAGTCATAGGACAATATGCAACAGGCAAATTGGAACAGAGAAAACCGTAATCAGATTGCAGGATTATTTATTTCTTTACTTACTGTGAGAGCAGTTAAATACATGTTGCCCACAGAGGTTGTGGAAACTCTGACGTTGGAGGCATTCAAGACTTGACACAGTCCTCAAGCAACCTGATCTAATTAGACCTGTTCTGAGGTGAGGGGTTGGAGCAGATGACCTCTGGAGGTCACTTCCAACCTAGATTACGATTCTAAAAGAAAATTCCCTGATGAAGTCCCTCGGGTATACAATGACACTACTAAAAACATATCAATTTGTTTATTCTGTAACATTGGTGAAAAGCTGCTGTACAGAAGGTATACTTTTAAGAGACTAACTAGTATCGCCAAATATTTCAGCAGAAAATCCACACCCTTTCCTTTTATTTGTAATAAATTTAAAATAAATTGGGCTGTTGCAAAGGTATGTACAAGATAACAAAAGTTTCACTCCTCTCATCTGAAGACAAGACTGAAATAACAAAATTTTTAAAATTTGGGGAAGAAATTTCTAAGGTTACTTACCCTGTGCGCGACTGTCCGACCTTATCACAGATGTCTAAGATGAGGCCCCAGTCCTCTGCAGTGTTCATTTCACTGGTTGCTTTCTCTGATGAATAAAATATAAAGTAAATCAACACAAGTCTAAAAAATAGATACTAATTTTAAAACAATTGTCAAAGATGTTGCAATATTACCTCTTTGTATATGGCTAAATGCATGACAAATCCCTGTATTTAATAAATTCATATATTAAAACTGTTATACCAAATTCTTTTTCATTTTCTAATGTTCATGTGTGGCCATGAATTTCAACTCATAAGCAAGTACATATTTTAGGGTTGATTTCCCACATGAGATATACCCAGAATATGACAATACCAAGAGATTCTTTTTTTTTTCCCCCCCCCTCATTTGGAACTATGAAGTTTAATAGGGCATGAATACCCAGAGCATTAGTTCACTGTTTGCAGAGTCAGACACAACCATATTTACCATTTCGTCAGACACTAAACTGCTGTGTCTGGCATTTCCTTTCTAAGTATTACAGCTCAACAAGAAGGATTTGATTCATTAATAATCACTAAACTTTTATCTTCTCATTCTCGTCTCTGCTTATGATGATATATTCCGGTGTTTCTTTTCAGCTATAAAAATTGCTAAACCAAAGCTAATTTCACAGAAGTCATTGAGACTCTTTCTTCTAAATCTTTTGACTAGGACACGAAGAGTCCTGCTGAACAGTGAAGAAAGAGAGGGGGTATGTGGTGAAGAAATAGATTCCATTTCAGAAAAGAAATAGACACTGTCTTGCTATTTTTCCCCTCAGAAAAGCGTAGGTACATGGAGGATAACAATAAATAAAAGCATTAAAGGAAAATGAGCTTTACACTGCATCTGAATGAAAGATTAACTAAACACTGATACATCAGATTAGGGCTGGAAAGCATAAGGGAATGCACAAGCAGTTTCCATTATTCACCAAACAGAAGGAGAACGGGCAGGGAATAGTACACAAACTTTGTTTCCTGTCCCTGCTTCATCTAATATTCACCATTTAATCTAGAAAACACAAAATATGCCTCAGTAATAACTACCATCCCACAGGGAATGTCTCGGACTACCTAGTTTTATGAAAGGAAGGAAAGATTTCCTATAAAATCTAATCTGCCAGGAACAATTCCTTATTTATATTAGCACTTGCAAGACTGCAGAGAAGGGAAAGACGAAGCAAAACAACCAATCTCTAAAAGTTACAAGGAATTATTCATCCCAAAGTGATCCCAAAAACAAAGCTCTATGGTTACGTGCTCTCAAAAGTACTTCTGAGGAAAAATTAAACACTGTCATATACAACTGGAATGACAACACATCAGTTGTACTGCCTGATGCAAGGAAAACAACAAAGCAGTAGAGAGAAATTCTAAATGGAAGTTATTTACAATTCTGTATGTCCTCTCAGATGAAGTAAAAGAACACTGCTTGTTCTCTTTAAACTGATTCAGAAAACATTTCATTAAAAAGAAATTTATCATAATCAACAAAAATACAAAACATTCAGAGTAGACATCGTGCTAACAGCTAGCACTAAGGTATACCAGCTGATCACCCAACCACTTTATTTTTCTTTCAGTCTACTACAGTTACAAATCATGCTTAGGACTCATATAGCTAACAAACAGAGAAATTCTTGATTTTTTGTACATCTTGTTCATAAAGGAAACATATCAACTGTGAAGCAAAAAAAAGAGAGCAACACCATAACTGCTGAATCCATTCAGCATGCCAACTAAAAATGCCAAAACATGAGAACAGAGCAATGATACTCTATCCTGCTTATCTAAATTAACGTTCTTTCATTACTCCAGAATTTCCATTCTTTAGCTGGGGATACCTTATAAATACAAGCAAATGAGACAAGAAAGG